>JASPKZ010010264.1:1547500-2070993 GCA_030220185.1 Diploptera punctata | reverse complement strand
TATCCATCCATCCACCCAAATTCTATCCATCCATCACCCACCCAAATCGTAATTTCTATCCTCCAGCCATCCATCCATCTTAATTTCTATACATCCAGCCATCCATCTTAATTCTATCCATCCATCCATTCCAGCATCCATCTTAATTTCTATCCAGCCAATCCATCCATCCATCCTCCATCTTAATTCTATCCATCCATCCATCCATCCATCCATCTTAATTTCTATCCATCCATCCATCTTAAATTTCTAATACATCCATCCATCCATCTTAATTTCTATCCATCCATCCAAAATTTCTATTCATCCATCCCTCCATCCATCTCAATTTCTATACATCCACCATCCATCTCAATTTCTATTCATCCATCATCTTAATTTTTCTAATTCACCCCATCCATCTTTATTTCTATTCCATCCATACCAATTTCTATCCATCCATCCATCTTAATTATATCCATCCAGCCATATCCATTTATATTCATAAATCACATCTTCATTTCTATGCATCTATCAAGCATCCAATCTTAATTTCTATCCATCCACAAAATTTCATTTCTATGCATCCATCTTCATTCTATGCATCTATCCAACCATCACATCTGAATTCTATCAAAATCCATCCATACCATCTTAATTTCTATTCCTCATCCATCCATCTTAATTTCTATCCAACCATCCATCTTAATTTCTATCCAACCATCCATCTTAATTTCTATCCAACCATCCATCTTAATTTCTATCCAACCATCCATCTTAATTTCTATCCAACCATCCATCTTAATTTCTATCCAACCATCCATCTTAATTTCTATCCAACCATCCATCTTTGTTTCTATCCATCCACCCATCCATCCATCGTAATTTCTATCTATCTATCCATCCATTCATCTTAATTTCTATCTATCCATCCATCCATCTTAATTTCTATCCATCCATCCATCCTCCACCTTAATTTCGATCCATGCATCTTAATTTATATCCATCCATCCATCCATCCATCTTAATTTCTTTACATCCATCCATCCATCTATCCATCCTAATTTCTTTACATCCATCCATCTATCCATCCATCTTAAAATCTATCCATTCATCCACCCATCCATCCATCCATCTTAATGTCTATCCATCTACCCATCGTAATTTCTATCCATCCATCCATCCATTCAACCATCTTAATTTCAGTCCATCCATCTTAATTTCTATCCATGCATTAATCCATCCATCTTAATTTCTATCCATCCATCCATTCATGTATCTATCTATCCATCCATCTGTCTATCTTAATTTCTGTCTATCGTAATTTCTATTTATCAATTTATCCATCCATCCATCCATCCATCCATCTATCCATCCTATCCATCCATCATCTTATTTTTGACCTCCTCCTTCTACCAAGTGGCACCCATTCTAGTATTCTTCTCGGGAATTTGTCTTGTCAATGTTTTTACATGACTACCATTTTTATTGTTTGTGTTTTATGAAATCCACAATTGAAGTTTGAACATTCATATTTTTTTAATTACACTGTTACTAATTTATCTCTTCTAGAAATTCCAACTGAACGCCTACAAATATCATTTGTGCAGAATTTAATTTAACTTAGCTTAATTTAATTTAGCTTAATTTAATTTAATTGTTGATCTAAATTTTAATTCCCATGTTTCTGCACCATATGCCATTGGACTCCTTATTATTGTATATTAAAAATGTTTTTGTTTTAGAACTTATATTCTGATCCTATAAAACATTGTTTAATTTTTATATTGCAGATTTAACCTTATTAATCCTCTCAATTTCAGCAACATGACTTCCATCCTTCAGTACTAATTTTGTCCCCAAATATACATATTCGTCAAATGCTTTCATTTTTCCATATACATCTTCTAAATCAGATCTATTGAAATTTTTTAATGTATTTCATCAATTTTAAAAATTAATTGTCTGTAACACTTTGTCCTTGAGGCAATCCTCTAATGAGGAAAGTTATATATAATAAAAAAAAAATCTCCTATTACCATATACTTCGTATTGTCCAAATTTATCTTTAATCTCATTTTTCATATTTCTCCTTCAGTTTTCTTGTCATATACTCTAAATCTTTGTAATCTTCTGTCATCGGTAGCTCATCATCAGCAAATACCAATGAATAAATTGAATCTTCTTCCACCTTTATCCCCATAGGTGAGCATTTCTTTTTCCACTATCTGAAAACTTATGTAGATATATTTTGAATAGGAATGGTGATGAACAACATTCTGGTCTTAAACCTTTAATAACTCCAAAACTTAATGTAATAGTGTTACCCATTTTTACTCTAGAGATAGATTCATCATTTAACTTTGTTTATTGCGTGAATATTTGTATTTAATGTTACTGTACATAAAACTTCCCATAATTTAATCTGGAGCACACTGTCATAAGCTTTCTTCAAATCAATGAATAGTAAGTGAATTGGTTATTGGAAGGTGGACTTTTTTTTTTTCTATTTGTTTTAAATTGAAGATGTGATCAATGGTGAATCAGCCTTTTCTGAATTCTGCATGTTCTTTTTACACTTTACTATATTCTTGTTCCACAAATTATTTTTAAATTTGTTCATAAATTCTGCTCAAAGTGTTTGTTTGTCACAGTAATTCCTCTAATTCTCAATATATCTTTCTTTCTCTTCTTGTATATAACTGATATAAATCATATCTTCTCCATTTATACATCTTTCACAAAAGATTCTTCTAATTTATATAGTTTGTCATAAGTTCCACCAGAATTCTTGCAACTCCATATGCCTTGTTTTTTTTTTTAGATCTAATAACAATTCTCATAATTTCAGAGTCTATGGCATTTTTTCTTCTAAATTCCTTTCTTCTAATTCTTCTGTCATTCTGACTATGTTCAGTTACAAGTTCCTTGAAATAAGCTTCTATTCTTTCAAGTGAAATATAATTAATAAAATATTGTTCATGGTTATTTGTCTTCAAATTAGTGATTATTTTCCATGCTTTACTATTTCTTGCACCTCTAAGATACATTTCCACAGTAGAGCATGTCTTCTGACAGGTCTCATTTTTTTTCTGTTAACTTTTCACGTAACTTTGCTTATGTTTCCTTTACTTTATTTTATCTTTAAGTTTCTTTGAATTCAACCACTTTTTGTAAAGTTCATTTTTAATTTGTATTTCTTACTTCTTTATTTCTTCAGTAATATAATTTATGTTTCATTTCATTTTTCATTCTCCTAATGCATGCTCCTACATGATCCTCTGTAGTATCACACACTTGTGTTTCCTGTAAGTTTTTCATCTAATCACCTTTTATATAAATATACTGCACTGCAATCCTCTAACATTATATGTTGGTCCCTCAGTGTTTATATTATCAATTGTTTGAACTTTTACATTATTCCTTCCTTTATTAATATTTTCATTTGCAAATGGAAACAATTTTTTTTTTAATTTACTACAAATGATCACTTCCAATATTTATTCCTCTATAAATTGAAATTATCATCATCATCATCATAGTACATTCACGAATTTAGGCCATTTGTTGACCTATTTCGGCCTCAAGAGAAACACCATCCAAAAGTCTTTTGAGTGGACGTCCTGCTCTTCTTCTTCCTGCAGGTTGATATCTTAACATTTGTTTGGGTATCCTGTGATCTTCCATTCGATGAACATGTTGTAAGGGGTAATGACGTGTGTATAACCTCTCCTACCCAATTCTCATCTTCTCGTAGTACAACCTGTTTTCACAAACAAAGCTCTGAGTCACGGCAGTATAACCGTTTCATCGGGTACTGAGTAAATGTGGTATCCTAATGTCTGTCCAGAGACTAAAAGGTAGCAGCCCTACCACTGGACTACTTAGCATCGGGCCAGTAACCCGTCCTAAGGAACTTCAAAACTACTTTCAAGTCTCAACATGAAAATATCCAGAAGGAATTGAAACAAATTGAAGTTAATAAAGCAAAATCTGCATTTTAACTATTAACCCATTGTGAGCATCTGAAAATGTTTTCAATAAAACCTAAAAATAATCACCAATATGGAATCAGTTCTGACACCTGCAAAGTAATAACATATTAAAAATAAGTTACAAATTATAATTGAAGAGAAAAATTCACACTTAATAAGTTACCACATAAATTTTATAAACAATTGTCTTCAGGATGGTAAGAAAAAAAATTAAAAAACACACTTGATAGGACTAAATAAAGAAATATAAATATATGGGATTGGATAGGGAATATTCTCCGCAAAAGTATGAGCTAATCCCACACTTTAGCACTCTCAACCTATTGTTTTATAGCTGAGTGATTTAATACATGATATCTTGATGCAAAGCTATGGGACTTGTACTGGTTTGAGTTCCCATGGGAGAAGAAATTTTCTCATGTAATTTGAGCTTAGTATGAGACCGTGCTCGCCAAGCATCGTGACCAATTTGGGTAGCCATAATAAATGACTACAAGTTAACAAAACCAGTTGTAACAGATGGAGGACCCAACATGCTGACCACATGTCATTCTTATACTAGCTAGATGATCTTTCACCTCTATCATATGGATGAGAGGGCAATAGTTGGCTGGTAGGCCAAGGGTCTTGTAGGCCTGTCATACCATGGAAGAAAAAAAAATAGCTATAATTTAAATAACTTGGTAATGTAATGGAAACTAACCTAAGAATCTAAACTTTTCTAAGTTAACAGTCAGAAATTAATATTCAGATTACAACACTGTTAAAATGACTGCTACAAAATTTAGGTTAGGTGTGCTAAAGCACAAGATTATCATAACGAATTCACAAAAAATAAAGGGGGAGGGCATTCGACTGGAACTCTCTGGAAGTGAGGAGGAGGAGGAATCTGAAAGAGAGGTAAGCAGAATGAAAAGAGGTGAAGTGAAAGCACTTGCTAGTAATAGAGTGAGATGGAGAAGTTTTGTGCAAGCTACATGTTCCCTGAAAGAATACACAACATCCTGATATAATACATAATGTAATACAATATGATACAGTGCATGAGGTCTTAGAAATTGATTGACAGCACACAAACGATCATGCACATGAAGGGCTTACCTTACTGTTGATCAATCACAATCCATGTTTTTCATATGATTTTAGAATCCTCAATCCTGGTTGACACAATTCCTATGTTATACTTGCAGTCCATTGTGTGAAATGGAGACTTACATGTTAATAGCAAGAACAGTAAGAGGATAATTGGTTAACACTGATCTTTCTGCCACTGGGATCAAAAACATCAATCATAAAGTAAGATCCCACGCACTGTATACTAATACACACACACACACACACACACACACATATATATATATATATATATATATATATATATATGCTTACACACACACAAATGGGAAAATAACTTTTTTGGAGGAATTCTAGTGCAAATGACTACCTATTGTAATTATTAAACACCAGGAAAATAAACAAAAATTATTGTTGTAGAATGTGATTAACAACTGAATGAATTCATATATATACACTGTATATATAATTTTTGAACAGAGAAAAATATATTAACTTGCGAAAAAATAAGTAGCAGTGGATAAAGAAATAACTTAAATATGTAATTTAAGCATTGTTGATCATGCAAAGATGCCCATGGAGTATGGTTAAAACAAAATTGCCAACTTACAGAAAGTTGTAAACTGCCAGCTATGCTGATCCAATCACTATCAGAGTCACCTTTAATTCCACCTGGATAGATAGAGGTTTCCATCCTCATTGAAATGAGCACCTAACTGTAGCTAATCTAATGATATAATCTAACTTAAGATGACTTTTGTATCATAATCTAATACCCTCAACATAATTGAAATGTAAGTAAATGTCTTAGGGAGAAAACAAAAAGTGATGGCACAATGACATGAAATGAAAGACATAATGGATATATAGTTTATAACACCAGCCATTTGTTGACCTTACACAGAAATTTATCAATCACAGTGATGGTCAAATCATCAGTCTGTACATCTGTAAACCAACGTGCATTTTTTTTTAACCTGAAGTCATTACTACTAAGTGACCAATGGCTGAAAATCCATGAGGAACTTTCTTCCCACATGAGAACTCAACCCAGCATTGTGCACAAATGAATGACTTAGACCAGTCGGACATGGTGTGGGATTCTAACTCTACAAAAGTCCTTTTGGTATGTCTTCTAAATGCTTACCTGTCTTTCAATCTAAAACAGGCATTGGGGATTCTAGTGCAAATGGGCAATAATAATAAAAAAATCCATCATGCAGGAACTATGTCAATTAAGTGATTTGCTCAGCAAGTCCAAATTATGATCCTATTTTGCTGATTTAATATATATATATATATATATATATATATATGGGGCTCGCCATAGCGTAGTGGTTAAGGTACTACACTACAAACCGGAAGGTCGAAGGTTCAAGTCCCGATGGGGTCAGGATTTTTAAACTGATCCAAACCTTCTGGCGGCACAATGGCCCTGGGGTTGACTCAGCCTCTAACGGAAATGAGTACCAGATGCTTGTTCTGGGGGTAAAGACGGCCGTCACGCAGGGCTGACAAAGTGCCGATTGTCTAGAAACGGTGGGAGCCTTAACCTCATACTACCCGAAGGGCTTCCTAAGACCTGTAGTCGGAACACTTTATATATATATATATATATATATATATATACACTACTCAAAAAATTAAGAGGAACACATGTTTCAACCAAAATACAAGAATGAATATTGAAACAATTCAATGTTTGATCTTTTGTAATTATAAATTGAAGATTTATGTAAAATTAGAATAGACATTCAAACAATATTTTCTTGTACAGTATTAGCAATACGAACAAGTTATCTTTTGTAACAGAAAACAAAGTGGATATTTGAGATTTACAATTTTTGGAATCAATATTTCCATGGTTATTTCAACACTCAGTACTTAGCGTGTCCTCCATGAGCCTAAATGACCGCATTACACCTACAAGGCATGCTTCGAAGAAGCCTTCTTACAGAAACTTGTGAGATTCTCTCCCATTCCTCGGTGAGTGCATGTGAAAGTTCTTCAAGGTTCTGAGGTACAGCAGGACACTTATGAACAAGTTTTTCCAATTTATCCCACATATTCTCGATTGGATTCAGGTCTGGACTGCATGCAGGCCAATCCATCACCTGGATTTGGCATTCTTGCAGGACATCTCTCATCTCTGGTAGCCTGTGCTGTATGACATCTAGCATTATCTTGCATTAGAAAAAAATTAGGGTCCATACCATAAGCAAAGGGTACAACATGTTGGAGGATAATGTCATTAATGTAAATATCAGCATTCACAAGCTGTGGGACGACGACAAGCTCTGTCCGAGACTCAATAGTAATCCCAGCCCAAACCATAACTGAACCATCTCCAAATCTGTCACATTCAATAATTGTGGCTGGATCAAAATGTTCACCCTGACGTCGCCATACATGTGTATGACCATCAGAACCTGTTAGATAAAATCTTGATTCGTCCGTGAAAAAACGCCCTTCCATTGGGAGAGCTGCCAGTTGACATGATTCTAAACAAATTGCAGCTGGGCTTCTTTGTGCTGACATGTTAAACGAGGGGCTTTCAAGGGGATTCTAGACCTCAACCTTGCATTTCTCAGTCTATTTCTTACAGTCTGATCAGAAATTACCGTCCCAGTTGCTGTATGTAAGTGATTTTGTAGATCTCTAGCTGTAGATTTTCTTCTGCATAAAGCTGATAAGACAAGAAATCTATCCTATATGTCTGTAGTCTTCTTCTTACGACCTTGCCCAGATCTCCTCTTGTATCCATGTGTCTCTCTATATCGCCTCCACAGCCTATGGATGACGGAAGGGCTGACATCAAGATTCCTAGAGACACGGCGAATGGAACGACCATCTTCAATCAATGCAACTGCCCGTGCAACTGATGTATCATTCAGATGTCTCATTGCTCTGTATTAGCTTCAGAGAACACAAAAATAACAATTCCCTATCACAGACTATTCTTCAAACCTGTTTTTAAAAAAAATAAATCAATAAGAACTCACTTTGGTTTCAGCAACTCTTGGGATTTCACTAACATATTCAGAGAAAAATTGATAAAACCCAGAAGATCTTCAATCTCATTTTAAACAATACTTCAACTCAAAACATCTGACTCTCAAAAATTAAATTGCTACAATATTTATTTTGTGGCTTTGGTTTAAACATGTGGTTCCTCTAATTTTTTGACTAGTGTATATATATTTTTTTTGTTAAATTGGAGAAAGTCAATTTCTGATGTCAGTTTATTTCAAAGTGTTGAACTACAGTGATAACAAATCATGCATTTCTGTAACTTATTACCTATTTGCATACCATTGCATAATTTGACACCAATTTAAATATTTACAAAATCATTTTTCCATTACTCTATTAAAAATATTAAATTTATTAAACTAATGTACCTTAGGATAAATTGCAAATTTAAGAGTTAATTAGAGTACACTGTATGGTAAAATCACAATGAACTACATATGGCAGTGTCTAGAATCAAATAATTTCAAGTTCCAGATAAACAACCACTTGTAATGATCTCATATCACTGATTTTTTAGACAATACTTATCATTGGTTTATTTAATAGCATATATTAAGCTTCGATCTGAAACATGAAAAATTGTGACCGTTACGTTTTTCAAATTTTTGTTTCAGGTGAACTAGCACACCTAATGCTCCAATTTTGTTGGCTAACAAAACTGACCTTATTAAATTAATATTGAGAAGCTAAAGCTATTACTATGATAGAAATAGGTAAATTAATAAACACAAATTATTGTAATCAATGGTAAAGAGAAAAATTTTTGCCTGAACCGAGAATCAAACCCCAAATCTTTAGCTTATCATGCTAACGCTCTGTCCATTGAGCTAATTCAGGCCTAATTCCTATCCTAGCATAAATCCTTCCTTTACCTCACTCTACTGGTCCCACATTCAAATGACTTGTTTAATTAATTGCCATATTTGGTTTTGATGAAATAAAAATTGCAGCCACTAAAGCAGGACCTCCCAAACTTTTTAATGGGCTGGGCCAGTAACTGATTGTGCAATTCATCGTGGGCTGGAACATAATTATCGTTTCTATTATTGCTGTTACTGCTGCTTCTATTGTTGTTATTATTATCATTATTATTATTATTATTATTATTACTAAAATAAAATTACATGATCATGCAGAAGACTATTAAAACATTTGTGGATCCATGCTGCAATTAAAATTGTAAAAAAAATTGATACAAAAGTGAATAGGCCTATACTTAGGGCCTAGGGCCTACCTAATGAGAAGAGTGGAGCTGGCTTTTTAAAGATAAACGATCGATGTCGGATGTCTGCTGAGTAGTACTGATAAATAAGACGTCTTGGAGATGTTCGTCACTCAAGCTTGACCTCAAGCGAAATTTTTGAATTTTCATTTTAGAAAATGTTTGTTCACACAAGTATATCGAGGAAAACATGCAGATAAAATGTCGGGCATGTTCCTTTAACCCTAAATATTATTCAGGTAGTAACTTGTAGAAAACTTAATGAGATCTGTAAGACCAAAAACTCCTTTCAATGCATCATTACACTACAAATATATTAGTTCAAATTGCAACATTGCTGGTGCTTTGTTAACATCGAAGGAAAATGGAGACCAAAACAAAAAAATGTCTGGTTCCATATTATTGAAATAACCAATCTATTAGAAAACTCTTCTTCAATTCTTTCAATAACTTCCACAAAAAAAATCACTTCTGAAACACAATTCAGGATATTCATTTTGCAGAGCATTTACACTTGGAAAATGTACACAGTTTTTCACAGACATGTGCCTTTCCAATAGCTTCAGTTTCAATTAGAAAGCTGTTATTGCACAGTAAACTTGATTAATTTGTCTTTACCTCGTAAAATTATGTTCTAGTCATTCAAATGCTTTATCATGTCGACAAGAAATGCTAGTACTTGCTGGACCAGAATTCGTTAAACTTCCAACACTCGGAATGAGCTTTGCGTGTTTTTGAAAGCATTTTCTCACTTTAACACTATTTTTACAACTATTATGTGCACATGGTAGTGTTTGATTGACAGTACAACAATCGAAACAAGTAATGTTCAAAGTTTTGAGTGGGGGAGAAAACGGTAAATAAGGGATGAATCAACTCTAATACTTTGTCAAGAGAAGCGGTGACACCTCAACCTCACATTCCCAAGAGCTGAATTTCACACAGGGATGTCCAAACTTGTGTTACATTTTAAAATCTAAATTAAAAATACAAAACTAATTTGTTCATTTCAGTGCTTACGTGGGCCATATAAAAAGCCATGGCGGGCCGGATGTGGCCCACGGGCCATAGTTTGGACGGCTCTGTACTAAAGCATTAACAGACAGTATATAAATTTTGATCATGGTCATTTCCGGTATCTACTAGATAGGATTGGTGAAGATCCGTAATTTTTTCAAAAATCTTATCATGAGAATAGCTTCATTCCTTCAGAATTTGCTAAAAAGTAACAAAGAATTCACTAACTATTGTAACTATCTAGACCGATGTTGAGCTGTAACCTATCCCTTGTCAAGAGCTTCTAGATCAAGTTAATTTAATTATCTTATTTGCCCATAGATGTAATGAATGGCATTGCAGTCAATACATCGACTCAATGAGACTCTAGCATGCAACTAAGGTATTACAAGGACTCTGAGGTCAGTAAATTTTGCTTAGAGGCCTTTTTACTTTTATGAGCCTGAAAATCTTCAGACTCAGGACCCACAGCTTGAAGTCCCTCCCAGAGGACTTGCTCCTGTATGTTTAACAAATATAGGAACAAAGAAAGTTATTTATAGCAATATTCTTGTCACAGCATTATAGTTACATAATTGTAGCACTCCTGAACTTTTTTGACATTGCACACTTTTCTCCACAAACATGCTTTAACCACCAATCTGAAGGACTAGGGGTATTATTAAAGGGTTTCCTTTTCCTAAAAGGATAGCTTTCACCACAGCTTACAAGACTCTCTCTGCCCACCCAGGTTACTTAACAATAGGGCCCATTTCAAGATATGACAGCAGGACCAGCTGAGTCTGGGTATCTCCTCCCCCTCCTCTGGGCTTTGTCTTTCTATTTACAATTAGGGGTTTAACAGGAGTTCTTGCTAATTCATCAATTGATATTGTTCATGATACGTACTACGTAGTGGCATGTTTCCAGTATGTCCTTTTTTCCAACTGGGCTTCAGATAATTTTCGCAAAAAATAACATGAATTAATGGTATTTTAAGCAGTATGGAGGGGGGGAAGAAAAAGGGAAAAGACTTGAATAACAGAGATATGTACAAGAGAATGCCAGTAAATTAATTAGGCACAGGAAGAAGTGAAACTTGCTGAATAAAACAAAAATTATTGTAGGATTATATAAATAATGATCTCAGAAGTATATATATATATATATATATATATATATGTGTGTGTGTGTGAGTCCCATGCCATAGCCGAGTGGTTAAGGAAGGAAGCCTTGGCGCAGAGCTACGGGACTTGCACTGGTTCGAGTGTCCATGAGGGAACAAATTTTCTCATGGTATTTCAGCCAGTATGGAACCGATGCCCACCCAGCATTGTGCAGCATTTGGGTAGCTACAATAAGTAGCAGTTCTAGGTTGAGAAAACCAGCTATAACGGCTGGGGGACTTGACATGCTGACCACATGTCACCCCTACACTGGCTAGATGATCATCTACCTCTGTGATTGACATGTGGATGTGAGGCCAGCAAGCAGCTGGTAGGCTAAGGGCCTTCTAGGCCTGTCGCGCCATGGAATTATTATTATTATATATAGATGTGCCTGTGTTTTTTTGTCCACCTAATATAAATAACACTCTATATTAAGTTGAACAAAAAAAAATAATTGAAAAAATCAAACTATTGTAACAGTATGCAAATCACAGGATTAAATGTGTGTTTTTATTTTTTTAAATATGGAAAAAAACTTGAAAACTGAATGCTAAATTGATTTAAATTACCTAAAATAGCCAAATTACATAAATTAATGAAAAACTAAAAATAAATCACCTAAGTCTTAAAACTTAAAAAAATTAACAAAAAATTACCCTAATCTTAAATTTATCCATTTTGGGTAACAATATGTTATTGTTAAGTATTGTTATGAATTTACATATAAGAGAGATTGGAATATACAGGGTGAATGGTAATTACACCAACAAACTTCAGGGACTGATTTCTGACTGGAAATTAAGGGAAAAAAAGGTCCTATAAACATGTGTCCGAAAATGAAATATGTGCGTGCAATGACAACAAATCATCCCGGCACACAGTACACATAGCATAATTGCATCCATCTCACAACAGATGTTCAAAATGGCCTCCATGGGATGCAATGAACACATTCACATGTCGTATCATGGATTGCCTCACTCTTTCACATGTTCCAGCCTCTCTACAAATAGCATCACAAGCCTACATGGACATGCTGTTGAAGGGTATACACATTAGGAACTGGTTCAGTATACACAATACTTTTCAGATGCCCACAGAGGTAAAAATCCAGGGGGTTTAAGTCTGGTAAACTAGCAGGCCATGCAACAGGGTTGAGGGAATAATGCCATTCGTCAGTGCCATCTACCGTGGCAACGATGCATTTATGGACACTTATTCATAGGACATTTTTCCCTCCATTTCCAGTCAGGAATCAGTCCCTGCAGTTTGTCGATGTAAATAGATAAATTTCTAAAAATAGTTTACAATGATCTTTTGGTTTGCCAGTACAATTTTTTTTTTCAAATGCCCCAGGTTTGTCTTTCAACATTCCTGGTTTCTCTCCTGGCATGGCATACTTGTAACCCACTTCTGAGGTTGGGGCGCCTGGAAGGCAGGGTTACATAGCCCCGATGATATGATGGGTGATGATGATGATGATGATGATGATGATGATGATAATGGTGTGCCAGGAGAGTCCCTAATCCTAAGATGAATATGAATGATGATGATTGCGATGGCCATATGATTTCGGGGACTGTTTGGACCTTAAGGTTTTCCTGACATTTGTCTTACAGGTGAGGAAAAACACCAATAAAAACCTCACCCAGAAAAACTGTCCCGACTGGGGATCGAACCCGGGCCTGCTGCGTGACAAGGCAGCACGCTACCCCGAGACCACAGCAGTGGACCCAGTACAAATTATTTTAACTATTATACTGACTTAGGCTTTGACAGCCGGAGTTATTATGATCTTAAGACAGTCTCAAGACAACCCTTGAGGATGCTGGACACAGTCTCTGGCAAAACACCTCAAGACCATTGCCAACAGCCCAGAAATCATCTACAAGGTCATCATATTTTTAAGTATATTTCTCAAAATTTTAAAAGTTTATGGCCAAGCTATCAATTCCTCACTATAAAATACTTGATTGAAAAAGACAATGTATAGAAGCATATTAGACACACAACAATTAAAATAAACTAGGGCTTAAACTAACCAACCTAGACAAACAAGTTTACTTTTGCATTCAGGATCCCTTCTTATATGTATAAAGATAGAGTGGATTCCTTTGCAAAGAAGGGACAAATATATCTGAAAAATATCAATCAACTATGAATCTGCCAACATAAAACACAGGATTTTTTAAACATACACAACACGCTATAAAAATCAAAAGTCATTAAAGAACTATGGGATCAAAACAATAAATAAATGAAGAAACAAAGCCATTATAATATTGACATTGCCCACTGGTCACAAATTTGCCAGCCCACTCTCCTTCCATCTGCCAGCTGTACCATATGTCAACAAGAGGACTTCATAGACAATCCTTACATAAAACAATTCTCTAAAGTAAAAGCTGCCAAGAAAAATATATTCCGGCTATATTTGGAAACCAGGAGACTAATGGAATAACACCAAGTATGTCTTTGGATACTACTCTTACTATAGACAACCTTCTCCTACCTAATACAATTTACATTATCTCCTTCAACTCCTGGGCACGACATATCTACAAGGCCTTGACCGCTCACTGGCCTCACATCCACATGTATTACACACAGAAATGGACAATCATTCAGTCAGTATAGGGGTGATATGTGGTCAGCATGCTGGGTTCATCTGCCATTATAGCTTGTTTGCTCAACTTGGTGCTACTACTTATTATAGCTACCCAAATTCCCCAGAATGCTGACTGTGCACCAGTCCCACATTGGTTGAAATTTCTTCTTCTTCTTTGGCTCTCCCCCACTTATAGGTTTGCCATCTTCAGTTTCCATTTATCTCTATCATTCCAATCTCCCTCTTCCAAATTCCTATCATCCATTATGGTTCTGACGTAGGTTTTCCATTTCCATCTTGGTCTGCCACGTTTATTTCTTCCAGGGAGTGACCATTGGTATATATTTTTTGGCCATCTTTCATTTACCATCCTTTGTACATGGCCATACCATTTAACATTTGATTTTCATTCCTCTTAACAACAGATGTGGTAGCATTCATTTCTCTCCAAAGGAATTCATTTCTTATTTCATCCTGTGGTTGAAATTTCATGAGAAAAGTTCTTCCCACATGGAGACTCAAACCAGTGCAAGTCCTGTAGCTCTGCATCAAGGTATCATGCCTTAAACCACTAGATTCTCACTCATAACTTTTACAATATCTACACATGAAAAATATCTCAAATGTTCATTAAATCAACTCCAGAACCCTGTCAGGTCAAATCCTCATTAAATTTGTGTATAGCATATAATGATGTCTCGAGGTAGCATGTTGCCTTGTCACACAGCAGGCCCTGGGTTCGATTCCCGGTCAGGACTGGCTCCTGGATGAGGTTTTTTTCGGAGTTTTTCCTCACCTGTACGACAAATGTCAGGAAGCTTAGGGCCCAACGGTCCCCGAAAATCATCCGGCCATCATCATCATCATCATACTTCACTGGTGTGGAAAGCAACGGAAAGCTACCACACCTATAATTCCCCAGCAAAGCTGCAAAGCATAGCATGAAAATGCTATGATTGCAGTGGAAGACCTGCCCTTGGGCAGATTTACTATGGATGGATATGATGATGATGACTGCAATAACTATTATTTTATAAACAATTTGAATTAAATTAGGCTGGAATGAGATTATAATAGAACAGAAAAAGTTTATAATACACAATGTAAGATTATGATATATGTTTTAATTTTTTCACAACTTACTTCTTTATCCATTTATGAGAAGGCAAATTTAACATCACTTTGTTATAGGAACATCATAAATCCATTTCCATAAATTTTACACGACAAAAAAAAAAAAATTACAGAAATAAATGGAATAAAATTTCATTTCTATCGCTAGATGGTGACACTGTATAAAAGACTTGCTGGTTTTTTTAATATTACAACTAATTTGTGTTACATTGGGTATAATTTAGTTCACATACAGTGTTTTTCAAGGTTCCTGGAGTTACAAGGATTTCATTGGCCAAAGACAATATGTTGAATGAGAAAATTAGACAGAATTAGTCAAGTTTTTGGCTCCATATCAGAAGAGGTTAGTAGTTCCAAGTTCATATCTCAGTAATTCATGTGGGGGTTCATGTTGGATGAATCGGACCCAGGATAGGTATTTCCTGGGATTTCTCTAATTTTCCCCTACCAAAAGCTTCATTCCATCACTTCTCCATACTCATGTCATTTGTTCCTGTGAGGGCATAATGGGCCTGGTCAGCCAGCATCCATGTATATCACAGACTTTCAATAATAGGGGCTCCATCTCATCACTCAATCCCTCGAATCTATGAATGCATTAGACCGTAAAAGGCGTTCTCTACTGAGAAAGTTGTATCCTAATACGATTTTGCTTACTCAGAAATCTGTTCATGCGATAATAACTGTTGAAATTCGTAAGCTACCTGATGAGGTGACTTAAGAGAGAAATAAATCGTGAGAATCCCAAAGGGAACCGATGTAGTTTGAAACCTTGCCGCATACCTTGCTGCTTTATCCAAGATGTCAGACCTTGAAGACTTCTATCTTGCTTTCGGTATACGTGGAGAAGAGGAATTTGATAGAGTCTACCAAAGAATTCAACTGGAAGAACAGGAGAATCAGTGTAATATTGCACGACGCAGACGTCGTTGTATATGGTATTATTTGCGGGATGCAAGCGTAAATGCATGCCTCTAGCAGACGAAAATAACGGAAGTGGTTTTATCGCTGAGAATTCTGGGTAATTTCTTGCCAATATTACGAAAACGACGACTTTCATGCATGACCAGTTAGTGGGTAGCTAATTTGATCTTTACACTTGCTCACGGTTAGTCAGCTCACCGGTGATTGGAAGTAATTTGAGTAGAGACTAATGTATTGCTGCACATAAGTAGACATTTTATTTTTAATTACAGGGCGAATAATATTCTATAACAGAATACATGCATGTTGGTCATCCACTGCATTTTACATGTTTTGGGTTCTGTGTTAATGTGGTCTATTTACAATTTATATAACACTTTGGCAGACCACATTATATCCTTCCTCCTTCTACTACAAGGTTTAGGCTATGCAGCCTGTTCCGGCAAAGTTAAAAGTGGAGTCCATCTTCTACGTGGTCAGCCAACATCTCTTGTTCCTCTGGGATTATACAGGAAGGTTCTTTTTGGTATTCTTTCGTTGTTCATCTCATTAAGTGTTCTGTCCATTTCTTATTATTTTCGCTGATTTTATCTTCAATTTTATATATATATATATTTAATTCTTCTCGTATAGTTTCATTCCTTATTCTATCCGCTCTTGTGCATCCTTTCACATTATGTAAAAACAGCATTTCCGCAGTCTGTATCCTGCTTTTATCCTTTGATTTCATTATCCAATTTTCACTTCCATACAACAACAAAGGAACAGCCATTGTTTTATATAATTTAAGTTTCGTATCTTTCCTTGTTTTCCGACCTAAGGTTCTTTTTATGGTTCCACAAATAGCCTGAAATTTATATACTTTATTTTCTATATCTTTATTTTCTCTGTAAGTTATATCACATCCTAAATATTGGAAATGTGATACTTGTTCTATTATTTTGTTATCCAGTACAATTTTTGATCTAATTCCATATTTACCAATAAATGCCTAGCAGAAGAACAAAAATGGTGCCGAAAAGGAAGATCTTGTACCGATGGAGTATTTGCCCTGAATCAGATAATAAACAAAAGACAAGAAAAAAAACCTGGAAACACATTTGTTATTTATAGACCACATTATATAACTGACATATCTGTATTGTGAACCTGGATAAGTTTCGTGTAAATGCATCTTTAAATGTTTGTGTTGTGTGATGAAGAGAGGATGAAATCTGATTGGCACATAGCCTACTTTTATTGTATATCATGGCTTAACATTCCCACTGAAGGACAAATTACTATTATATGCCTTCTCAACATGTGTACTTAGAGGGGTTTGGAACTTAATCCAGACATGTGGAGTACAATCTAGCAGTTACAAATAGTAAGCCACCATTCCTCCTAAATCTAAAATTGAAAATTTAACAATTAAATTTCTAACCCAACCAAATATCTGACTTGCTAGTTAGGAGCAACCATACTAACACCTGAGCTAATGTATGTATTGCAAGACAAGCTACAAAACTTTAGTATTTCAATGTGACATGAAAATGTGAATAATATATTCATTTAATATGAAAATTAAGAAGAGATGGAAGAAATCATTGTGAATTCGGAACAGGTAAATCACCTAAACCTTGAAGTGAAGATGATAATGATGAATATGAAAATTAACAAAGAAAAAAGTGAGTAAAGTAATCATATTTTGGTCTCGGTCTAGGCGAAAAATTTTTCTCTTCAAATATAATCTATCCTTCATTGAGAAATGTTAAATCAGTAATAAAAACATCATTAGAAGCCTTACTAGCTTTATAAAGTAATTTAAATTCCCAATAATGTCTTCTTAACTAAGAAGCCACCATTTGCAAAGATAGAAGCAATGGTTTCAAAAGCATTTGGTGAGAGGGAATTACAACGTATATAAGAGAAAAATTGTGTCTATATCGTAACTCGTCTCGATAGCTCAGTTGGTAGAGCATTTGGCCCGGCAAGCCAAAGGTCCCGGGTTCGAGTCTCGATCTAGGCGAAAATTTTTCTCTTCAAATATAATATTTTGGGTAGTCTGCCTCAATCTCAAAATCTAATTTTAATTGCAAAATGTTTCATTTTTCTCTTTTCCTTCTTTTTAGTTGAAAAACACACACATACACACAAATTTAAGGAATATAAATGTATATATAAACTACAAATTTCAATTAAAAATTTAATTTTCTAATAACAATTGGAAACTTCATTTTATCAATTTAATTAAAAGTATTGTGTAACAATATTTTAGTAGGGCAGCCTTCTGCATTCTGTATCTTACAAATCAGAAACAATTACAAGTCAGGTTCGACAATTTCCATACAATTCTGTATCACAGAATTACTAGAATTATCAAATTTACCATTTTTTAATGCCTTGTACACTCCATGTGATAAAAAGCAAAAGATATATACCCATCAATAGGAACCTCAAACTCAATGCTATTCTTTTTGCAGACGATTTAGCTCTTCTGGCACTTTCCAAAAATGATTTGCAACGATCAATTTATAATTTACAAACTATAGGTGCCAAATTTTATTTTGAAATATCAATTAACAAAATTATGGCATTTCATGGGAAGGACCCCATACAAAGTAAAATCTGTCTCCAGAATAAAATTTTAGAGAAATCTAATCAATTTAAATATCTTTGATATTATCTCTCTATCTGGGATGAAAAGGATATCCCTGAAAAAATTACTAGTTATAATAAAAGTTTAGGAATTATTAATCAAGTTATGAAACCATCCCTTGTACAAAAAAAAAACACCAGAATACGCTTATATAACACTTTGGCTAGACCAGTGTTGACCTATGGTAGTGAAGCATGGACACTAAAAAGACAACATGAAAGCAGAATAATGGCTTGTGAAATGAGATTCATGCGCAGAACAGCTGGTTACACAAGATGGGATCGGAAAAGGAACATCGATATCTTAAAAGAATTTAAGACTACGCCAATTTTGGAATATATTAAACAGTACCAACTAAATTGGAAACACCATCTTGAAAGAATGAGTTCAAATTGGATCCCCAAAGCTGTTTATAATTATGTACCAAGAGGACAACGATATCTGGGCCATCCTATGAAACAGTGGAGGGAAAATTTTCTATGGGATAACTAATACTTAGAAGGAAGAAGAAGACCATTTTTTATATAATTCTTCCTATGAGCTTTCCCAACTAAACATGTATCTGTTTAAAATTTAAAATAAATTATATCTCATAGTGATATTTCCTATAATAGTTCAATATGTCTCCTATAATAGTTCAATTTTTTTTTTTTTTTGTGTAATTCTTGCTTATGTAATTCTTCTTCAATCAGCTCAGAATCCACTTTGAAAAGTACCTGTATCTAATTCATTCTAAATAATCCAAAACACCCTTCCTCCTTAAAACTTTACCAACTAAATACATATGATTTTTGTATACTCTTTTATTAAAAACTCCAATTAACTGAGCATACTTTAAAAAAAACCTTTTATCTTATATATTGCATTTCCAAGTTTTATACATTTTTTATCACCGTTTTCCTGAAACTTTATCAATAATATATAATATGCTTTTTGTATTTCTTGTTTTAAAAATACTCTTTTTAGGTGTGTATCCTTTTTTTAAAATATATTTTATCTTAATTATTTTATCATCTCTAACTTTTACAAATATTTAGTCATCCTTTTGCTTGAAACTTTTTGAATTAAAACATATGTTTTTTATATTTGTTTATAAAATAGTCTAAGCATTATTTTGTTCAAAAAATAGCTTTTCTTTCACTTATTCCAATTCCAACTTACAAATATTTCATCACCCTTTTTTCTTGAAACTTTTTGAACTAAATATGTGTATGTTTTTTTATATTTGTTTATAAAATATTCTAGGAATCATTTCTTAAAAAATAAACTTGTATTTTACTTATTCCATTTCCATCGTACAAATATTTCATTACCTTTTTCTTTGAAACGTTTTCAACCAAATATATACCTGTTTTTTTTTGTATCCGTTTATAAAATATTCTATAATTTCTTCAAAAATAGTCTTTCTTTCACTTTTTCCATTTCCAACTTACAAATATTTCATCACCCTTTTTTTATACTTTTTTATAAAATATTCTTAAACATCATTTCTTCAAAAATAAACTTTTATTTTACTTATTCCACTTCCATCTTAACAAATATTTCATTAACTTTTTCTTTAAAACTTTTTCAACTAAATATATACCTGTTTTTTGTATTTTTTATAAAATATTCTATCATTTCTTCAAAAATAGCCTTTCTTTCGCTTATTCCATTTCCAACTTACAAATATTTTATCACCCTTTTTTCTTGAAACTTTTTCAACTAAATACGTGCCTGTTCTTTTTATATTTGTTTATAAAATATTCTAAGCATCATTTCTTCAAAATTAAACTTTTCTTTTACTTATACCATTTCCATCTTAACAAATATTTAATTACCTTTTTCTTTAAAACTTTTTCAACTAAATATATACCTGTTTTTTGTATTTTTTATAAAATATTGTATCATTTCTTCAAAAATAGCCTTTCTTTCGCTTATTCCATTTCCAACTTACAAATATTTTATCACCCTTTTTTCTTGAAACTTTTTCAACTAAATATATACTTTTTTAATTTGTTCATAAAATAGTATAAGCAACTTTTTTTTTTCTTCTGAAAAATAGCTTTTCTTTCAATTATTTCATCTCCAACTTACAAGTATTTTATCACCATTTTTTCTTGAAACTTTTTCAACTAAATATAACCTGTTTTTCTTTTTTTAGTTCTTGTTTATAAAATTCTCTAATTATGTATTACTTAAAAAAAATACCATCTATGTCACTTCTTTCACTTCCGCCTTACAAAACATTTCATCACCTTTTTCTCTCGATTTTTACTAAATATGTTTTTTATAATTCTTGTTTGTAAAATATTCTAAGTGTTTTTTTTAGTGGTTATTATCTTATTAAAACTCTATATCCAAGTTACAAATACTTTATCACTCTTCTTTCCTTGAAACTTTTCAACACACATGTTTCTTATAGTTTTTGTTTATAAAATATTCTAAGTATGTATTGTTTCTTCAAAAATAGTTTATTTTTTATGATACATCTTTAACTTTTATATATCACCCTTGTTCCTTCAAACTTTTTCTATTAAACATATATATATCTGCTAACTGTAATTATTGTTTATAAAACACTCCAATAATTACATAATCTTTTTTGAAAATACCTTTTATCTCACTTAATCTGACTACTATAAAATAGGATCTAATGCTTCATATTACTATTCTATGGTATGACATGCCTAGAAGGTTCTTGGCATACCAGCCATGTGCTGGCCTTACATCAACATACACAAGTGGCCGATCATTTAATCAGTGTAGGGGCATGCTGATATCCTCAGCCATTAAAAAAAAACTCCAAGGCATGGACAGACCTAGAAGGCCCTTTGCTCTACCAGCTAGATCCTGGCCTCACATCCACATATGTTAATGACAGATGTGAACTATCATTTAGTCAGTGTGGGGATGAGGCATGATCAGTATGTCAGGTTCCCAAACATTATAGCCGATTTCAACCTGGAGCCACTACTTATTGCAGCTACCCAAATTCTTCATGATGCTAGGTAAGCTCCAGATCCAAACAGGCCAAAAAATGCATGAGAAAATTTCTTTCCCATGGGGACTCGAACCAGCATAAGTGCCTAGCTTTGCATCAAGGCATGAATCTTTAAACCATTTGGCTACGATATAGGGCTACCCCATCCATTACAGCTGATTTTCTCAACCAGAAATCACTAGACCATCATGAGACAAGTTAGTTTTATCCTATAATAACTCAGGTGGTTGTGACAGTAGTTGAATTATTGTAGCTACCCAAATTCCTCATGATGCTGAATGGGTATAATTTATAAACACTAAGTTTATAAAATATATTATA
Source organism: Diploptera punctata (assembly GCA_030220185.1). NCBI lineage: Eukaryota > Metazoa > Arthropoda > Insecta > Blattodea > Blaberidae > Diploptera > Diploptera punctata. The sequence continues at coordinate 2,048,917 of JASPKZ010010264.1, read as the reverse complement.
GATCCATATACTTTCATTGTATACTGAAGAATAAGCAATTAAAGACTTCAAATAGGTCTGACACATACAAATTTAAACAGGCAAATATTTGCTTAATTCCTTAAAATAATTCATCAAATTAAACATAATAAGTTTTTATTTATAACTAAGGGTCTTTTTAGGTATTTAATAGATAGAAGTACTTATATAATAGGGGATATTATTTATTTTACCAACATTTTATGAGAAAATTATTTTCTTCCCCCATGGGGACTTCAATCAACACATGTCCCTTTAACTATATGAGAAAGCATTTTGATTTAGATGATTTGGATAACATGCAAGACTGTTTTTCTTTATTAACTTCAACAAAATAAATTTAAGATTTTCAGTTCTAATTAAATTCACTTCATTTTTTCTAACAATATTTATAATCATCTACTGTAATTGCATTTTTATTAACACATTTTTTAATTATTTCACATTCTTAGTTTCTTTGTCATCAACTTACAACTATATATTTTTGCTCTTAGCCAAAAAATGTTCAATACCCTTTCCATTAAATTAATATTTCATGTTTTCTAACAGTTCTATGTTTATTTAATTTATATTATCATTACACTGAGCAACAAAAAAAGGAACTTTTTATTTTTCTCAAAAAGAAAACTATGTGATTCTGATAGTATTTTTTCTCCTGAATTCAAATATGATATTGGTTTTTCTCCATCACACAAGGTTTCCGAGAGACAGGCATTTATAATTTCAAACACTTAAATATTTTCTACATTTGTAACTACACAATATTCAAACATTTGGACTCAACTAGAAAGTAATAAATGACAATTTTCTGCTATATTTCGCCTGTGGAGCATCTCTCTTGATGGTCCAACAATAATCGGCCAGCATATTAGGATTCCATTTGCCTTGATATCTCTTTTCCATAGCTGAAATCTCCTGAGTTAGCTCATTTGGTTTTATTTTACAATGGACAAATGGACGAAAAAATGTTTATTAAAAAAATAATTATTTAAATCCATTAATTGAAATTGAAATAAAAAAACTGTGGGTGATGGAGAAATTCCGAATACATATTTGAAAACACGATAAAAAAACTGCATTAAGTACAACTATTGGTACTCATGAGACAAAAATCATGTTGACCAGTGTTATTATCCTTTGGTTAATGTGTATGTCAAACTTATTGTGCTTTCCATATTTTCACATGGATTAGTTTTTACATCCTATAAGCGTAGGTACATATTAAGTTAATGAAATAATAAACATGCTGTCTCCCAATATATGTAAATGTGAGGTAAACTAAAATTTAATAGTTGAAATACTAACATTGACATAAGAAAACATAATTTAAAAACAGCGTCTATACATATTGTTCATTATTAATACTGTATTGCTATGGTTACAATGAAATATTTCACCTTTGATTGTACATTTGAACAAAATCCTTAGTTGACAAGTGAATAATTACCTAAAACTTTATTACTATTATTATCTTAATGTAAAAAGACAAAGATTCTACATACTTGAGAAATATACTTATTTCTTATTGTAAGATGTATACTGTATATATATTTGTATTTTGTATATTTGTGGAGGCCTTATGGCCTTAACTCTGCTATTGTATAGCTGGTTTAACTTGGCAGAGAGAGAGATGGAGATACAAGGGTAGATCTTTGACCGCTTTAGTCCGATACAAAAGAAAGAACCCTGTTGTCAGTTTTCCTCTCCCCCTTGCCCCTATTAACATCTGGTGAAGAAACACCGACAACACTGGTGGAGTGAGAGAGGCGAGTACAGTTGTCTCAATCTACAAATTTCTCGTAAAGTTAAACCAGAGAGACTGTAGAATTATTATTATTACTGTTGTTATATTATTCTTATTATTGTCATATTATTGTTATTAGTATTATTAATATTAGTTTATTGTTAATATTATTTAACAGTCAATACCTTTATATTTTGATAACATTATAATGAAAATCATACATTACTCTTTTTGACATATCTACGTTCATTCAAATATAAAATGGTTTATAAAGTTATTTTCTATTTTATTCATCTATATACCAACTAAATTTTCTGTAAACATATTAACAATCTTATAATTTGGTTTTGCTGCCAACTTTTCACACTTCTTTTCATTGCTTATCAGAATTATAATTTCAAATTATTTTCTTATATTCTCCACAGTTTTACCAAATACTGAATTGCTCATTAACAAAAAATTCTTTTTTTTTTACTTTTTTTTTTCTATTATGCATTTTAAAGTAGATATTTCTTTTCAGTCTCACTTCCCTGTTATTGCAATGTGCTACCAATGTAACCAAGATATACCAACATAGATCAAAAGCATCTCTCAAGCAAAAATTGACTTTCTGAAAGCTTTATAATATTTTCAAATTTATCACTCACACAAAAAACAAATTAATATTTGAAGTAATTTTATAGAATTGTCACTTTTTGTCATATCATAATTTTTTCTTTCATTATTTAATAAAAATAGTATTAAGATTTGCCAATATATTTACCTAATGTCTTATACATATAAGTGATAAATTAAATCATCAGAATTTATTACTTTCTTTGTATATATTTTTTTCTTTTCTTTTTATGTATAGTAGATTCGAGCTGTTATTACTTTGAATATACATTATTCTAATAGTTTAATTTTAATTGTATTTAATTTTATTGTATTACTATACATTATTTTCATTATTGTTCAGTTTGACCACATAATTGTTTAGTACATACTGTTATTGTAATTTTTTTTTATTTAAATGTAACAAATGTTTGTCCTGGTAAGTGGAAGAGAAGGCCACTCCACCAGGCTAAATAAATACATTCTAAATAACTTACTAGATAAATCACAATTTGTTTTTAAGTATATGCATTTATAACTCTTGTAGTATTAAAAACTATATATATTTGTAAATATTGTAGTATTTTTGTATTTTATTTCACTAGTTATCCCTTGACTTTGCCAGTTTAAATAATTTTTTATTACTATTATTATGTGTAATGTGTAAACATACATGCAATTTTATTTTGAACTATTATAGAAAATATCAATATGAGATAAAATTTAAAATAAAATCTGTTCACCATACCTCATGTCCCATCTTCTAATTAAACCAGTTTCGAAACCTGGCAGTTTCACCACCAGTAATTTCACATCGGTTTAACAAGTTTTATTCTCTAACTAACTCACTGGCTCTATCAAACCTATAGGTTCAAGACAGCACAGACATAAGAAGATCTCCATGCATCCCTATCCTGAGCTATAATGTTTTCCTATCATCCCTGTATAATCTACAAGTTTTGCTCTTATTTCTGCAAATTATCCCTGAACCAGTGTTTATGTACAATAGTGATATTTTGAATACTTAGTACAAAAGAGAAACATTTAACACATTGTAAATGCAAATGTATTATTCTATTACAATGTTAATAAGAAACTTTACTTAAACTTACATTGATTACAATGTAACATTCCAAATTATGACACTTTTTACATATGCAAGCCTATGGGTGTTATGAATACATAGATTATTTTAATGATTTCATATAAAAACAGCTGTTGAAATAGGAAGCATTAGACATATTATATTGCATGATAGAACTTAGAATTATACCCAGGTAAAATGTAGGACAAGGCTAACTGTAAAATCTCTGCTTTTAGACTGTAGGAATGGCAGTACAGTTAGTTTGGTATATAAACCTTCAAAAATAGATCAGTTTTGTCTTTTGAGTACTGAGTGCAGATGGGTAAGTCTACATACCATTTTTGTTAATTTATTTCAGGGTTTTAGAAATGGAACACCAATATCTTAAAAGAATTGAAGACTACGCCAATTTTGGAATATATTAAACAGTACCAACTAAATTGGAAACACCATCTTGAAAGAATGAGTTCAAATCAGATCCCCAAAGCTGTTTATAATTATATACCAAGAGGACAAAGATCACTGGGCCGTCCTATGAAATACTGAAGGGAAAATTTTCTATAGGATCGTAACAGGCCTTGGCCTAATACTTGGAAGGAAGAAGAAGAAGAAGAAATGGAATGAAGTATCTGGGTTAGTTTAATACTCAGTTTCAGAGTGTGCAAAACAATATTTCAAACCGTAAGAGTTATTATACTAATATTCAAAGTGTGAGAGTTATTAGATTAATATTAGCATGTAAATCAGGGTAGTTTCATACACCATCTCTCCCTCTTAAAATTCAGGAAAGTCGGAATGTAGGTTTTCTTAACTGTAAGTTAGATTAGCAAGGTAAGTTTAGAATCTTAAATTTATGTAATAATTTATGTTAATAAAATAGTTAAGTTAAGAATCAGTTTATTTATCCATGAAGACACGTATGAATTTGTAACCAATATTTCCACATACTTCACCGCTCGGCTAGTTCAGGTGAGTAAAGCCTCAATCCGTAAATTAAAACTCATGCTACCAAACCAACCCAATTAATCCATGTTCCAAAGGTCCATCAAACCCTTTGAAAGCCTCCAAATCACTACAATGGGTAATATTTAGATCATATATATATTATATCTACTTTGTGTGTATGTGTGTTCCACAATCCACTAACATATTGAGCTCTGGCAATCAGCAAACGTATCCAAAAAAGATCCTGCTTTGAAGTAAATATTGCCTGAAGCAAACCATTTATCGCTGTACAAAGGGAAGAAGTGTGGACTATAAGGACGAGAGATGAAAGCATATTAACAGCTTGTGAGATGAAATTTATACACCAAATGGGATCGAAAGAAAAATGTAGAAATCCTTCAAGAACTTTATGTGTCACCAATACTGGACTACATCTCCAGATATCAGCTAAACTGGAAGGAACATGTCTCAAGAATGGCTAGATCCAGGATCCCCAAGGCAATAATAAACTACTGTCCAAATGGGAAACGGTCACTTGCTCGGCCTATGAAAAGATGGCACGAAAACTGCTTTCTCAGGCTGTAACAGTTCTTCTAGGACTAATACCTGGCAGGATCATGATGATGATGACAAAAGGAAGAAGATTTCATAATATTTGAACCATCATTTGCATACACAAGTTATTTATAAAGGAAACAAACAGCTTAGCCTTATTCTTTATTATAATGAATGTTAATGCCAACAAAAGTGTGAAAAAATTAAAGATTGTTAGAGCAACAATAACAAATATGTGTGTTTATAATACCATCCATTGCACTTTGTATGCTGTAAGTTCTACACTAGGCACATAAATGGCATTAATTTAATTTAAATAACCTCAAAATATCACTTCCTAAAATAAAATATTAAAATGGCATTAATATGGTATATTTTCAATTTAAGCACCACTTTACCAGACCACAAAACATAGATGTAATGTGTACAGAGAGGAATGTAGGATGAGTGATTTTCTACGTGTTTATGTAGTGTAAAGTGTGCTGCATGAAAGATTATGATGAAAAGATGGGAGAAAATGAAATCCAGTGCCGGCACATAGCCTACTCATATCGAAAAAGCACCAAGGGGGCCACCAGGCTTAACGTCCCCAGCCAATGGACAAATTTCTATCAACTGTAAGATATGCATTCTCAACATATGTACTACAGAGTGATTTGCAATTTAATGCAGGAATTTAGTGCACAATCTAGCGATTAAAAATTATACATCACCATCCCTCCTGGTCCCAAAATTTAAATTTTACAAATAAATTAAACAGTAACAAATCATTGAAGGTATAGGCAAAGAGAACATAAAACATAGAATTGAATTGAGTAGCAAAATAATATTATCATTAAATTCCATATGGTGGGATAAGCATGTTTGGAAGGACACAAAAAAATATATTGGTAAAACATTGGTGGAATCTGTTGCAATGTATGGAAGTGAGGTATGGACAATCAATAAGTACTACAAGAACAGACTAATAGCTCTAGAAATGGATTATTTACGGAGAAGTGCCAGAAAGTCTAGATTAGAACATGTCACAAATAAGGAAATTAGAAACATAATGGAAGCAGAAAAAAGCATAATTGAAAGAATTGAGGAGAAGGAATTAAAGTGGTTAGGACATGTCTTAAGAATGGAAGATGAGCGATGGCCGAAGCAACTATATGAATGGCATCCGAACAGAAAGAAGAAAAGAGGGAGACCAAGGTTAACATGGAAGGAAAACATGAAGACAGTAATGCAAGCTAGAGGGCTAAGCATCGAAGATGCCCAAGACCATAGGCTTTGGAGGTTTGGCATGGGAAGACGGCAGCAGCTGTAAAAACCTAAAGATAGATAGAGACAAATATTGTGAAGAATAATATAATCTAACTGGGAAAAATCTCATACGTAACCTATATAGAGCACTGGAGTCATAATGCTATATGTTACAATCTGGATTATTATAGGTTGTAGGGTAGCGTCCCATAGTTCTAAAAAATGTTCAATATATTTTATTGACCTTGACTCGAGCGGTTATGAGGCTATCAGTCGTGAAAGTGAAAGCTCTATATTTACAAACTATCGGGACATCCATTGGATATGACTTAACTAATTAATCATACTTAAAGTCCATACAAAGGGGTTTTAAGTAATAAAAAATAGATAAAATTTTATAATAAAATATCCTGGATTCATATTATGAGTGGTTTTCGAAACCACACCAGGATATTTTCAAGTATGTCAAAATGCTTAGGCTATGAAAAATACACTTATGTAAGATTATATAAGCCAGTAAATTATGGCAAAACGTGATTATATAAAGCAGTAAACAACTTATACCATTTGGCCATGAAAAGACCAGATTTATTCCACACATTTAGGCAAACTAGAAAGTTCAGGGAAATCTGGAAAGGCTCAGAGAAACTGGGGTTCCAACAAATTTGGAAATGAGAAAGTGGAAAAAAATCACATATATACTCACGATTTGAGACAAAGGGGCAGTCTGAAGGCAGGGACAGAAGTATTCACTACAGCTTCCTTTAGGACTGTGAATACTTCCCTCTTCATGTGTGAGTATAATTATTAACTCCTATCACTATGGTGGATAATAATCAAATTAGCTTCAAATTTAAAAAAGTTTAAGATAGTAATTAGAAATAACTTATTAAGAAAATACTTTAATAGAAGATGATATTCTCTATAATAACTAAAGTTGATAATAAAAAGTAAATTCAGAAACAATCAAATTTATAGTAGTGTTTCATATAGCCAATTGATCTGAGCTCTTTCATGCAAAAAAATACAAGTCCTTTAACATACTTATATTTAGTGCCAAAAGTCATTGTGTTTTTCACAGCTTCTCATATCAAGTTACGAACGGTATTATTTAGGTTAAAGTAATAATTGTTTGTTATTGCATATGGCTTATGTGATGTCGGTATTTTAAATAAAGCTGTTTTTTTGTTTTATGGTGTTTTCCTATATTCTATGATCATATAAATGTTCAAGAGTACAGATATCATATCCAACAGATGTCCCGTTAGTTTGTAAATATAGAGCTTTCACTTTCACGACTAATAGCCTCATAACTGCCCGAGTCAAGGCCAATAAAATATATTGAACAATTTTTAGAATAATGGCCCTTTTGGGATTCTACCCTATGACCTATAATAATCAAGGTTGTAACACTATACTTGGTCATTATGGTAAAGTGAATGACTGGTGAAATATAAACCGTGTCAAATTACAATTGGAGCACAAGACATGCACTACCTTATAAAATATTATGAATATAATGAAGTAAATAATATAAATGAGATATGACAGTATACTAATATTTCTAAATACTGTGCACTATGTTAAAATTAAGGCAAGATGGACAGATCAATTCTATCATGTGATCGGAACAGACCTTAAGGTCTAATCCTTGATGCTGATGATGTAATATAGTTGGATAAGGCAATATTCTATAAGATGGAAGATTGCTCCTGATAGGGCCAGGATTTTTTTAACTGGCCTAATACCCTCTTGCATACTATGGCCCTGGGGTCAATCCAGCTTTTAAGAGAAATGATTAACATATGCATGTTCTGAGGGTGACATGGCCATCACATAGAGCTGGCAACCCACCTGACATCTCATACCAATTGTTTAGGAAGATGAAGTCCTGACCACCTACTCTTCCAAGGACCTCATACAGCCTGTACTGGGATCACATTACTTTTTAATTGCCAATCACTAAACATTATTTGTATAGTCACAGGCCTTGTGGCAAATGAAATATCCTCTTGGCAGAATGTTTGAATGTAACTTGAGTTTACTAGACCGTATTTATTAATACTTATGTCTTTGGAGAGCAATCTCTTATTTCACATTTTTCTCAATATGGAAGATGGCTGCGTTAAGTTATAGGTATTTATATTAGAAATGGTCTTAATTTTGACTGGCATTAGATGATTTGTTAACATCAGCGTACTTTAACTTTTAAGGATCTGATTTCTGATAAAATAATGATTCCTCTGTTAAATAGAGATCATTAAATACATGTATACATTTCAAATTCATGCACTACATCAGATCATGTTATATAGAATGATTAATTGTAATATTCTTAGACAAGAAATTCTATGAAAGCATATTTTTAAGTGTAGTGTAGGTGTGACAAATGACAAAGAATAAATGCTGAAACTGAACACACGATGTGCTATAATGGACTCTCTATCAAGTGAATTCTCAGAAATGGGAAAGTAGATTTTCTTATAAGAAAAAATATATAAAAAAGAAACAGAATGAAAATATAACAATCCAATCCATTAAAATCACTGCTTACAGAAATTGGACAAATTAAAACCAAAATTGATCAAACACAAGAAAAGCAAAATATATCACACAACATTTAGACCAATAACTGGAAGTGAACTCCCAGACCTCATTTACACAAAATAGATTATATACAGACTACAAATAAAAAAAACAGATATCAATATAAATCTATCACCTTCCAGTATGCAAAAAAACCAGATATCAATATAGATCTATCACCTTCCAGTATGCAAAATAAAAATTAATCACTATCTACAGAAAAATATTATAGCACTGCCCTGGAAAGTGGGGAAGCTAATAGGAGATAATGAAATAAAACCATTAGAAGACAAAATATGAAGGTAAGTGGATAAACATATAGAGTACAGATAAAATGGGATTGTAATGCATATGGGAACTTACCATAATTTAAGAAAAACAGACAAATTACTGTTGTAGAATGTGATTGATTAACTGCCTGCATAATGTGTAACAACAATTTTTGGTCAGAACAATGTATGAAAAATAGAAAAAGAATTATAGGCTGAGACAGATATAACCTAAATATGTGATATAAACATTAAGGATCGTAGATAACTAAGAATTAGATTACAACATGATTATCAAACTATACAAGAATCTGCCGGCTATATAAGTATATAAGCTAATATTGATGAAGTAATTTGGTGTTTACTTGATGAAAATCCATTTCTATATTAATTAAATAAAAATAAAATTTTATTCAATTAACATAATATTGATAGATCTTGAATTCCACTGGGGCAGAGGATCCAAAAATTAATGTAATTTTTTTTTAACATAATAGAAGTTAATCTAGTAACTTCTTTTCTTCCTTTCATGTGATTTAGACCTAGGGGTCTGTCACAATCTCTATCCAATGTTTGAAGGGTCTGCCCAAAGATCTCTTGCCTGATGGCTGGTAATTTAAGATTTGATGCGGTATTCTTGTTCTGCTCATTCTTCTTATGCAAGATTTCCAGTTGTTTCTATATTTTTGTACATGTTCCATGATTGATTCTGTTTGCAATTCTTTGAGAATCTCAGAATTCCTTTTATGGTCTGTTCTTAAATGACCTGCAGTACGTCTCATAAATTTAATTTCTGCCGCAGTTAGTCTTTGTTCATCTACACTGTAAATTGTCCAGGCCTCACTACCGTAACATAATATGGGTCTGGCCAGTGTTTTATAAATTCTAGTTTGTGTGTGTTGCTATACTGTGTTTGGCTTGAAAATATTTATAATTTCTGTTACTCTGTTAAATTTTATAATTTTTTGACAAACTAATAACTAAAAATAATAAAATACAGATTTGTTAATTTTGTTGTCTGATTGTTAAATGTCGAAATTATATGCTCCACAATCATGATTTTTAGGATGTAATATCAAATTATATCATTAGAAGGAAAAAAAGATGTTGGAAGCATGAAACATAATGCATAGATAATAAAAATCAATAATAATCACATTAATTTGTAACCTGTGGCTCATAACTTGCATACTGTGCTACAATAGCCATACAATGTACTTCAAATGTATTAATATTGATGTATTTGCTAAAAATTTAAAGTATATTAGTAAGTTAACAGAGCTAACTTTGACGATTTAATGAATTTTAGACAATGTGAGAATTAGGACACCACCTCCACCTGCCAAAACTGTGTTCATTTGACTTAAAGAGCACATTCTGGGCCCTCAGCTTGGTGGAACAGCCTTTATCCATATGACACTCTCACCTGTAAAGCAAAAGGGCATTGATTGCTAAAAGCCCTTTGTGCAGGTGAGTTGTTCACTTCAGATGAGGCATTACCGAAAAAGAAGCTACCATTGTAGCAACAGAGGCAAAGTGGGTTAACTCCCAAACACCTTTTTTTAATGTAGCAAATTAAAATTTTGAAAAGTACTCTGTACTAATAATAACTTAATCTAATACATGTGTAAATTACTCTGTTAATAGGTAAGTCTGTAATATTCTACAATTGTGTTAAAATTACAAGATTAAACAAACTTGATAACTATCTAATAAATAGAGATTCGTGAAATTCGCAAGTCACGATAATGCAAAATGCTCTAATTTTGTCATTTTCTTGTACCATTTCTTCACTCCACTTCCCATAACCTCAAAAAAAAGCATTTATGAATCGCAAAATCCTACGATAATGCAAAAAAAATCAAAATTTAAAATTTTGAACGAATTCTGCAGATTTTTTTTGTTCTATTAGCAAAATTTTCATAATGCATTTTTAAACACTGTTTTTGGATTCCATCTTCTTTTTTAACTGCCATATTTCTCTTTGTCAGGCTCTACGACTTCCAGTGGAATGTCTTGGCCTTCTCACACTGCCATATTTAAAGGCATCATATCTGCTTCCTCTGTGCACTCTCTTGCAAAGGGAAATGGTTGCAACACAGTTCACAACATAGAGGTAATATTTTCTGCCCTTTTCGTGCTCAAATATGGTCTCTCCAAAAATTAAGTTCTATGGTTAATATGAATTATATTATTAACATGTAAGATAAGTTCTCCCCCCCTAAATTTTTGCAGACATAATCATCAATTTAATGACTACAATTAAAATGTTATGCATTTTAGTTTTAGTGTATTAAAATCGATATCAATCGTACAAGCTAAAAATTGAACTTAAACTCATTCATCGTGGAGCTCTTGAAGAGCCGGACCACCACATGAACACCTGTCTGCAGTAGCTGCTGCATACAAAGAAAACCGAGTGATTGTGACAGTTTAATTAATGTGTTGTTCAGTGTGCAATCATGATTTTAAATCCATTGTCCCCTAAACTTGTGGGCCTATAGCGGCCAGTGTAAAGTAAAACAATCCCAGTGTATTCAGTATTATATTTTAACTGGTTTACTTGAAAATCCACTTAATATAGTCAGTGCAGTGTTTCCATACACGCTGGTAAGTCGTATACTTACCTAAAAGTACACAAAGTCAGAACTAAGGGTCGTATGTTAGAACATTACTCTCTACTCAAATTACTTCCAATCACTAGTGAGCTGATTCACCGTGAGCAATTGCTGAGAACGAATTAACGGCCGACTTATCGGTCATGCATGAGAGTCAACGTTTTCGTAATATTGGCAACGAATTACCCAGAATTCTCAGCGATAAAACCACTTCCGTTATTTTCGTCTGCTATAGAGGAATGCATTTATGCTTGCATCCCGCAAATAATACCGTATACAAACACGTCTGCGACACACAATATTACGCCGATTCTCCTGTTCTTCCAGTTGAATTCTTTGGTAGACTCTATCAAATTCCTCTTCTCCGTGTATACCGAAAACATGATCGAAGTCTTCAAGGTCCGACATCTTGGATAAATGTTGGATAAAGCAGCAAAGTACATCGATTACCATCGGTTCCCTTCGGGATTTTAATTTGAGTTGCTCATGTAAGCTACCTCCACAGGTAGCTTACAAATTTAACCAATTATTATCGCATGAACAGATTTCTGAGTAAGCAAAATCGTATTAGCATACAACGTGCTCAGCAGAGAAGGCATTTTACTGTCTAATGCGTCCAAACATGCGACCCTAAGTCTTGCCATGGCAAGCAGCATGTGAAACATGAACTAATTGCATGATTTTGATATGGATGTAGATGTAGGAAACCACAAATCAGAAGAAATCTGGGCGGAAATCCTCAAGGAGTTCGAAGGACTAACTGATAGCAAACAACTCAAGTCAAATTCACAATTTATATCAACAGCCTCAGAAATAAGAGGTCTAATAATAATAATCATGAACTTCTTTTATACCTTCACAGATTTTGCTGGTTCCCAAACCACAGAGAATCTCACCTTGCAATGCTGGAATCAGATCAACGAAATAAGTGTAGCTACTATTGATTTACATTATTACCTAGAAACTGCACAAAATATAATTCACGACACATTCAATGAAGTCCAAACTGAATGCCTAAAAAAAGAGGTAAAAATAAAACAACTAAAACCCAAGACTTTCCAAAACTAACAGATAGTGTTAATTCTAAAAATACAAATAAAAGGAAAAACACACAAAAAAAGACTGATTCCAGGTACCAAGGCAAGATTCAGCCAATGAGGGTACTCTAACGCTAGCTACAGAAGGAGTAAATTCTGGTTCCCCACCGTTTAAAGTACCAAGCAAGGAGAAACCATCCCCAAAAAAAGAGTAAAAATGACGACTCAATAACAAAAGAGAAACCATCCACAAACCTAGTTGCAAAACCAACAATGTTACAGAATTCACATGAGGACACTGGTCGATCCCAAAAGGAGAAACCATCCTCTGATAACACTAACAGGAACACTACTAATGAAGAGTCATCATTACCTGGACCTTCACATACTAATAACAACACTGTTCTGCATGGAATGTTTTTTTTTAAATGAATGAGCATTTCTGGATCACAATTTCACACTGATTGCAAAGATGAAATCCGTTTTCACGTACCACGTCAGAATTTTTTACAATTCAAAATTTTATGTTTCGAATATTTTTCACAATGTATGTACTGTAGTAATATTACAGTGTGCTTATCATTTGTTAGAGAGGCCCAACAGCTTATAATTTCAACTTTATTACTTAAAATGTGAAATAATATAACTATTGATTGATGATCGGGGCAAGAGGTACTATACCAGGATTCTTAGCAAAATTTTGGAATTCCTTAGATTTGGACAGGGTGTATCTTTCTAAAATTGCCATCGCTGCCATTAGAGGATCAATTTAAATTTTAAGAATCCAGTCCACCGCCGTGGTCTCGAGGTAGCATGCTGCCTTGTCACACAGCGGGCCCGGGTTCGATCCCCGGTCGGGACAGTTTTCTGGATGAGGTTTTATCGGGGTTTTTCCTCACCTGTAAGACAAATGTCAGGAAAACTTTAAGGCCCAAACGGTCCCCGAAATCATATGGCCATCGCAATCATCATTCATATTCATCTTAGGTTAAGCTTAGGATTAGGGACTCTCCTGGCGCACCATTATCATCATCGTCACCCATCATATCATCGGGGCAACATAACCCTGCCTACCAGGTGCCCCAACCTCAGAAGTGGGATACAAGTATGCCATGGCAGGAGAGAAACCAGGAATGTCGAAAGACAAACCTGGGGCATTTGAAAAAAAAAAAATTTACAAAATTTGTACTTTATAGTATGTATACTTCAATTAGGCCTACAATTAAATTTTTTTTTTTATGTATTTACAAAATGTATTTCAACAATTCCAAAAATTAATTGTCTGTATCACTTTGTCCTTGAGGCAATTCTCTAATGAGGAAAGTTGTATATAATAAAAAAACATGTTTATATTTTAAATTATGTTTGTATTTATTAAAATCTACTAACTATATCCATCCTAGATCCATACAAAAATTTGTGATTGTGTAAATGATCCAAATCTGTTTTGCTCTAATTATGTGTGGGTCATGTACGTTAGCAAAACAAAGAATGTAACTGCTTTTGTAAAGATAACTTACTTTCAATATCTGGCATTAAGTTAGGAGACCAGGATAAATCGTGGTGCCCTCACAAAGTGTGTTAATTTGTTGCAGAGTTGAGGAGTTGGAAAAATGGAAAAAAGAAGTTATTGCCCTTTGGTATCACTACGATTTGAAGGGAACCTACAATTCGTGGAGACAATTGTTATTTTTGCACAGTTATGGCCTCTAAGCAAAATTTACCAATCTCGACATCCTAATATCTTAGTTGCCTGCTAGATGTCTCCAATGAGTTGGTATGTTGACCACATGCCATTCATGACATCTATGAGCAAATAAGGTAACTAAATTAACTTGGTCTAGTAACTCCTAACAAAGAAGAGGTTATGGTTCAACAGTGGGTTATGCCATTGTAAACAGATTCTATATCGGTAACAGCTTTATGAATTAATACATGTATACATACCAAAATCATTCAGTTAATGTTAATATATTATTGTTTCACATATATCAATGTTAATATAATCACTAATATTAACATACTTTAACTGTAATTTGTCCACCGCTGTGGTCTAGAGGTAGCATGCTGCCTTGTCACGCAGCGGGCCCCGGTTCGATCCCCGGTTGGGGCAGTTTTTCTGGGTGAGGTTTTTATCGGGGTTTTTCCTCACCTGTAAGACAAATGTCAGGAAAACTTTAAGGCCCAAACGGTCCCCGAAATCATATGGTCATCATCCTTATCATTATCATCCTTACCATTATCATCATCATCATCCTTCACTGGTGTAGAAAGCAACGAGAAGCTACCACACCTACACAATACCCTAGTAAAGCTACAAGCATAGCATGAAAATGCTATGATTGCAGTGAAGGACCTGCCTTCGGGCAGAATTACTATGGATGGAACTGTAATTTATTAACATCTTGCAAATATGTAATGACTTTTACCTTTAATGATCGTATACATGTTAATCATTATTAAAAATTCATGACTAAATTATCATAAGTAATGCCACGAGTAATTTCCAATTTATCTAGATAATTTGAAAATCAAGAGTGGCATTTGTTAGGACTATTTAATGAATAAAATTAAGCTGTTTACTCACAAATCATTGTTTAACTATAGTTATTTCAAAATATTTACATATTTAATGTAAACGGCAATGTTTCAAAACAAATCAGAAATGTGAAATTATGTTCATTCACTGCTGCTTGATCATATTATTTATTGCCAAATAAGATCGCAATATTGTAAGAGTGCACCCAAGTGGAGAAATAATGAAACACATCAAACCATATATCATAATCAACATTATGGGTTATACATTTATTTTTTAGTAAACAACTCAGTAAAATCAAGGAATCTTTTCATTATTTGCTATATTCAATGTATTTGTTGAAGAAAAATAATGCTTTGACCTGTTCAAAACATTAAAAAGAAGAAGCTTTCTTTATCACAAAAGCAGGAGCTGATAAAGAGAAATTGATAAAGAGTGAGGTGAAACACGACTGTCATTGGTTGTAAAACAAACTTCATTGAAACGTGATTGGTCATTGACTAGCATTTGTGGCATGAGTTAAATAGTCAAGTTAAAAGATTCATCATTGATCTAAATTCCTTCTCCTTTCAAGGAAATTCATTTTAGAAGACTGAATACCCTCCTCTAAAAAAGTCTAACCAAGTACCGGTAACTAACTAGCATTGTCAAACTTGAAGGTCAAGACTCAATGAACATATGCTCTCCACACATCCCTAACCTGAGCCAATATTTCCCAATAATTCCCTATATAATTCACCTCCCTCAAATCATGGTTCATGCTATTCTCCCTTCTCATTCTTGTCCTAGCTACTTTGCTCTTTCCCTCTGATTTTCATACAAGAAAAACCTCTCTTACCATCCTAAAACCCTTGACTAATTGACTGATAATATATTTCCATAAACTCGTATTGGAATACAATAAACTTGTAACCACATGTGGTCATTACATCACCCATACAGAGAATGTAAGTATAGGAAAGGAATATATTTAATTTTAGGAAGTTATATTTTGAGGTTATTTTAATTATATTATTTTTGGTCTGGACATCTTACCTCAATATTAATGTTGATTTGTTCTTGGACATGTTTCAAAACAATTCTGTTTTATCTTCAGCTTTCCCAGACTCTGAGGTAAGATGTCCAGACCAAAAATAATATAATTAATAGGAAAGGAAGAGAAGTGAAGAACCCCTAGGCCTCGAATACTCTAACACCATCAGGGTCAAAAGGTCAGCCAAGGAAGACTGGACAGGAAAGTTGAAAGAGGAAATTGGTATATGAAAAAAGAAGAAATACCAATTCGATCAAAAACTCACCAAGCTGACCAGTGCTTATTGGTGAGTAGCCCTTCCCTTTTGTTCACCATGTATAAGCATGATTACTAACAGCTGCACCACGAAAAGGTGAGGGATTGGACACTAAGCTTCTGTCTATGGAAGGAGTTAAAGAGTCTCCTCCCTGTGAAAGACAATAGCCCTTCCATAGCCTAACAGGACACAATTGTTTAAATAAACACCTACACATATTTGGCATAGCAAATTCACCAAAATGTTTTTTTTTTGCAATTTAAATAAATATCATCATCATAGTACATTCACAAATTTAGGCCATTTGTTGACCTGTTTCGGCCTCAAGAGAAACACCATCCAGAAGTCTTTTGAGTGGACATCCTGGCCTTCTTCTTACTGCAGGTTGATATCTTAACATTTGTTTGGGTATCCTGTGATCTTTCATTCGATGAACATGTTGCATCCATCTTGACTTATTATCAGAAATTTTGTTTTCTAAAGATTCCATGTGTAATTCTTCTAAGATGTCTTCATTTTTTTTTGTGATCTAGTAGTGTGTGTCCTGCAGTCCTCCGAAGGTATCTCATTTCAGCAGATCTAAGTCTCTGTATACCCTTCTGTTTCAACGTCCATACTTTGCTACCATACAAAAGAGTTGGAAGAGCCAGTGTTTTATACACTTTTAGTCTTGAATGTTTTTGGACTAACTGTGGCTTGAAGATAGAATTTATTAACCCTAAAATTCTTAAAAATTTAGATATTTTTGCATTTACATCCTTTTCTTCTTCATATGAGATATTGCATCCTAGATATGTAAAATTATTCACCTGCTCCAAAATTTTATTGTCAAGTACAATTCTACTTCTGACAGGATCTACACCTTGAAATGCCATAATTTTAGTTTTCATTGTAGATATCTTCAATCCATATTCTTCTGTAATTTTGTTAAGTTCATACAGACCTTTCAGCAGATTATCTTCTGAATTTGCTATTATTATTTGGTCATCTGCAAACAATAGGGTGTTTAATTTTGTATTTTCTGATATTATTATTCCAAATTTATATTTCTTGTTCCAGCAATATATTACTTCGTTGATATAAATTGCAAAGAGTGTTGGGGATAGAGGGCAGCCTTGTCTCACACCACAATTTATAATTCCTTCTTCAGAAAATCTGTTATTTAATTTAATTTTTATGGTGTTGTCTTTGTAAATATTTTGTATGTTCTGCAGAAGTACAAAACCGTCTCCCCCATTGCCCAGCTTTTCTAGAAGAGACCAGCCTTCCTGCTAAATATTGGAGTGCAAGTGAGTGAATGATTTCATTGTCAAGTGCTTATCAACCAACCCATTTCCACTAACTAATACGCTTGATAGATATAATATAAAATGTACAATAAAATAAATTATAAAAAAACAAAATAATTATGTTTATTTACTTACTTAATACAGGCTTTCCACTTTACAGCAGTTTTCCCTTGATTCTTGCTTTCCAGAGACTCCAATCTTCCCACTGACCATCTTCCATACCCCTCTTCATCATGGCATCATATATTCCCTCATACCATGCTCTTCTACTTCTCTCCCTCTTCCTTCTGCCTGGTACCATCCAATCCAACACCTGTTTAGGCCACTGGTCTTCCGACATCCGTTGTATTTGTCCATACCACTGTAGAGCTCTCTTTGTTATCCTATCGATTACAGTTTCTTGTGCATCCATTTCTTGTCTGATATATGTATTTCGAATATGTTGTAGCCTGGATATTCTCATACTTCTCCGTAATCCATCCATTTCTGTCACTAAGATTCTTTTCTGCATCCTTTCATTTATTGTCCAGCTTTCTGATCCATATGTAAGTATACTTCCTATTATTGTCTGTATAATCTCTTTTTTTTGTTTTTCTGGTCAAATTTCTATTCCATAAAAGACCATTCAGGGATCTAATCGCCTTCCTTGCACAATTTACTCTGTTAATAATATCTTTTTCACAAGTACCAGATTTATCTATTATAGATCCAAGATATTTAAATTCTTGAACACATTTAATTTTCATATTATTTATTTGTAGGTCTTCTGAATTTCCTCCGATTACCATATATTGTTTTAATATAATTTTTCTTCAGTCCACCTACTTCAAATGCATCGACCAACTTTCTGATCATATATTCTATATCTTCTTTATCTTGTCCTATTATAATCTGGTCATCAGCGAATAATAAATTGTGCAGTAAATGGCCATTGATGTTGATTCCCATTCCCCTACATAACTTATTCCATTTCTTTAATATATCTTCTAAATATATCTTGAACAATGTTGGTGACATCCCGCATCCTTGTCTTAATCCTTTTGTTATATCAAATTCTGAGGATACTCTATTTCCAACCTTAATACTTGCTTTACAACCATACATTCTTTTTATAAAATGTACAAGAGATTTAGGTATTCCAAACTTCTCCATTGCCACCCAGAGCTTGTTGATGGGTACAGAGTCATATGCCTTTTCCAGGTCTATAAATGCCATATGCACTTCTTTTCCTTTAGCCTACATCTTTTCCATAATCTGCCTAATCACAAATATATTATCAAGGCACGATTTACCTGCTGTGAAACCTGTTTGTTCTTCTGATATTTTATCTTGTATTAGTTCCTCCAGTCTAATTTTAATAATTGTACTTAACATTCTACTAATTGCTGCCATAAAACTGATCCCTCTATAGTTTGCTGGATCTCTTTTATTCCCTTTATTTTTGTATATTGCACTAATATACGATAACTTCCACTCATCTGGAATAGGATCTCCTTCTATCACTTGGTTAAAAAGTCTAATTAAAATTCTTATAATTCCTGAACCACCATATTTAATTAGTTCCATGGTTATTCCTCCTGGACCTGCCGCTTTTCCATTTTCTGCTGTTCTCAACACGTTTCTTACCTCGTCTTCTGTTATAGGTTCTATTAAGTCACCCTTTCCATTATCCAGTGTAGCATAGTCTATAAATTCTCTCCTAGTTTCTGTTAAAAGCATTTTAAAATATTCCTGAAAAGTTTTCATTTGTACTAAATTAAAACTCTGTCATATTATCATTTTGTATGTTTGTAATTGTCCTCCATGCTTGGGCTGACTTTGAATAGCCTACTGTATGCTCAATTTCTCCACATACCCTATTCCACATTTCTTTTTTATGTTTCCTGACTTCTGCTTTAACCTTTCTTTTAAGTATGTTATAACTTTGATAATCTTCATCTTTCTTGGAACTTAAATATTTTTGATATGCATTTTTCTTTTCTGTTATATATCAAATATTTCCTTATTCACCCAATGGTTTATACGGTGTTTATCATTTTCCAGACCAAGTGTTTCTCTTGCTGCTTCATGTATATATTTTTTCAAACGTTCATTAAGTTCCAATCTTCATCAAATATTAATTTTTCGGTGAGGCGTTGGGCATATAGATTTTTAATACTCTCAACTTGTAGTAAATGTAGATTATATCTACAATTATCTAATTCATTTTCTATTTCTATATTTTGCTCTTTATTTACCTTTTGCCTGTTTATAGGGCATACTATCCTAGTTGACAGCATAATTATGTTTATATGATACTAAATAATTAGTGATTGTATATAGACAATCAAATGTAGATTATTTGAATTAAAAAGCAATTTTTTATAAATCAAAGGAATGGAATTAAAATTTTACATAGAAAAATATTTTTTTTAAGGTCAGATTGTATGTAGATATGTAATTTATTCCTAGTACTGTAATTATGATTTGTAAAATTAAATTCAAAATAATGTATATTTTTCTTAACATAAAAAAGGCAATCTAAAAAATGCATAGACAGAAAAAGTAAGAAAACCAAATTGGATAACATTTGGTATACAGAGTTCTATCATAAGCTCTGCAAATTAAACCAAAACACTTTTTTGTGAAACAATCAGTTTACTAAATTGAACTATCCTTGCTCCACAAGACTATGAATACATGCAAATAAATTGTTGATAAAGACTTATTCCAAGATTACTATTTAAAAATTCTAATAATAAATAAACTAAACTCAATAGTGTGACAGATCTACAAGCCTTTGGCCTATTAGTCAGCTGCTGATCACACTTCCATATGTGTTAATCACAGAGGTGAATAATCATCCAGCTAGTACAGAGATGACATGTGGTCAGTGTATTAACTCCCCAGCCATTATACGTAGTTTTCTCAGATTGGTGCCACTATCCAAATTCCTAACAATACTGGGAGGACAAAATTCCATGAGAAAATTTCTTCCCCATGGAAATTCAAATCACATGTTCTGTAGCTCTATACCAGGGAAGATGCCTTAAACAACTCTGCTATAACGTTGGACATCCAATCCATTTATGTTTCCTATTTAACATATTTCCCATTTCCTGTTGGTTTATCGTTTTCCATAGATCCTAAGTATGTTAAAAACACACTCTAATTCATCTTAGATCATTAACTGGGTGTGAAAAAATTTAAAAACTTACTTAGATGTCATGTTTCTTTACTTTCCATAAATCTAAGATACACTGTTGTAACTTCGGGTTGAATTTTACACCCTGAATGGAATCCAACATTTAATTAATTTTAATTTTTAAACTAGACCAGCTGGCAATTTATGGCTCATTCCTAAACATAGGGTTGAGAAGAATTTTCTTTTTACAATTTTCCAATATTTGACCTGTTCAAGACCCATAGCTCTGCACCAAGCTATTACGCCCTAAACCGCTTAGCTATGTCACAGGACAAACATTAACGTAATTTATTAGCCTGAACCATAATCCATGTATAAAAACAAAGATGTTGAATATTCAAGATAAGGCAATAAGACAAGATTATTAAGAGTAGACTTAAAACCATGCAAAACCACATTCATAAGCATTCATTCCAATTATTTTTCATAGTCAAATATTTAAAAAATGGCAATTTACTATAAGAGTCACTCATTCATGCCTAACCAAAATATGAGCTAGGAAAAATATAAGGTTAGGGTGATAAATTTTTATAAGCTTTTTAATAATAATATCAATAACAATATCAATAACAATATTAATAATAATAATAATAATAATAATAATAATAATAATAATAATAATAATAATAATAATAATAATAATAAGCATTTGTCCAGCCTCACGGTCTTGTTATCAAAGCTTCTGACTACAGTTCATAAGGTCCTGGAATTGACTCTAGCTTAGAGAACAGAAATTTTCCATAGAAGGAATTATTTTTGTGGTCGCCCATGATCTGGAATTTAGGTTAAGTTTAAGAACTCTAATGGTGCTTTGTTATTATTCATCGCCCATCAAATCATTGGAGTAATGTAACTGTCAAGTGCCTCAACCCCAGAGGAGTGGGATACAATTTGAGAAATATTATAAGTCAAGATAAAATCAAATGTTTCATACCTCTCCTCATATCATGAGGAGTGTATGAAATATTTGATTTTATCTTAAATTAAACCCCCATAGCGATTTATTCCTATCAAAGTTCAATTATAAGACAGTCTGGGTGGTACTGGACAAAATAAAAATATAATTTATCCTTCTATGAGAAGTGTTAAATTAATAATAAAATCGTCAATAGAAGCCCTACTGGCTATAAAGTAGTGTTAAATTCCCAATAAATGTCTTCTTAACTAAGAAGCCGCCATTTGCAAAGATAGAAGCTATGGTTTCAAGCATTTGGCGCGAGGGAATTACAATTACGTACATAAGAGAAAAATTTGCGTCTAGATCGTAACTCGCCTCGGTAGCTCAGTTGGTAGAGCACTTGGCCCGGAAAGCCAAGGGTCCCGGGTTCGAGTCCCGGTCTAGGCGAAAATTTTTCTCTTCAAATATAATTTATCCTTCTATGAGAAGTGTTAAATTAATAATAAAATCGTCAATAGAAGCCCTACTGGCTATAAAGTAGTGTTAAATTCCCAATAAATGTCTTCTTAACTAAGAAGCCGCCATTTGCAAAGATAGAAGCTATGGTTTCAAGCATTTGGCGCGAGGGAATTACAATTACGTACATAAGAGAAAAATTTGCGTCTAGATCGTAACTCGCCTCGGTAGCTCAGTTGGTAGAGCACTTGGCCCGGAAAGCCAAGGGTCCCGGGTTCGAGTCCCGGTCTAGGCGAAAATTTTTCTCTTCAAATATAATTTATCCTTCTATGAGAAGTGTTAAATTAATAATAAAATCGTCAATAGAAGCCCTACTGGCTATAAAGTAGTGTTAAATTCCCAATAAATGTCTTCTTAACTAAGAAGCCGCCATTTGCAAAGATAGAAGCTATGGTTTCAAAGCATTTGGCGCGAGGGAATTACAATTACGTACATAAGAGAAAAATTTGCGTCTAGATCGTAACTCGCCTCGGTAGCTCAGTTGGTAGAGCACTTGGCCCGGAAAGCCAAGGGTCCCGGGTTCGAGTCCCGGTCTAGGCGAAAATTTTTCTCTTCAAATATAATTTATCCTTCTATGAGAAGTGTTAAATTAATAATAAAATCGTCAATAGAAGCCCTACTGGCTATAAAGTAGTGTTAAATTCCCAATAAATGTCTTCTTAACTAAGAAGCCGCCATTTGCAAAGATAGAAGCTATGGTTTCAAGCATTTGGCGCGAGGGAATTACAATTACGTACATAAGAGAAAAATTTGCGTCTAGATCGTAACTCGCCTCGGTAGCTCAGTTGGTAGAGCACTTGGCCCGGAAAGCCAAGGGTCCCGGGTTCGAGTCCCGGTCTAGGCGAAAATTTTTCTCTTCAAATATAACAATAGTATATTTTAACTGGCGGTGTTTAGGCCAGCAAAAAGAAATATTAGATGCAGAAAAATTACATAAGATCATAACATAAAATGTATAATTTTAAGAAAATATGTATTCAAATTAAACTGAAATTGAAATTAAACAAATTAATGAAATATCAAAAGCCATACATTAATCTGCTGCAAGAATGATGTTTAAATATTTTGGTTTAAGACTAATCAATGTAACTATTCTCAGTTCGGTTAAGAAATACTGGAAGGTGTCTGTATGTTAGAACATAATCAGCATAAAGGAGTGACATCTTCTAGTAAATTACTCGTATCTATAAATTTTAATAATTTAATACAGTAAAAATCTCTACACCTACCTTTAGAAGAAAATCCTTGTACACCAGATGGCTGGCATTTTCCAGTTGAAAAAACATACTCCAACTCCATGTTATCTCCAAATACAAAATCAGTCACACCTACAAAAAATAAAGTACATTATACATTAGCCACTCACACTAATGAAATTGAAATAAAGGCTAAATTAGTAAAACATATAGAAAACCTAAAGAGCTTAGAGTTTGGGAAAATAATCAACATTCTAAAAAGCAGGAGAAATTAATGAATTTTAAAATTCCTGGGAAATGTGATTTGATCTGGACGTTCATCGGTCTACCAACCAAAAGAAGAAGTAGTAATGCATTACCATAACAAAATAATGTCGAGAAAATACTGAAGATGGAATTATTTCAAAATCAGTCTAAAAAGAAGACAAAATACAGTACATTTTTTATTTTTACATACATTATACAATTTATGGAAGGTAACACTATGGAGAAAATTATAATTTTATATAAAAAATTGGTTATGTTTACATCTCACTCATAAAACATCTATGATTTTCAACAGGCCAGTTTCGAAGGCACATCCCTTCTATCATTATCTAAACTAGTCCGTTAAGTAAATCATATAATTGGAAAGGAAACTAAGCTATTAAAACATTTAGAGAAATTTATGGAATTGACATTTTGGGAAAAGATATATACATTCCAAAGAACAAATAAAGGTCCATTAATTTTGAAGTTTTTCTGGGCGATGTTTTTATTGAGGTTTTTCCTCACTTGTAAGACAAATGTCAGAAAAACTTTAAGGCCCAAACGGTCCCCAAAATCATATGGCCATTACAATGATCATTCATATTCATCTTAGATTACGCTTAGGATTAGGGACTCTTCTGGCGCACCACTATCATCATCATCACCCATCATATCATTGGGGCAACATAACCCTGCCTTCCAGGCACCCCAATCTCAGAAGTGGGTTACATGTATGCCATGCCAGGAGAGAACACCAGGAATGTTGAAAGACAACCTGGGGCATTTGAAAAAAAAAAAATTAAAATACAATAGGAAGACATGCCATACTTATTTATTAATAGAGGGGATGCCTTCTGAAACCGATCAAGTGAAAATCACTGATGTTTTATGAGGTGAGATGTAAAAATATCCAATTAATTTACATAAATGCATTATACAAACTGTATTGGTACAGAACTTAATACATTTTACATATATATAAAGTCTGCCATGTTGGCTCAGATGATAGAATGCCTGCTTCCTGACTAGTGAGCCTAGGTTCAATGCCCAACAAGAATTAAAATTTTAACTGCAAAATTAAATTAATTTAATTTCCAATCTCGGGGCTACAAGAAGTGGTGGTATACAATTTTTAATAGTAAAACTATGCAGCAGATTTCTGCATTAAATTGCAAATCCCTCTGAAATACATATCGCTCATTTGCTGTAACAACGTCATAACTAAAAAAATTTTTGATTTTGAGTTATTAGTACTACATGAAAGACAAAACTCAGTTCTATATTCAGGAAGAACAACATAACCTATTGTATACAATGAGTTGGTATAGTAATTTGATATTTATGACAAATACAGGCAAAGGTATATGGATTTCAAACCATTAAACCATTAAATGCTTCTCCTGAGTTATGACGTTGCAGCAAATGAGCGATATGTTGAAAAGGCATGTCATACTCTTGATAACGATTAATTCATTTTTTAAAAGAAGTTGGGATGACAAGAGTCCCTGTGATGCATAATAGCATGCATTTCCAGAGTTGAACCTATGTTTAATTTTTTTCTGCAGGGCACGTTGTAGCATAGTTACTTCAGCAATAGGCCTACACTACAAACTAGGAGGTCGAGGATTCGAGTTCTGGTGGTCAGGATTTTTAAACTGACAAAAACATTCTGGTGGCATCATGGTCTTAGGATCGACTCAACCTCTAACAGAAATGAGTATCAGATGCTTGATCTGGGGAAAAGGCAGCCATCATTCAGGGCTGACAACCTGGCTGACATCAATGCCGATTGCTTAGAAAAAGTAGGAGCCTTAACCTCATATTCAAGGGTCTCCTATGGCCTGCAGTGGGATCCTTTTACTTTTAATTTTTTCTGTATCTCATCCCTGTTTGCAATTATTGTATCTAGGAATTTAAATTCTGCACTTCTTTAAAATTTCCCTCATTGGTTATTAACTCTCCATTTCTATTATATACTGTATTTCTATGTATGATCATATATTTAGTTTTATTGATATTCATTTCCAGCCCCACTTTCTTTGTATGTTTAATGGAATGTGTGGGCTGGCTTTTAAAATTCCCTCTCTACCATTTATTAATGCTATATTATCAGCATATACCAATATGCTGATTAATACTATTGAGTTGTGCCTTCTTTCATCTTACTGATTGATTCCCATTCATCCCATTCGGGACATGGGCACTCCCTAGTGAGCAGTTTCTGAACAGATTTAGTTACATGTCAATGAGTGACATATGGTTAGTACATCGCGTCAAGGAGGTAGCTAGTAAAAAACTACTTAGAATGTGAAGACAAATTAAATATTGCTCGGAGAAACTATGTAGGCTTGCTAACCAAACTAATAAAAACCAACAAAAATTAAAAGATAGTAAAAAATTAGGAATGTATCAAATAAAATGTGCAGAATGTGATAAGATATACATAGGAAAAACAAAGAGAAATTTAACCATTAGAATCAAAGAACACATAAGAAATGTAAAAAAAAAAATGGAAGTAGAAAAATGGTGACATCAATTTCATTGCCATCTAGTGGAAGCTTCATTAAACATTTGAGCATCTTGTGCATGTGCACTGCAATTCTGTAGAACTTAGAAAAAATTGTGAGTGACATACTAGATTTTTTTCTATTTTGTCTTCTTTTAGATCAGTTTTGGAACAATTATTACATCTTTAGTATTTTCCTTGTGTACTTTTAGTTATTACTGTGGTTTTCGTATAGTAAATGTATTTAGTATAAATAATGGCTCAACTGCACTTCTACTAGCGCTTGATTTTTCAGTCATATTCTAGTAAACTATTGCTGTTCTTCTATATTTACTAACATTATTTAATATTTTAAACTTTTTCAAACAATTTTTATAACATTATTACACAATTTTAAAGTATTTATTTAAATATGTAAACCACAATATTATGACACTGTTAGACAATATTGTGATGCTGACTACTATTTTATCCACAGTGAATATTACTTAGTCTATGACTGTCTATCGCTGGTTGGATCAGCGTTAGGGAGTGATAAGCAAGTGTACACCCATTTTTAAGAAACGTTTCGTGATTTTAATATTATTAATATTTTTTTAACATAGATTTGGGAATTTATTGCAAATATTGGTCATTTAAATTTAATAGCAACAGATAGTAATCGAGGATGATAATCGATGTGGTTCAATTGTGGGTTATCGCTGGCTCTATGAACTCTGGCACATGCGCACTGTTGTTCTATAGGACTTTGGAAATATTTCACGCTAGTTTAAGTGCAGTTTTTCCCTAGATTTTTTTCCATTTTGTCTTCATTTAGGTCAGTTTTCAAACAATTATTACATCTTTAGTATTTTCCTTAGTGTAGTTTTAGTTATTACTGTGGTTTTTGTATAGTAAATCTATTTAGTATAAATAATTAATTAGTATGCAATAAGTTATAAACTATATGTTGGTTGCATTGTAACAAGTTGAACTTTGAAAAAGTATATGTTGGCTGCATTGGAACACGGAATATGGCTGCCATCATTATGGCATTGATGAATGATGTAAAAAAAATATTCAAATAATATTCAGAAAACATTTTAAATATGTTAGAAATTGTAGTAAATGTTTTTGAAAATTAAACCGTAAGAGTAAAATTTTACAGAAGTTGTGTAAGGTATTTTAAAAATTGCATCACATACTGAATATTTGAGCCAAAACTTTTAATAATCATTACAAAATCCCCATTTGTGTTATTAAAAATTATACCGTAACTCTACAATTTGATAAAACTTCTGTGGGGTATTCTAAAACTAGCATCGGAAAAACTGTACAATACTTGAAGCAATTAATTTTTCTAACAATGAAAATGTCAAAAAAGGTGGACTATTTGTCAGCCATGAATTCTTCTAAGTTGTACAGAATCGCAGTGTGCATGCTCAAGTTGCTGTAATGGTTAATGTAGTTTCCAGTAGATGGCTCTAAAGTCGGCGTTACCAACTTTCTGAATAAATTCTCAAACGCTAATAAAAGTGGACATAAACTAACCTACTTCCTAACCTAACAAAACAAATTTACATGCATATTATTTAGATAAACTACTGTATAAACTAATTTTATGTACACTAACTTGTCCCATCGGAATCTAACAAAATGAAGTTAATTTCTTGAAATATGGTTTGGAATTATTTGTGAATGTTAACACTGATTTGAGAGCCATCTAGCAGATGTTATATTAAGCAATTGTGCATCTGTAGAACTCAATTCACAATAATCCCATAATTATATGAATATTTGAAAATCATAAGAAATGTTTATAAAATGGTTCCAAAATGTTTAGAATAGTACAAAACATTATTATAAATGGTCGAAAAGTGTTTAGTGCAATAGTGACATAAGAATGTCATGAGAAATTGTAGGAGACAGATAGGTAACCTCAGCCGAAATGTCAATGCTTAATGAAACATCTTCAAAATTTCTCTCATAGAAACATTGTGATGTACAAGGCCATGACCAGGGATCTCTAGTCTGTGCCGTGACCAAGAAATTATCTGCAAATTTCAAGATAGGTTTCTGCAAGCAATGGTTGACAGTTCCCTTAGAAAAATCATTGAGACATGAATACCACAATTTGGTATGTAGATACGGAGTAAATGATTGATAGTTGTAAAAAATATTATGAGAATTGTTGCAAAATGTTAGAATACTACAAAATATTAGTAATAAAATGGAAAAAGTACTAATGCTAGTGTTATGCAAATGAATGGAGCAAATTATTCACAATTTCAGCCGAGTTATCTATTGAATTTTCCAAAATAAGAATTATGTAAAAAGTTCTTATGAAAAACTGCACTTAAACTGACGTAAAATATTTTATTCCGGCCACCCTTATTCCCAAACATATGAAACTTACTATGAGTCATACGACAAAATGGCCAACGCCCTTTCTTCCAACATGAAGCAGCCAAATGCTGAAAATCATTCCTTTTTCCATCCTAGTGAAACCGACGCATGGTTCACATAATGCAGGTTAGCTTAAAAATAATGCACAAAATTAATCAAATTAGCAGCAATATTTGTTGTAAAAGGGGTATTATCAAATACATCATATTATACACACCATCCTCAAATTCTTTATATCCTTCTGTAGAAATGTATTGACATTTCTAAATTGCCTAAATATTTTTTTTTAACTTTTATATCTTCTATTAAAAAATTATGGGTTGTATTTTATAACAAAATACATTTAAACTTTTTTTTTTACATTTGACAAATACAGCTAAAAAAAATCGCGGATTATACTTACAATACTACCAATACCAACGAAACACATAACTCAAATGATTAAAATTTTAAATCATAGAGAACATAACAGAGAACGATAGAGAACGTTTAAAATGGCGAAGAAATTTCACAAATTTACTATAAGAACTTACTCTACGATCTATGACGTCACAAGAAGACAGAGTACATTTACTTTATCATTAATTGATCCATACCCATACTTTTGGATCAACGAAAACCCATATGCTTGAATTTTTTTCTTCGAATTTTTTACCGTATTAGGACTTGATTTAAGAAATTAAATTTTCAAAAAATATTTCACTATACCTCTATTAAGAAACTGTATTTTATTTATACACTACTACTTTTAAAATTGATTAATTTTACCAAAATGTTCATTTGCATTGAATTATGGAGAAATTTATATTTCTGGGCATTGTCATATTGGTGACACTGGAGACCCTACGGAAACACAATATTTTATATTAAAATTATTAATTTAATATTTATACAATAATTACTCCTAAATATTATCGAAATATAATCTCCAGATTAAACAACTACAGACGCTATACATATTTAATTATTCTATTATCAAATTACAAATAAAAATTAGGTTGAAAACTGATGTAAATGACTTTTTTGTTCATGTACCTTGTTATTGGTACCCCTGCAACATGGCCACAACATGAAAATTTAATCTTATTTTTAAAGAAATTTGTTCATTTATGGACCTAAAATATTAAAGTAACATATTTTCTGTGTCCTTTGTATGCTGAATACACTATTACATAACTGTAATTTATTTATACACGGCTACCTTTAAAATATTTGATTTTAATAAAAACGTTCCTTTATATTGAATGATACAGAATTTTTTTTTTCTAGGTAATAATAATAACAGTGCATTGGAGACCCCTAGAAAACATTTTATATTAAAAATAGTAATTTTAAATTGAAACGATAATTACACTTAAATATTATCGAAATATAATCTTCAGATTAAATAACTGGATACTATTCACATTTAATTATTCTATTATCAAATTACAATTAAAATTAGGTTAAAAACTGATGTAAATGATTCTATTTTTTGTTCATTTACCTTATTGGTATCCCTGCAACCTTGCCACATCATAAACATTTAATTTCATTTTTAAGGAAATTTGTTCATTTATGAAGCTAAAATATTAAAAATAACATATTCAATGTGCCTTTCTTTATATACCAAATATGTTTATAGATAACATTTGACATCCTCTATTTCAATATCATACTTAAATAACCATACTTAAATTCATAGTAAAGCTCCTGGTGTGATATGCATTCCAAACAGCAATGTCAGATGGATTGCCTATGCTCAAAGGATTTAAATTTTAATACGAGTATATCGGCTCCAGAAGTTTCCAGTACAATTAGTACCACCGAGCAGTGGCGGTTCCAGAGAGGGGCCAACTGTTAGTAGACCATTCATTCATAGTGTTCTGCCCAAGATCAGGTCTTTCACTGTAAATTCAGTATTTCTCATTCTTTCCTTAATTCAGCTTTCCTTTTTGTATCTGCGTACAAACCATTTATTTTAATATTCTCTATCATCTGATGTATTTTTCTGCCTCTAACTTTCTTTCCGTTGACCATTCCTTCTAGGGCACCTTTCAGCAGGCAATTTCTTCTTAGCCAGTGGCCAATTCAATTTCTTTTCCTCTTCTTTATGAGTTCCAGCATTGTTCTTATTTTACTCACTCTGTCTAGCACATCTTCCTTACTTTGTCCATTTTATACGTTCCATTCTTCTTCATATCCATTTCTCAAAAGCTTCCAGTCGTTTTTCCTCATTCCGTCGTAATGTCCAAGTCTTTGCACTATACGAGTACATTGCTACACTCCACACAAAGCTCTTCACTAGCCTCTTCCGTAATTCTTTTGCCATAGGTCCGCAGAAAATGCTTCTCTTATTGTTAAAAGCTTATTTTGCCATTGCTATCCTCTGCTTTACTTCTTGGCCGCAGTTCATGTTACTACTGATAGTACAACCCAAGTATTTGAAGCTATTAAATTATCAATATTCCGTTTATTGTTTTAAGAATTTTGAAATGACCGAAAATGCTTGAACCCAAACCCAATAAGTTCATACTTCAAAAAGTAGAGAAAAGAGACAGATAACACAGGGAAACACGGGAAGCACCTATAAACATATCTAATACATCACGTTGTGATGATGGAAATTTTAATAGTAACACTTTGTCAGTTTCTTTCAATGAAGTTGGACTTAACGATAATCTAAACAATGAAAACAATAAGACATCTTCATTGGAATCGACAAACAGTAACAGTACTTTCGCCAACGATATATGGATTTTTGTAAATAAAAATATCGATGAATATACAAAGTGTTAATTATTGGAACGACCTGGGAACCACCAAAGTCATGTAAACTCCTACATTCACAAAAAAAAGTGGGAAGGAGTTGGAATGTTATTTGGGTTGTCATAACTTGGAACAAAGGAATTGGCCAGTTATTCCCCTCATGAAACAAGGGTTGTTTTGTAAGATGTGTGTACTGTACGCTGATGAAAAGTGTGGCTGTAATAAAGAAATGATATCGCAAAACCTTGTCACCCAACGCTGACTTCATTCGCCAAGCTTTGGGGGAAAAAAAAAAAAAAAAGGACACTTACAATCACACGAAGACACTTCTTGCCACAAAGAATGCGTTCAAGCTGGTCTAAACTTCCTGTAAAGCTACCACAAAACTCTGTTGAAAATCAGGTAAATACTTAACGATTTTAACAAGTAAAAGTAACCAAAGAGAGACTTCGGCGAATAGTAGAATCTATAATATTCTTGGGTCGACAAAACATTCCTCTAACAGACCATCGAGATGATGGCCGTCTCGGCCAAGAAGCTGGGCTCCGTAATGAGGGTAATTTTAGAGAATTGTTAAGATTTAGAGCGTCTGCAGGAGACGAAAATCTTAAGCGACACTTGTCAACAGCCTCTTCAAGAGCCACGTACATAGGCAATCAACACAAAATCAATTAATAATATGATGTGGTGAAGAAATAACAGATACAATACTGAATTTAAAAAGGAATATGAAGTATTATTCTGTTATATTTGAGAAAACAGCAGATATTTCTAATACAGAACAGCTTTCTTTGAACTTGAGATATTTGTACAAAATGAGATTCGTGAAGATTTCATCAAATCAATTGACGCTTATGAGAGTATTACAACTGTCAATCAAGATCCAAATAGTGAACAACGCCTAACTGGAGAGGCTTTGGGATAACCGTGATGCAAGAACTGTCCCTAGACTTAAACAACTATGTAGGAATTGATACTGACAATTATAGTGTAATGTGTCTTCTGAAGCTGTCGGTGCAGCCACTGAAATACAGAAATCTGCGAAGAAAGCATACGCTTAGTTTGTTGTTTGGTCTTAGGACTTACAATATTCTGCTTAAAAACTTATCATAATGGTTTAAAACACATTACTAGCACGCTAAAATTTACAAATTAATTTATTTGTTAATTTACACGGATCCATGCCCCCCCCCCCGAAAATTTACACAGACCTAGTCTCTCCCCCCCCCCGAAAATTTACACGGACCTATGGCCACCCCCGAAAATCTGTCCTCTAACCGCCCTTGCCACCGAGATTAAAATCCGGAACATTAAAAATATGATATAATTTTATTCTTTTTTAGCATGGTCCCTACACTTTTTTTTTCCCCCTGTACTTTTAAGGGGTAAAAAATAATATTTATGTCTAAGATTTTGATTAGTACATGTCAATTTTTATGCTATAGAAATTTCAGATTCACTATGTAGATTTTTTTTTCATGGTCCTTAGAATTTCTAAAATCTTGAGATTTATGGTGAAAACACAAAGACAAACTCCAAATATAAAATTTTATAAAGTGTTTCCTTCCACTATACTTAAACATTTATTTCCTAATAAATTTCTCTTCTCAATAACTTTTTTTAGTGCAGTTCTTTTTTAACTAAGCTGTTGATTGGTGGGAAAATCGTTAAATTTTGCTTCAGGGAATACCATACTTCTAATGATCTGATTTTGTTATTTAACAAATTTGGCCTTTCTTCTCTACATTGATTCTCAAATTTGGTTAAAAAAAAACACTATAGAAACTTACTAGGAAACATATATTAATTTCTATCATGGGTATTTTTGGTATCTAAATCACTGGCACTATCAAACTAGGATGTTCATTACTATATGGATATAAACTCTCCATTCATTCCTGACCTCAGATAATGCTTTCCAATTATCCTCTGAATAATTTGCCTCTTTCAAATTATTTACTAAATAGAATCAATGAAGATTTATATTTTTATGAGAACAGCCTCAACAGCTAAATTCCTTAAGAATTTGCAAAATAAAAGAAAAAAGAATGGAGGACACATGTGCTATACATAATCAATCAATCATAAAGGGTTAAAGGAGGTGTTAATTTAATAGGAGAACTCTATAAGACAGGCGTCACTGTATTTGATTTCAATGTATAAAGACTTTTATAAGATTCATGATGTGTTCCGTTGAGGTTTAGACTGCAACAAATTTTATATAGGAAGGACAAACAGGAGTTTTAACATCAGATTCAAAGAACATTTTCGAGATTTCATTCACGCAGAAGGTAAATCAAGCTATGCAAAACACGTTATCCATGAAGGACATCGCATGTTAAATATTGAAAACACCCTAACAGTAATGCACAGAGAAAATAATCCAGCGAAGATAAACGTACTCGAAGAGATGGAAATCATGAAAGCAGCTCACAACGACAGCCTGAAAACGAAAACGAACCCAATACATGCAACCCCCTCTACCAGATCTTCAGTGTAACACCAGTTTTGAATCCTGCCGACGATGGGACAAGTCCCGAAAGCGCTACAGTTAAATGATTAATTAAGTTGAGGAGACGGACCTTTCAGGTGAATATTCTATAATTTTATATTAATGTATAAAGACTTTTTTCAAGGTGTGAAAGGTTCATTGAAAAAAAAAGTCACAAACAAAATTTCTTTTACTGACGAATGTAGTGAGAGTGTTACATTATATTTTTTACAATAGCCATCAAAATGTGTCGTCACTAGAGAGAGCAGAAATATGAAGATATGTTTACCAGAATATGAAAAAAGAGACTGCTAAAATATGAAGAAAATAAAATGATAATGGTAAAATATGAAGTATGTATTTTTTTAATTAAGTCAGGATTTAATACCTCCCCTCATATTGTACAATTATGAGATGAGGTGTTAAATTCTAACTCAATTATTAATTAAAATAAGCCTTACTGTGTTATTTCCTTTAAATATTAACATTTTTTTTTCTTTATGAGTATTAAATTGTTGCACTAGAAAGTAAATAATAAACTTTCAAATAAAAGGATGATAAATTAATAATTATTTGTATTATAATTATATCGCTGTAGGTTAGTAAAATGTTTAATCATAATTAGTTAATTAGGTTTCAAAAATTTAAAACAAAAAGTATCACATTGTAATCAAATGGTAAAGAGAAAAATTTATGCCTGAGCCGGGAATCGAACCCCAAACCTTCAGCTTTCCGTGCTGATGCTCTAACCATTGAGCTAATCCAGGCTTCCTTCCCATCCAAGCATAAATCCTTCCTTTACCTTACTGTCTTGGTCCCACATTCAAATGCTATGAATCATCATTCACAAATACACAATGAATGGCTTCTACCTGAAGAAGACATGAAGGGACTCCACATAGCTATAGCATTATTTATTAAATTAATATTAAGAATCTAAAGCTGTTACTATGATTGAAATAAGTATATTAAAGTACACTACTAAATTATTGTAATCAAATGGTAAAGAGAAAAATTTATGCCTGAACCGGGAATCGAACCCCAAACCTTCAGCTTTCCGTGCTGATGCTCTAACCATTGAGCTAATCCAGGCTTCCTTCCCATCCAAGCATCCAAGACAGTAAGGTAAAGGAAGGATTTATGCTTGGGTGGGAAGGAAGCCTGGATTAGCTCAATGAATTCAAGTTAACAATACAGACTCAATCTGTAACTCACTGTTACAATAACTAACTCACTGGCACTAATGAACATAAGTAGTTCAAGATGGGGGATAGAAATATCGACACTCGAATTGTTATTAAATTCTTTTGGTTCTACCTTTTTCATTTTTTTTTTTTAAGTTTGCCTTTTATTCATTAATTTTTTTCTAATGGACGGAGGAAAGTCCAGAAAAAAATACAATAATTTGCAAATACTGTAAACTATTGCTAAATACTTAAATATGTAGAAATATTAACTTTTTTTCTCAAGTGCTGTAGTGAAATTGAGTTGTTAACACCAGCATTCCTCCTGCCGCTTGGTGCAGGTTGAATGAACTTCAATATCAAATCTTGCTCACCCAGAACTTGAAAATTTGTATTTTTATTAATATTATTATAAAATAACACTAGGAAGTCACATTATGAGGTTCTTCTTGATAAATAAGATGAGTCTGTAGCATCTTACCTCGTAAAAGTTGAATTCTTTTAGGACAAGTTTCAAAACAATTCTCTTTTATCTCCAGCTTGTCCAGACTGTTGATTTTTAAGTTGTCGGTCCTGGATGTCAACTCCACTCCATCTTTTGGTGGTCCAAAGAACTTGCATATTAAATCTCTCACCCTGGGAATTTCAAAATTCATAATTTTTTCCCTGTTCTTCTGAATGTAAATCTTCTCCCAAATGGTGAGTTCTTTGGCATTTTCTAACTGTTTTAATAATTTGGTGTTCACATCAGTTTTATGTTTTTCTGACCAAACGTAAGCAGCAACTGCAGATTTTTCTACGTCACCTTATTTTTACATTTATATGTTCCTTAATTCTCATAGTTAAATTTCTCTTCATTTTCCCTATGTATATCTTGTTACAATCAACACACTATATCTACTATATTCCTGACTTTTTGCCATCTTCAATCTTTTCATTTTTGTTGGTTTTTATTAGTTTATTTAGGCTATAACCATTTTTTGGTGCTAATCTAATATTAAATTACATATTCAAAAATCTTTTGGAATTTTTTGCATGCCCATGAATGATATTTGAATTTCCTGTATATCTTTTCAATTGGTTTTTCTATCTGAAGAATACTTTCATTCATCAATTTTTGTTTTTTTTTGTACTTATCAATTATTTGTGTATCATTTTCTCTTTGAAACCATTTTCTTTTGCAACTTTGATTACATGTTTTTTTTTTCTCTAACTCAAAATTTTCTCTGCTCAGATGTATATGTCTTAGGCTGTTGACTGCCAATTTGTGTGACATATAGTTGAATCATGTTGATTTAATATAGTTAATCAATGTAATGTTTATTTTCTATGAATGCCAAATTCTATTTTTTTTTCTCATTTCTATGCAATTTAAGGTCCAAAAATAGTAATTGTTTGTTCTTTTCGGGTTCTAAAGTGAATTTGGTTGTTTTACTCTGTATATTCAAGGGTTTTAAAGCATCCCTGTATGTCTTTGTTTAACTATATCCACAAATCCGCACCAAAATTTGAACATCAGAGGAGATAACAGGTTACCCATTGAAAGTTCTGACTTATGTCTATAGAAATTCCTGTTGTATGTAAAAAAATTGATTAATGCATAGTTCAGTTAATTTTAAATATTCTTCTCTACTTCCTTTGTCACATTAACCTGGTTGAGTGGTAGACAAGGCCTTAAGGCCTTAACTCTGCCAGGTAAAATAAAGCTATTATTATTATTATTATTATTATTATTATTATTATTCTTGATTAGCCAGCTGTTTAATATTTCCAATGTTCCTTCTTTTGGGACATCAGTAAATAATGAAGTGACATTGAAATAAACTAATCTATTTCTATTTTTTTTTTTTTAATTTCACTAGTTGAAGAGAATTTTCAATAGTCGGATTTTCTAAATTTTTCATTCCTTTGAATTTCCTACTTAACCATCTGGAAATTTGGTACGTATAGGATCCTGTATTATTGATTATTGGCCTTATTTTTTAGTCTCTTTTATGAATTTTGGGGAGACCATGAATATCAGGGTTCCTAGGGACAGCCACTTTTAATTTAATTTTATCCTTTTCTGATAAGATTTTCTTGATAAACTTCGTAGGAGTATTTGCAAGTAATTAGGTAAATTCCAGATTTTTTTTTTATACTATCTGAGGTTTTATTTTTCTTATGCTATAATTAACCATTAACAAATGATGCACTGAAATTATTGAACATTCAAAGTCAAACTATAAATTATATTATTTTTGGTCTGGACATCTTACCTCAATATTAATGTTGATTTGTTCTTGGACAAGAACAAATCAACATTAATATTGAGGTAAGATGTCCAGACCAAAAATAATATAATTAAAATAACCTCAAAATGTAACTTCCTAAAATTAAATATCAAACTATAAAGTTCACTAAGGAATCAGAAATTAATACAGATCTAAATTTATGAAGGAATGAAGAAAATAAGACAGAATTTGGAATATACAGAAAGAAGACATATATAGATAACTATATAAAAGCTTCAGGTTTTAATTACATAGCTCACAATAGCTTGATACATAGATTTGTGAACATACCCATGAAGAGAAAATTATGGAAAAGAAATAGAACACATAATCAATGTGGCTATAAATAATGGATTTGAAGAAAGAATGATACACAAGAAAATAAACAAGTTCAAAAGACAAAAATATATTAATCAAAGTATACTTCTAAAAGAAAAAGAAGAAAACAAAATTTAACCATTGAAGCACCATAAGTTTCAAAATTTAAAAAAAAATTCAACACAAGATTGGCATTGAAAAAGACTTCAGCATCATTAGATTAATTAGATTGATCCAACAAGAATGAGAAAATAGAAGAAGAAAACAAATCTGGGATTTATCAGATTAAATGTGAAGAATGTGAGAAAGTCTACATAGGGAAAAAAAAAGAGAAATTTAAAAACTAGAATGAAAGAACATCTAGGAATGTCAAGAAAGGGGAAGTAGCAGCCCATGCATGGTCAGAAAAACATCTTATCGAAAGAAAGGCCAAATTATTAAAACAAATAGAAAACCCCAAAGGACTGACTGGGAAAAAATGTATATAAAAAAAACGAAAAGGAGAAATTAATGAACTTTGAAATTCCTGCAGAAAATTACTTGATTTTGAAGTTTTTCAGTCTACCAACAGAGGTGAGCAAAAGATGGCTCTTCAGGACAAGAAAATAATGGTCGATGATGGCATCGAACAAGATACTGAAACTAGTCTAACAGGAAGAAAAATATGAGGTGAGTGATAAAATTATACATAAATAAATAATACCTCATAGTGTTAATTCCTTTAAAAAAAGTTATATGAATTGAACTTTTATAAGAAACATTACTATGAGGTTTATTTAAGATATAAATCCTTATTCAGTTGTGGCATTAACAAAAGTTTGAGCATGTCAACGTAACATATACCATCAATTGTCTTAGTCATAAAGAAAAATGGACCATACAGCTTGTGATGCGACATGGTGCAGAAAATATTCAGCTTGAGTGAATTTCTTTCATAGTAAATGATTCTGCATGGATTCTCAGTCCCCCAAATTTGGCAGCCATGACAATTCATCAGAAGATGCTATTACTGCAATGTTGTGTACGGTGCAACAAGTAGTCAACAGTGGAAACTTCAATATAAAAAAACCTCGATGTCCAGTGCATTATTTGAGCTATCAAACGTCAGCTTAAGTATGATAGTGTTTGAATCATCAGTTTATCAAAATGTAACATTCTTTATAGACACAGTGTAGAGCTATATAAGGACATATTTTAGCCACTTTAAGAGCCTAAAGTTCAACTGCTCATTTATGATTAATTCATAGAGATTCCAACCTCAATTTTTCATTACTTCTAGTTAAATCCTGCAGCTACTCCCGCCCACTGCTGTGATCTCGAGGTAGCATGCTGTCTTGTCATACAGCAAGTCCGAGTTCAAGTCTCGATTGGGACAAGTTTCCTGGGTGAGGTCAGGAAACTTTAAGGCCCAAACAGTTCCCGAAAATCATATGACCATCATAATCATCATCACTCATATTCACCTTAGATTAAGTTTAGGATTAAGGACTTTCCTGGCGCACCATCATCATCATTATCACCAAACATATCACTGGGGCAGTGTAGCCCCATCTTCCATACATCCCAACTTCAGAAGTGGATTATTATTATGCCAATGCCAGGAGAGAACACCAGAAATGTCAAAATGACAACCTTGGGCATTGAAATAATTTTTTTTTTGGTACTCCCTTGTCAAATCCAGCAGCATGAAAGCTAAGCACCAAACATTCCAGGAATAACTTAGATTTGGATACATGCAACGTATCAAAGGAAATTTATGTTGAGCTGTTTTTGACTCACCTCATACTTCTTAACTCCCTTGCAGACCCGGGTTTCTTCACTGCATTCATCACAACTGATGTCCAACGGCCTCCTCTCCTGCAGACTGACCTCTGCACCATCTGATGACTGCCCGACAAACTTCCAAATCAATCCCCTCTCCTATCACCGGGTATTTCAAAATTCATAGTTCGTCGGTCAGCCATCAGATGGCACAGAGGTCAGTCTGCAGGAGAGGAGGCCGTTGGACATCAGTTGTGAACGTGATACAGCATTGAGAATGTCATAAATGCAGTGAAGAAATCCAGGTCTGCAAGGGAGTTAAGAAGTATGAGGTGAGTCAAAAACAACTCAACATAAATTAAAGAAACTGTTCAATATACAGGAAACCGTGTTATTTCCTACCAACATAACTTATCAAAGGAAAAACTTTACTTTTTCTTTGCCATTAATCTCTAAGGATCGACGAGGAAATTAAACAAAGGAATTGGAAATAGGATTATACATGTCCTATGAACAAGAAGGATGGGCAATATAGCTGCCAAATGGCTATAGGAATGAAATTCCTAAGGATGTTCTGATGAAGTGGAAAGACTCCAGAATTATCTTATTGAATAGTGTGAGAAGGGGAAAAATTTAATAAGGATAAACTCTGCAATGAAATCAGGTAGTGGCTCTGGAAAATAATAACATTAGCCTTGGTTATTTTTCATATGGGAGATCCCAGAGGAGAGATGGGAATTTTCAACATTGATATCATCTTGGATGATAAAAACGTGCCAGGAAAGTTCATGCGCTCTAAAAAATGTTAAAATATGCAGCAAGTACCATACCTTGCATAAATCTTAATACGACATCTTAACAATATGCCAATAGTAGACAGAGTATTTCTTTGGAGACTTTGGAAGACTTCTAGGATATATACAGTCAGTTCAAAGTGAATGGGATGAAAAAGGAAACATTAATTTGACTAATTATATATATCTAATTTATTTCATAAATACAAATGCAGCAGGAAAGGTTAAAACTCCAAGTTTTGTTTTGCAATAATGAAAACAAATATCACCCAATGCTCATTGTAGGAGCTATTAATCAAATTGACAGTTTCAGCAATAGAAAAGGCATATTGCAACTTCATTTTTCTGCAAGGTGGTGCCCTGCTACATTATCATAAATCATAACTCTTATGTAGTCATCTCAGCGAGTATGTCCCATAATACTGAATTGGTCATAGTGCATTGAATGATGTGTCATTGATGTTATGCCTTCACCCCCCAGGTCACTTGACTTTACACCATGCACTTTTTTTTTCTTTTTTTGAATATGTGAAGGACATGGTGTAATACCCCCATTTCCATAAGACTCGCATCAGCTAAGGCAGATAGTATACATGGTTAACAGTTGATCAGGTTACCTTGGATTGAATAAATCATATTTGAAGAGAAAAATTATATGCTCAGACCGGGACTTGAACCAGAGACCCCAAAAATCTACAATTATTGATAATTGCAAATCAGATATATTCCAACTTAAATTTCACCTCCTTGGTTCTTTAGACCAAGTGCTCTACCACCTGAGCTACCTTAGCAAGTACCGATCTAAATGCTAATTTTCTCTATATATGTTGTAATTCCTGCCCACCAAATGCTATGAAGCCTTTGCTTCTATCTTTGCAAATGGCAGCTCCTTTATTAAGAAGACATATTTGAGAATTATACATTACATTATAAATGCCAGTACGGCTTTTTTCAATGTTTTTATTATTAATTTCATTTGGTACTTGCTCAGGTAGCTCAGGTGGTAGAGCACTTGGTCTAAAGAACCAAGGGTCCCGAGTTCAAGTCCCAGTCTGAGCATATACTTTTTCTCTTCAAATATGATTTATCCATTATTGAGATGTATGAAATTAATAATAAAAACATTGAAAAAATCCGTACTGGCATTATAATGTAATGTATAATTCCCAAATATGTCTTCTTAATAAAGGAGCCGCCATTTGCAAAGATACAAGCAAAGGCTTCATAGTATTTGGTGGGTGGGAATTACAACGTATATAGAGAAAAATTTGCGTTTAGATCAATACTTGCTCAGGTGGTAGAACACTTGGTCTAAATAACCAAGGATCCCGGGTTCAAGTCCCGGTCTGAGCGTATAATTTTTCTCTTCAAATATGATTTATCCATCATTGAGATGTATGAAATTAGTAATAAAACATACCTTGGAATGAGTCTGGCAAGAAATGAATTTCACATAGACATCTACCATGTCACAAATGGAGCCTACATTGAACATCTGTGAATTTCCATGGAAACTTGGAGAGTTAACCTCTCATGCTAAATTTGTATTTGTAAAATAAATTCAATACAATAGACTAAACAGGTGGCTCTTCAAGACGACATATCAACTGTTGTGAAAGTAATCTAATTAGGTCCCAAAACTGGTCTAATAAGAAGAAGGATATGAGGTTGAGGTGATACAATTTTCTTCATTCTTCATTACATGTTTCCAGCCGTAGCTGGTGACATGATTCTATTACATAGTTACACTACTTGAAGATAGATTGGTGATTAACTACTTGTAGCAACATCATGGGCACTCACCTTGATGCAATGAGAGCATTTAAGTTGTTACCAAAATTTTAAGAAATGCCCACATAAACTGCAAATACACCAATGCAGCCCCATTGCAATAAACACATGGTATGGAGTCTTCTAAAGTAAAATTATCTGGAGGTAAAAAAAATAGTCTCTCACAATTTTTCGTAAATTAAATCAATACAATAGTCACAGGAATGTTTCATTTTATCACATTAATTTTTAAGTGACATATTGAGAAGTTGCATCTATTTTTACATCATTACAAAAAAAAAAGATATATAAGAATCAAATGAATTGTGAATTCTTCTTACCTCATACTTCTATGTTCTTTAAACACAGCACTGCAGTATCGGAGAACAACCTTCCCCATCGTCAGCTGTTTTCACAACTGTCAATTTTTTCTTTTGCTAGTAATTATCCAAACTGCCATCTGTGTACTTTTGAAGGAGTAATTTTCTAAACTGCCATCTGGTGTATTTTTGAAGAACTTTGTAATCAAGCTTGGTTCGTCTGGAATCTCGAAGTTCATGGTTCTAGTATGGTTTTTTTAATATATATATTTTCCCAAACTGTTAATTCCAAAGGTTTAGATAGATGTTTCAAAAGTTTTGCTTCTTTTTCAATTCTATGATTCTCTAATAAACTATGTGCTGCTATAGCTGATTTTTCAATTTCTCCATTTTTATGTTTCTAAAGTGTTCTTTTTTTACGAGTTTACAAATTCCTTTTTGTTTTTAATAAATCCAGCATTCTTAATGGACCACTCTGTAATATTGCAAATGCATGAATTTCCTGCACCATAATGATAAAGAAACCAAGTGTTAGAGCATTATCCATTATATTTCATTCTTACAGACACAAATCTCCCATACATTTATAAAATAATACTCTACTAAAATTGTGAAAACAAATACACCTCAAATTAAAAAAAAAAAAGGAAAAAATCACCGCTTTTTTGTCATTAAAATAGTTACCTACTGCAACTTGACTAGCATTATGTATTTCCATACATATTCAATGCTTAAGCTAGGTGCACATATATATAGATAATATTTATGCCCCATATTTGAAGGATGAGACATCACAACCAACTACTGATAACAATGCAAACTACATATAAAGTATAAATGTGAGGAACATTTTCTGTGATATTAGAATGTGTGAGCATTTCTGCAGACCCCACAGCCGAGAGCAAATTCTTCTCCAGTCGGGGGATGTTTAACATGAAGAGGACATTCTTCACCTTCCAACTGCTTTGCTTTTGGACCTGTAACAAGACAGACATTTTTCTCTTTAGTTGCATTAACTACTGCATGCAAACAGCAAGCCTGAGTACATTAATTTCAATATTACATTTACTTAAAAATTAATAATACTTTATGTTCTTCAAGCACAGAAACTGTAGTTTTCAAGAGCAATCCCTCCCATCTTCAGCCATATTATGACTGTCGAGTTTTGGGCTATATTTTCATCTCAAAGTTGCCATCTGGTGTTGATTTGATGAACTTTGACAACAGATGGCAACTTTCAAGATGAAGATGTAGTAAAATTAAATGTTTCTTACCTCTCCTCATATAAATCTTTTAAGTAGATCGCGATTTCGAGACCATAACGGTCTTATCTTCAGTACTTTTTTTGCGACTGATGTTATGTCGATCAGAAGAAACTCTTCTTCTTTCCTCTGTTGGTGGACCGATGAACCTCTGGATCAGGTCAATATTTGCGGGAATTTTGAAGTTCATAAGTTTTCCTTTGTTTTTCTGAATGTGGATCTTTTCCCAAACTGTGAGTTCCTTTTGTTTGTCTATTTGTTTAATTAGACTGGCTTTTGATTCAATTCAATTTTTTCAGACCAAGCATGAGCAGCTACTGTTGGCTTTTCCACTTCTCCATTTTTGATGTTTCTAAGATGTTCTTTCACCCTTGTTTTCAAATTTCTTTTTGTTTTTCCAATATAAATTTTTTCACAATCCCTGCATTTGATCTGATAAATTCCTGATTTGTTTTCATTTTCAATTCTTTCATTTTTATTGGTTTTAATTATCCCATTAAGGCTGTATTCGTTCTTCAGTGCCAATCTTATATTAAAATTTTTGAATTTTTTTTTTAATTTATGGTGTTTCAATGGATGGTAAGTGAATTTCTTGAATTTTATTTTTTCTGTTTCTTTTATAAGTTTAATACAAGATTAGCACCGAAGAACGAATACAGCCTTAATAGGATAATTAAAACCAATAAAAATGAAAGAATTGAAGATGAAAACAAATAAGGAATTTATCAGATCAAATGCAGGGATTGTGACAAAATTCATATTGGAAAAACAAAAAGAAATTTGAAAACAAGGGTGAAAGAACATCTTAGAAACATCAAAAATAGAGAAGTGGAAAAGTCAGCAGTAGCTGCTCATGCTTGGTCCGAAAAACATTTAATTGAATCAAAAGCCAGTCTAATTAAACAAAAGGAACTCACGGTTTGGGAAAAGATACACATTCAGAAAAACAAAGGAAAACTTATGAACTTCGAAATTTCCGCAAATATTGACCTGATCCAGAGGTTCATCGGTCCACCAACAGTGGGAAGAAGAAAAGTTTCTTCCGATCGACTTAACATCAGTCGCCAAAAAAGTACTGAAGATGAGACCGTTATGGTCTCGAAATCGCGATCTACTTAGAAGATTTATATGAGGAGAGGTAAGAAACATTTAATTTTACCATAAATTAAACCTCATAGTGATTAATTCCTGTAAAAGTTAAATGAAGATGTAGACTAAAACTTGACAGTCATAATTACGGCTGAAGATAGGAGGGATTTCTCTTGAAAATTGCAGTTTCTGTGCTT
Organism: Diploptera punctata; assembly: GCA_030220185.1. Classification (NCBI taxonomy): domain Eukaryota; kingdom Metazoa; phylum Arthropoda; class Insecta; order Blattodea; family Blaberidae; genus Diploptera; species Diploptera punctata. The sequence goes on along the minus strand of JASPKZ010010264.1, from coordinate 2,003,961 downwards.
GACAGAAGCAAAGTATAAAGTGAGATACAACTCATTTTATTAATTATTAATTGAAAACCTCATAATGTTATTCCCCATAATTAATTTATGAATTACATTTACTATCACCATCATTTCCCTTACATGGAGTTAGACCACATGTTGGCCTATTCCTATCCCACTTTAGGCTTAGTCAACAACTTTCTTAATTGGTTCAAAATCAATATGGCCTCAGAGGATGTATAATGCTGATAAGTGTATATGACAAATTCTGAGAAAAGCCACCTGCAAGTTCACCAGCAGCTCTGTACACAAGCCCTACTCCCACATCTACTATGACCCCTGGGGCAATGCATTGTTATTCAACAACATAGCAGACAGGAGAGAGCATAGGTGAGTACCCAGCACCTCAAAACTGGGTCCCCTCAGCTAAGGAGCATACCCCTACAAAAAACATATAAGTCCAGAGACATGAAAGTGGCTTTACTCTGCTCTAGACTCGTAATCTGTTTAAGGGATATTTAACTTACTGGCAAGTTTCAGAAAGGAAAGCCACACACATCTTCTGACAACTCACAACTAGAGAAAGGTATATGTACTATCAATTAAATTAAAATATTAGGTATTTGCACTGGAGATGTGACAGAAAAAACTCAGAGCAAAATTCTTCTTCTCCTTGAGCCACTACAACATCTATTTGGCCTCCTCAACTAATTCATTTCATTTCCTCTTACCTTATATAAAAATGCTCCAGTTTTCAACTCTCATTATAGTCCGTTTGCTCAATTAAGAGCATCTTCCTGCGCAAATATTTGAAGGGATTAGGGGCGGCGGGTGAATTCTCTATCTACTTGAAGGCCAGCGTCAGGTATAGGAAGGGTCGGAAATTCTTTATTTCTTTCTTTCGAAGGTATTGTACACTTTTGTATTGCATATAGTGGTGAGTTGACATATGAATTGTGCTACGTGAAGTATTTTTTTCAACAATGAGTGTTAACATATTTTAGAAACTTCGGCTAGTTGCTTCCACTCTCCGACTGGCTGTGCAGCAACCATTTGAAAATATATGCGGGAAGATTCTCTTAATTGAGCAAACGGACTATAATTTCAAATAATTTTTAACATTTTTTTTTTATCTGATCCCCTCCTCTTCCTTATATTGAACTCTCTATATGTAAACTGCATTCTGGATGTGTTGGGAAAGTGAGTAAAAAAGATAGTGTGGCCTTCAACTGAATGTGACTACTCCATTGGCTGTCAAGAGAGGAGTTACTATTAAGCATGGTTTAAAGTGAAAAAAATTCATGTTTGTCCATGAAAGCCTGGGTAGCTCAAAGGAAGAATGCCAGCACACAAAACTAGAGATCCTGGATTCAAATTCCAGTTCAGGCATTTTTTTTTTCTTTATTGTATGATTTACAGTGGTTTGCTTTGTCTTTCTGGAAGTTGTGTTTCCTACATTACAACAGACTGAATAAAATAAATGTTTACTATTACAAAATGACAAAATCAGGGAGACATTAAATGTAGAAAAATTAACAACATACATAGAAAAAATAGACTGAAATGGTTTGGACATTTACAAAGAATAAAAAAGGAAAGACTACCACAAAGACTGTTAAATCTCAAGATACTAGGGAAATGACTTTGAAGTAGACCATGAGGATAATGGATTGACCAAGTGAAGAAAAGTTTACAAGAAAGAGGATACGACTGGAAAGAACTAAAAAAGAAGGAAAGCATGGGAACATAGAGATGGTTGGAGGCAAATTTGGAATCAACCTTCCAATAAGAGGATGATGATGAAGATGATGATGTGACGATGATGATAAATATTGCTATTTAACAACAATATAGGTGCAAATTATTTGCATTAGGCATTGAACTCCCTTTATAAATTGAGCCAGAGATGTATTTTTACATCTCACCTCATAAAACTCTGCCATTTTCGCAAGACCGGTTTCAAGAGCCATCACCCCTATACTGAAACTGTTGAAATTTTGCCATTACCATCAACTACCAAACTGCCATCTGGTGCTGATTTTAATAACTTTGAGATTAAATTTTGATCACCGGGAACTTCAAATTCATGGATCTATATTTGTTTTTCTGAATGTATACCTTTTCCCAGACTGTTAATTCCAAAGGCTTCTCTAAATGTTTCAAAAGTTTTGTTTCTCTTCCATTATGTGATTCTCTAGCAAACTACGAGCTGCAATTGCCGATTTTTCAATTTCACCATTTTTAATATTCCTAAATTGTTCTTTTGTACAAGTTTCTAAATTTATTTTAGTTTTTCCAATATTTACTTTACTGCAGTCATTGCAACTGATCTGATAAATTCCAGACTTTTTACTATCTGAGATCTTAACCTTTTTATTAGTAATCAGAAGATTGATGTTTTTATTAATAATTTAACACTGCTCACTGAAGTGTTAAATTAATAATAAACATCATCAGCATCAAGGATTAGATCTGCTGGTCTGTTCCAATCTCATGTTAGAATTGGTCTATCCATCTTTTACTGGGTCTTCTTCACCCTAGTGGTTTGTAATGAAGAATCTGTTTCGGAATTCTATTGTTATCCATTCTATTAATGTGGTCCATCCATTCATCTCTGTATTGTGTAATTCTATGTAATAGTTTGAATATATTCAGTTCTTCAAAGTTAAAATTGGGAAACACATTATGAGGTAAGATGTTAAAATGACTCATTAATTTATTAATATTCAGTTCTGTTCTTATATCCTCACTTTGCCTTTGATCCATTATTGTATAGCCAGCCACACTTCTCAGAAACTTCATTTCTGACATTTCTATTCTTCGTTCCTGGATTTTGGTTAAGAGCCAGTATTCCAATCCATATAGTACAGTTGGAACCGCCATTGTTTTATACAATTTTAAAAGTGTCTTCTTTCTAATTCCTTTGAGACTTCGTTTTATGGTGCCACACATATAATTAAATTTATTTATTTTGTTTCCAAATGTATTTAACTTTCACAGGGAAAGAACACCATGAGGTTTAATTTAAGAATTAAATTAATGTTTTTATTACCTCACCTCATATCCTTTTTCTTCTATACTGCAGTTTCGGAGCTTATCTCCATCTTCAGTAGCCTCTGGTCGACCGGTGTTATGTCGTTATATAGAAGTAAGAAGAAAACCGCCAAGAAACGATATAACACCGGTCGACTAGAGGCTACTGAAGATGGAGATAACTCCGAAACTGCAGTATAGAAGAAAAAGGATATGAGGTGAGGTAATAAAAACATTAATTTAATTCTTGTTTTCAGTGTCTTCAGTTTTTCTATATGATACATTGTATTCCAGGTAATTAAAATTGCTCACTTGTTCTATTATTTTATTCTCTAATTGGACTTTTACTCTTAGTGGCTCATACCCTCGAAAAGCTAAAACTTTTGTTTTTAGAGTAGATATTTTCAAGTTGCATGTTTCACATATTTTGCTTCATTTGTAAATTGCCCGTTGTAAGCCATCTTCTGTCTCAGATATCACAACCTGATCGTCTGCAATAAGTAAAGTATCTAATAAAATATTGTCAATTTTAAAATGTTCAATTAAAACAATTTGCCAATTCTCTATGGCATCTTCTATATATATATTAAACAGTGATGGTGAAAGTGGGCATCTTCGTTTTACTCCACATTTATTGTCGCTGTTTTATTGTTTTGTGTTTTATGACCCATGCTAATTAATATTTTATTATCTGCATATAAAATTTCAATAATTTTAACCAAATGTTGTGGAATGCCTCTGTTTATCATTATATTCAATAATTTCTTTCTATTCACTCTGTCAAAAGCCTTCTCAAAATCAATAAATGCCATATATGTTGGTAAGTTATATTCTCTACGTTTCTCTATTAATTGTGTTATAACATATATACAGTCTGAACAAGATCTTCCTTTTCGAAAACCATTTTGTAACCATAAATTAATAATAAAAACATCAAAAGAAGCCCTACTGGCTTCACGAAGCAATGTTTAAATTCCCAATAAATTTCTTCTTAAACAAGAAACCACCATTTGCATGATTGAGCAAATGCTCCTAGCATTCAGTGATCGGGAATTAACAGTGTATAAGAAAAAAATTTGCATTTAGATTGGAGTTTTCCATGTAGCTTGGTGGTAGACCATTTGCCTAGGAAGTCAAATGTCCTGGGTTCAAACCCCAGTCCGAGCCTAATTTCTCTTTAAATATAATCAGAAGATTACCTATGCTAAATTTGTTTATCAGTGCTAATGTGATATTATTTTTTTTAAATTTTCTGTGTATTTTATGATGGTAAGTAATTTTGTTACTTCTCTTCCTAATTTTTATTTAAAACTGAATTCTCTATTAAAAATCCAGGCCATGTAACTGTATAACTTTCCAAGTTAGTTTGGTAGGTTGTGAATCATGCTCTTGTCTGTGTTTACTTCTATGCCCAACACATCTGATACTTTTACACACCCCATGTCACACAGACCTTATAGGGATGCAATCTATAAGGAGAGGATTTTTAACTCTAAATACAAACAATTTTTTTTGAGCATACAAGAACTTGGGGGCATCCCTAGCTGAATAATCAGCTCAATGCTGGGCCACCTCCGAGACAATAACTTTTAAGGCAAGATACACTATTCATTCATTCATATATTTATACTAAACAAGGCAAATGTGATATGGATAATAATGACAGATGGTGTTTGAGGACTATTTCTGCCTTAAATTTTCCTGGCGTTTGTTTTATAGGCGAGGAAAAATAAAATTAAATATATCATACCTGCTGGACAAGAAGGCAAATCAAGTTTTGGAATGTTGGTAACTCTTTGGAAGTCATCATGACAAGCATTACAGAAATGAGTGGTCCCAAAACAGAAAAAAACAGCAACTGAACAGCAATATCGACACTTGTACTCCAGGAAGTCAGTGCCATGCTTGGGGCACATCTGAGCTCTTGACACGTCGCTGCATGCACCACAAACCAACTCTCTTGGGTCATACTCCTCACCCACCTCAGCATCACACCTTGCTTCTCCTCCATAATAAGCCTGCAACACAGTGTATTATTAGGCTCAACATATTTTACTGACAGAAAAAAAGAGCATTTCAATCACAAAACATGAATTTAGTATTAATGTGTAATTCTTTTTTTTACATGATGTTAAAAGGCCTAGAAGGCCCTTCGTCTACCAGCCAGCTGCTGGCCTCATATCCACATGCATTGATTACAGAGATGGAAAACCATCCGACCAGTATAGGACTGACACGTGGTCGGTCAGCTTGTTCAATCTCCAGCTGTTATAGCTGGTTTTCTCAATCTGTAGCCAGTACTTGTTGTAGCTACCCAAATTCCTCATGATGATAGGTAGGCCAAAATTCTTGAGAAAATTTCTTTGCCCATGGGGGCACAAATCAAAGCAATTCTTGGAGATTAATCAAGGGAGTGTGTTGTTGCCAATTTTGTCATCATCATCCTGCCAGGTATTAGTCCTAGAAGATCTGTTAGGGCCTGAGAAAGCGGTTTTTGTGCCATCTTTTCATAGGTCGACCAAGTGACCGTTTCCCATTTGGACAGTAGTTCATTATTGCCTTGGGGATCCTGGATCTAGCCATTCTCGAGACATGTTCCTTCCAGTTTAGCTGATATCTGGAGATGTAGTCCAGTATTGGTGACACATTAAGTTCTTGAAGGATTTCTATATTTTTCTTTCGATCCCATTTGGTGTAGCCAGCTGTTCGGCGCACAAATCTCATCTCACAAACTGTTAGTCTGCTTTCATCTCTCGTCCTTATAGTCCATGCTTCACTCCCATAACATAGGACTGGTGAAGGTTTTAAAACTCTATTAATGATTCCCATTGATTTGTTGAATTTCACAATTTTCTCTGAAAATCCAAATTTTCAACAAAAGAGAGTTTATATCCCAAATAAGTAAACTCATTAACTCTCTCTAAAATGTTGTTATTTAAACAATTTTGTTCGATGTCATAATGGATGAAATTACAAATAAAGTTATAGGGAAGGGTAAAAAACCAGACACAAAAGCCTTAATATTCACAGACAATGTAATGATGTGTGCAAATTAAAAAAAAAAAACATAGAACACAGACTTGGGAAAACAGTTGCAGAAGAATGTGGTTTAAGGATTAATATCAAGAAGACAGCAGGTATGAAAGTATCTGGAAACCAAAACAATGATTGGAATGTAAAGCTTTCAGGGACAAATTTGCAAAAAGTGGACAAATTTATATATCTAGAAACAGTAATAAATGCAAATAGGAAAATACAGACTGAAATCGGTAAGAGAAAAGAGACAAGTTTAAAAGTTTTTAACTTAATTGAACAATTAATTTAGAATAGAGATGGACCCATCAAGAATAAAATGACAATGTATAGAATTTATTTCAAACCAGTTTTAACATAAGCATTTGAGACTTGGACATGAATTGAGCAGAATCCAAGCAACAGAAATTAAATTCCTACATAGAATGGTACATAAAACAAGAAGAGATAGAATACATAACGACAAAATCAGGGAGACATTAGGTGTAGAAAAATTAACAAAATATATTGAGAAAAATAGATTAAAGAGGTTTGAACGTCTAAGGGAATAGAAAAGGGAAAACTACCACAAAGAATATTAAATCTCAAGGTACAGGGACAATGACCACGAGAAGACTAAAGGAAATATGGATTAGCCAAGTGAGAAGAGGGGATGCGACTGGAAAGGAATTAGAAAGAAGAAAGGCATGGGAGGGTGAGATGGATGGAGGCAGATTTTCAATCGACCTTCTTGAAAGGAGGACATGATAAGAGGATGATAAAGTTTCAATAACAAATTTTATTGTTGTAAATTAGCATAATTTTTAACAGTAAAGTTAAGTAAAAAAAGCCAAGACAGGAAGGAAATACTTTTCAATATGTGACACGAAAGATTTTTATAAGTTTCAATCATATGCCATATGCATGTGCCAACAAACGCAAAGCGGTTTACACTATGAAATCATGGGATGCAGCCAACATAAACATGATATTTAACGAACCTTAAACCTAACACCTAATGCAATTTAGATACTCTAACCTGTGAAAGACCAAAAGCTAACCTAATATACCAAAATCACTTTTTCGGTACGTAACAACTACGTCATCATATCTTCCCTCTACAGTGATGTTATAGAACAGTGCCAAATTCCTGTCTTCGTTGTCCTCTCCTACGTACCCCCCCCTTCCTTCTTTATGCGCTGCATGTGACTGCGCATCTTCCCCTCGTTATTGAAAGCCTCAAATAAGCTGTGCAAGTTAGTATCAGGATCATCATCAACTTTGAAATCGTCGTGGTCAGGTCGACAGTAGCTCGAAGGAGCTGTTTGGTTTCATCAGTCCCATAAACCAGGGTAGGGCAACCAGGACTGTGAACCCTAGCCCTCGGCTGGACTGGATTGTGTGTGTGTGTGGTGTGTGTATGTATGTATGAATATTATTATTATTGTCTTTTTTTTCTGAATTATTGATGACCGAGTTATGTTAATTTATTCATATCTTTTAATGGTCAAGAAGATAACATTTTTTGTTATATTATTTGTATTTCAATGACATAATGATTTTCATTAAAACTTTTAATTAACATATGTTTACTAATTGTAGCTAGTCATGTTTGGTATTGATTTATATTCTAAAGCTTTCTCAAGCCAAATTAACCCCCTGTTTCTGTTTAGCATTCAGTACATATGTTAAATAATTTACAAAGGAAAGGTGGATTAATCTTTGCCTTCTATGGGCCCGGGCAAAGGAATGTGGATGTAGTCACTCAAAACTTTCAAACTCAATGTGTAATAAAAAGGTAGGATCGCACAGCACACTAATGCAATTTAAGCACTCTAACCTGTGAAGGAATGCAACACCCAAAAATAAATAGTAAGTTCTGAAATTCTGAAGTATATGTGTACTGTAATTAGTACATACTCTATGTTGGCTGCGCTGGAACATGTCTTCGTTGTTGCATAGAATATTTGGTAAAATCAATATGGCTGCCACGTCTTCATGCTACGTATGTAGTTAAATATCATAGAAAAATACACTGAAATAATTGTTAGAAAAATGTAAAAATCATTGTAAATAGTAGGAAATAGTTTTAAAAATGAAACCCTAAGAATAAAATTTGACAGGAGTTTATGAAGGAAATAATAAAGTTGTGTCACAGATTGTAAAGTTTAGCTGATAGGAAATATAACCCACGACCTGTCTTTATGCACGTGAATTTTGAATCAAAAGTGTGGCTTATTTTCAGGCCAGTAAGGTAGTTAAAAAGGAAGTAGTTATTCTATGATATATGCACTCACCTTATTGCACTTGTAACACACGTAATAAGCATATCGGTCCATAGCATAACTGGCAGGATCATTGTGAAATCTTGCTCCAGGGCTTGTAATTGCCTCTACTTTGTGCAAACCTTCGTATTCCAACCTCATGAGAGCCTTACGCCTCACGTCCTCATATAGCTCCTTCACTGGTATCAGCAGCTCCGTCAACACTGGATGTTCAATGTTTGACTGCAAAAAATAGTTAAAACTTTTTCTCAAAACATGTATAACTTGATAAAATCTATTAATTAACACAAAATTCAATATGGTTCTAACAATAAATGTAAACTTATCCTAGATCCTCCTATTGTTTTATGGGTAGGGCGATAAGAATAAATTATTCCTTTCTCTAGTTTTCAGTCACAAAGATCTGACTTTCTCAGCAAAATATCTCAAGAAAAAGGGGAATTACAACATATATAAGAGAAAAGTTTGCGTCTAGATTGGAACTTGCCCTGGTAGCTCAGTTGGTAGAGCATTGGCCCCGGAAAGCCAAAGGTCCTGGGTTCAAGTCTAGACGAAAATTTTTCTCTTCAAATATGCAATGATCTTTCAAAAACAAAGTGAAACAGTTGCTGGATTCGCATAAGTATCTATACCTCTTCTGAGCTAAGTTCCAGTTGTAATATAAACAAAGCAGATGTAAGATTACATTTTCATTGGTTGAATAACGATTTTACCTTCAAGCATGTAGGAAAATGTAGTTTCCTCTCTAACACTTGAAACAGAGAAAATAAAAAGAATCAAAATAATGTAATATCTAGCACGTGTCTATATAAGTTAAATTGGTATGATATTAGATCCCACAATTCGTTTTGACACTCATAGTGGCCAACCTGAGGAAGTTGACTCTGAAAAGAAAGCCATATATGAGCCAACAATTGACTATTACAAAGATAAATACCAACTAGATAGTATAACTGTCACAGGATTGATGATTGGGGCAAGAGGTACTGTACAAGGATTCTTAGCCAAATTTTGGAATTCCTTAGATTTGGACAGGGTGTATCTTTCTAAAATTGCCATCGCTGCCAATAGAGGATCAATTTCAATTTTAAGAAACCATATTTCCAAAATTACGACTTTTATAGTAGGTGGTTATACTTCAATCAGGCCTACAAGTTGAATTTTTTTTAATGTATTTACAAAATGTCTTTCATTCACATCAATTTAGAAAATTAATTGTCTGTATCACTTTGTCCTTGAGCCAATCCTCTAATGAGGAAGATTTTTTTTTTTTTTTTATATAATAAAAAAAGGAGAATTTTAAAATATATATAACTAGAACTTTTATAACTTATTTTAGGAATTCTCACTATGAGGTATATTCTTTAAGGTAGAATATTTTTTATCACTCACCTCATATTGTTCTTCTTATTTGATTATAAACTAGTTTCGGAACATAGTTTCTGTTCCATCCTCAGTATCGTCACGACCGTTGTTCTGTCGTCCCACAGAACAACGGTCGTGGCGATACTGAGGATGGAACAGAAACTATGTTCCGAAACTAGTTTATAATCAAATAAGAAGAACAATATGAGGTGAGTGATAAAAAATATTCTACCTTAATAACTTTAATATATTAAATGAGCAATGTTATATTCTTATGCAAGCGCAATGTAGAATATGTTGGAATTTCAGTTGTTTAAAATGGCCACTTCTGTATAATAATAAAACAATGGGAAGTAAAGCATTTGAAAAGCGGAGAGAAACAAATTATTTTTAATGTTTTCAAATAATTTTGTGAAATATATCCTAAGTTAGCCATTGAGGTTGTGGTAAAAATAACAACAGAATTTACAGGTGAGCCAATATTGAGCATAAATTCTGCTTGTAATGAAATTGTAAATAAAAAATATCTATTGACATCATTGAAAAAGTGTAAACATCTGATTAGGTAGACCCATATATAATATTTGTCATAAATAAATAAGAAATGGAAGTTCCCAATTATTATTGGTACCATCTTACCTTGTATTCAGTCTTATTTCCCATAAAATATGGAATTGACTAACAATAATGTTTATATCTATGACAGTTCCATACACAATTCAGTCATATGGTAGGTACAAGTAGTACCATGTTTCCCAAATAGATGATGTCAGCAAAGTAATACCTCATGCAAGTATGTTTACAGTACAAATGGAACTTAGTACAGAATTGGTATACCATAACTGTCTAGCAGATACCTACACCCTATGTCTGAGACTGCCAAACTTTACCGTCTTTCAGAAACAAATTGAAAATAAAATTATTAATAAAAACAACTCACTAATATTACTTTTCAATAATTAATAATTTGGTGGTTCATTATTATTATCATAAAAATGGTTGTAAGATTTGTCCAATATATCATACCTCATTTGTTGAGATATTGTTTCTTGACTCACCTCATACTTCTTAACTCCCTCGCAGATCCGGATTTCTTCACTGTATTTGTGACATTCTCAATGTTGAGGAGAGGAGACATTGGACGTCAGTTGTGAACATGATACAACATTGAGAACGTCACAAATACGGTGAAGAAATCCGGATCTGCGAGGGAGTTAAAGAAGTATGAGGTGAGTCAAGAAACAACAAAATTAAAATAAATCTCATAGTGTTATTTCCTACCTACATAACTTAATATCTACCTAATGCCTTGTATAATAAATGATAGATTAATCCATTATACTTTATTACTTTCTTTGTATTTTTTCTTTTCTTTTTATGTACAGTGGATTCGAGCTGTTATTCCTTTCTGTATACATTCTTTCATTAATTTAATTTTAATTGTATTTAATTTTATTGCATTATTAGACATTATTTTCATTATTATTCAGTTTGACAGATAATTAATTTGATGTTTTATTATTAATTTCATACATCTCAATGATGGATAAATCATATTTGAAGAGAAGTCCCGGTCTGAGCGTATAATTTTTCTCTTCAAATATGAAGACAATTATTAATTAAATAAAAATAAAATGTAGTTTTATTTTTATTTAATTAATAAATATGGATTTTCATAAAGTAAACACCAACTCAATTGATTATGAAGACAATTAATTGTTTAATAAATACTATTTTTGTAATTTTTTGTATTTAAATGTAATATATGTTTGTCCTGGTGAGTGGAAGAGAAGGCCACATGGCCTCCACTCCACCAGGTTAAATATCTATCTATCTAAATCTATATCAGATCATCATTGATTCACCATACTGTTTGCTGTGCAAGGAGAATGTTATTATGAACTGGAACCACCTAAAGCAGTGTAGAGAACTCCAGTATCATTGAAAGTAAACCAAACTGTCACCTTTTTTTTTTTTTACGGTGAAACCAGCATACACAATGTTATGTGTGTTGAGTGATTAATTGTATAGCCCATTGTTGAGCCATAGCCTCTCCTTTGTCAGGAGTTTATAGACCAAGTTCATTTTAGTTACCTTATTTGTGCAAAGATACATGAGTGACATGCAGTCAACACACAGACTCAATGAGATATCTAACAGGCAACTAAGGTATTACTAGGAGATCGGTACATTTTGCTTAGAGGTTTCTTTGTTCAGGCTTAAGGATCTTTTACGAGCCTGAAAATCTTCGGACTCAGGACTCATGGCTTAAAGTCCCTCCTGGAGGACTTATTCCTTGGATTTTTCCATCCTAAAAAAAAATCCATTGACCACAGCTGGATTTGAACCCGCGACCCTCAGACCAGAGGCAAGGAGCATAACCATTAGTCAATTGCAGCCGACTAGCAGACAAATTAAATTATACCAATTTGTCTGAGAATCAGATTAATAGTTAATTATTATTATTGCTTATGTACCTAGTTTATTATTGAAGTTTGACTTAAATTGAATGGATTATTTAATGGCAGGTGCATTACTAACTCTGCCATAGCCTGTCCCAAACCCGGTTGAGAAAATAGAAAGGAAAGGAGATACACCTTATCAAAATCCCAGGCTCAGCTGGTCCATTGTCAGTACTACATAATGGGCCCCTCACCTAGGGTTATATAACCGGATAGATAGGATTTTTTAGCTTATGGAAGTAATCTATCTAAGAGAGGACACTCCAAAATAAAACTCTGGTCCTTCAGATTGAGGATTGAGGCATCAGGCCAAAACAATAATGAATTAGATCATAGAAAATAGTAGTGCAAGCACTCCTATTGATAGCTCTTTGCCTGCCTGCACAGTTGCTATTAGCTATTATGCCTTTACAGTCCATACTGAAGGATGCTATTGTATACACTTACCTTACAAATAGGACACTGAGAAAATGCAAAAGTAATTCTTGGTCCAGTCCATCGTTTCATAAGAATACATCTGCAGCAGTGGTAATGGAAAACGTGACCACACTTCAACTGAAATAAATAAATATTTTTTTAATGTTATATACTCATTTTAAGATTACTTCATATCAAGATTAGAATTGCAACACTAATTATTCCTAGCTGTTAAAGAATGTTCTTATATTAAATACTTGATACTACGTGATTTCAATTGGCTGAGGATAGGGATCAATCGACGGCCTTGGTGAAAATGGCACATTCCTGTGGATTACATATGCAGTAGAGTTAAAGTTAAACCCTCTACTCGCATCATGTGAAGTATCACAAGTTTCAAAAATGTTTAAAAAAATGTTCAACATAAGATTGATACCGAAAAATGACTTTAGCCTCAACAGAATAATCAAATCCAACAAAAATGAGAAAATGTAACAGAAAATAAATCAGGTATTTATCATAAGTACTGTGACGAGTGATTTCCAAATCATCAATAAATTCACAAAGTGACGAGTGAATTTATCTAGAGGATTTGGAAATCAAGAGTGGCATTTGTTAGGACTATTTAACAAAGAAAACTAAGCTGTTTACTCAAAAATCATTATTTAAATATATCTATCTATCTATCTATCTTACAGCTGCTGCTGTCTTCCCATGCCAAATGTCCAAAGCCTATGATCTTGGACATCTTCAAAGTTTAGCCCTCTTGCTTGCATTACTATCCTAATGTTTTCCTTCCATGTTAACTTTAGTCTCTCTCTTTTCTTCTTTCTGGTCGGTTGCCATAGTAGTTTCGGCCATCGCTCATCTTCCATTCTTAAAATACGTCCAACCATTTTAATTCCTTCTCCTCAATTCTTTCAAAATTTAAAATATCAAATATATTTAATATTAATTAATAATTATATTAATTAATAATTATATTAATTAATAATTATATTAATTAATAATTATATTAATTAATAATTATATTAATTAATAATTATTTAATTAATAATTATATTAATTAAAATATTTAAATATAGTTATTTTAAAATTTTATATATTTAATGTAAATGGTGATGTTTGAAAACAAATCAGAATTGTGTGGTTATGTTTCATTTGTTTATCCAGTGCAACTTGATCATATAATATTATTTATTGTCATATGGCATGGGCAACTTCAAATAGGATCACAACATTGTAAGAATGCACCATAGTGGATAAAAAATAAAACACAGCAAATTGTATATTATAACCAACATTACACGCCTTTCAGTATGTTGGCAATGTCTTTTGTTGGAGTTTCTGATGTTAATACATGATTTAATTGTTGACAAAATCTTTCAACCTGGCTCCAAATATATGTCCTAATACTTTGAGTGTTTTGAGGCTTAGATTGCTGGATTATTTCATCTATATCTTCATTTGAAGCGCAGCCAAATCTTGTGTCTGCCATTTTGTACATTCAAACCTGATGGCTTTGTTGGAGAGTCAGTCACTGCAAAATAATGCTCTAACCTGTTCAGAGTATTAAAAAAAGAGGAGCTTTCTTTATCACAAAAGCAGGAGGTGATTAAGAGAATTTGGTAAAGAGTGAGGTGAAACACTACTGTCATTGGTTGCAAAAAAAAAAAAAATTCACTGAAATGTGATTGGCCATTAACTTCCAATTGGGGCATGAGTTAAATAGTCAGATAAAATGTGGGGAATGTGATAACATATACATAGGAAAAATAAAAATAAATTTGAAAACCAGAGTTGAAGGAACATCTTAGTAATGTTAAAATTTGGAAGTAGAAAAATCTGCAGTAGCAGCCCATGCATGGTCAGAAAAACATCAAATTGAAAGAAATGCTAAATTAATAAAACAAATAGAAAAACCTAAAGAATTCACGGTTTGGAAAAAAATCTACATTTAAAAAAATAAGGAGAAATTAATGGGTTTTGAAATTCCTTGGGAATGTAATTTGAACTGAAGGACTGAAGGTCCAACGGTCTACCAACAGATGGAGAAAAAAACTGTGCATCACCACGACAGAAAATAATGAAGATGGAGTAATTGCTCAAAAGTGGTAGAAAAACAAGACAAAAATGAGATGAGGTGAATATTATAATTATTAACCCGTTACTTTCAGGTTTAAATGCTCAATGCATTTCCCCATAAATCAAAGTTAAGTCACCTTAAATTATATTGTCAATTTTCAGACATTCAAAACGAACAAAAGATAATAGTACTTGTAGATCACAATAAGGGTGATGGCCAAAACACATTCCCTTATATTTGAAGAGAAAAATTTTCGCCTAGACCGGGACTCGAACCCGGGACCCTTGGCTTTCCGGGCCAAGTGCTCTACCAACTGAGCTACCGAAGCGAGTTACGATCTAGATGCAAATTTTTCTCTTATGTACATTGTAATCGTAATTCGCCTCAGTAGCTCAGTTGGTAGAGCACTTGGCCCGGAAAGCCAAGGGTCCCGGGTTTGAGTCCCGGTCTAGGCGAAAATTTTTCTCTTCAAATATAATTTATCCTTCAATGAGAAGTGTTAAATCAATAATAAAATCGTCAATAGAAGCCCTACTGGCTATAAAGTAGTGTTAAATTCCCAATAAATGTCTTCTTAACTAAGAAGCCGCCATTTGCAAAGATAGAAGCTATGGTTTCAAGCATTTGGCGCGAGGGAATTACAACTTACATAAGAGAAAAATTTGCGTCTAGATCGTAACTCGCCTCGGTAGCTCAGTTGGTAGAGCACTTGGCCCGGAAAGCCAAGGGTCCCGGGTTCGAGTCCCGGTCTAGGCGAAAATTTTTCTCTTCAAATATAATTTATCCTTCTATGATAAGTGTTAAATTAATAATAAAATCGTCAATAGAAGCCCTACTGGCTTTATAAAGTAGTGTTAAATTCCCAATAAATGTCTTCTTAACTAAGAAGCCGCCATTTGCAAAGATAGAAGCTATGGTTTCAAGCATTTGGCGCGAGGGAATTACAATGTACATAAGAGAAAAATTTGCATCTAGATCGTAACTCGCCTCGGTAGCTCAGTTGGTAGAGCACTTGGCCCGGAAAGCCAAGGGTCCCGGGTTCGAGTCCTGGTCTAGGCGAAAATTTTTCTCTTCAAATATAATTTATCCTTCTATGAGAAGTGTTAAATTAATAATAAAATCGTCAACATTCCCTTATATTCATAAATGTTATCAAAGGGTTACCCTGCCAAGGGATGTACAAAAATTGTAACAGATAGAGTTAAGCGAGTGTACCTCTACTTCTGAGTTGAAGGCCATTTAACAGCTGGCGAGTGTATCTTGTCTTCTGAGGTGAATGGGTTAATATAAAAATATTTGAGAATTTGAGATTAAAGCACTTAGGAAAATTTTTGGACCAAAAAAAAGAAAACAGACAGGTAAATAGAGATAATACATAACAGTAAGCTAAATGAACTTTATCGGAAATCAGACATAATAAAAACATATATGTAACTTTTACAAGGGTGAAAGAACATCTTAGAAATGTCAAACATGGAGAAGTGGAAAAGTCAGCAGTAGCTGCTCATGCTTGGTCCAAAAAACATTTAATTGAATCAAAAGCCAGCCTAATTAAACAAATAGATAAATAAAAGGAACTCACGGTTTGGGAAAAAAATCCACATTCAGAAAAACAAAGAAAAACTTATGAGCTTCGAAATTCCCGCAAATTCTGACCTGATCCAGAGGTTCATTGGTCCACCAACAGAGGAAAGAAGAAGAGTTTCTTCCGATCGACATAACATCAGTCGCCAAAATAGTACTGAAGATGAGACCATTATGGTCTCAAAATCGCGATCTACTTATAAGATTTGTATGAGGAGAGGTAGGAAACATTTGATTTCACCATAATAAAGATAGTTAAATCTCATAGACTATGATGGTGAGGACATGTGGATCGAATGGGTAATCAAAGACTAGAATCAAAACTTCTTGTAGGAAAGCCAGAGAGAAAGTGTCCAATATGTTGGCCTAGTATGAGATGGGAAATAATATTAACCAAGATTTGAGGGAAGTAAATTGTACAGGAAATTATTTGAAAACATTAGCATAGGATAGGTATCTATGAAGAGCTTATGTCCATAGCCAGGAATCTCTGGGTTTGATAGTGCCAGTTAGAAAATTAGTTATTTAGAATTAATATATTTAATAAGATAACAATAATTTCTACATTTACCTGAACAGCAGGTGCACATGAAAGAGCCTCAGTGAAGCAAATCATACACATATCATCAGCATCCTGCTTGAGAGTTGGGTTGGAAGAACAGCCATGCAGACATGGCAAACATGTAGTCTCCTGTTTGATGCCTCCGCACATGTGACCGCATGAATGTAGTTTGTTGCAAGCATTCCTGGCATGTTCCTATTATTAAATTAAACACATTCAATTATCTATATGCTCAATTAAACTTATGTTAAATGCATGAAATTAAATTTCATTGACACATCGGAAATCTCTTAAAGAAAAATATAATTAAACTCATTTTGTAAATTTACTTATATTATTTTTAGTCTGATCATCATACCTCAATATTAATGTTGATTTGTTCTTGAACATTAATATTGAGGTAAGATGATCAGACTAAAAATAATATAATTAAAATAACCTCAAAATATCACTTCCTAAAATTAAATATTAATTGTAAATTTACTTTCAAAGAATCTGTGAAAATGTCATCAAACAATGAATAATTTCGAAGACTCTATATAAAAATTTTGAAAATATGACTGATTACAGTGGTACTGCAGAATTTTTGGAGACTTCTGCAAGTGTAGTGTTTCAGAATTGTGGGACTATGTTGTCATAATAGCAATGCATTTAATTCTGATTACACTCAAAGTATCAAATATTTGTTTTATTTGAAGAGAAAAATATACACCTGAATCGGGATTTGAACACGATGTCTTTGGTTCTGTACATCAGTGCTCTTGACCAATAAGCTACCAGGCATTCGAATGCACATTATTTCTCTCCTTTATTACATGAATTCCTGCACACCGAGACCACAAACTTTTTGTTCCACACACGTTCTAGCAGCTTCTTTAACACATTTATAGCCAGTGAAGCTTATTTTCGATAATAGATATTTAATATATCACTTCTCACCGAAAGAGAAATTTTATTTGAACAGAAAAATTTGTCATTTGGTGAGAAGTGATAAATGAAATACCTAAGTTCGAAAATGTTTATTTGTTTACTAATTCTGAGTACTTTGTAATGCAGCCATTAGCTCTTTTGCTCTCCAATATTTTCCAGGTGCTGTAGATTTAGATGAAAGAGCTGGACACTTGCTGAAGGTGGTCTTAATCCTTCTCTTCTTGCAGATTGCACAAGGGGCAAAGTGGGGAAGAGAGAATTCCAATTCTTTTCAAATATTTTGACAGACAATCAATCTCAAAAAAGCAACAGAACTTTTCCTCAGATATTCAGAGATTTTAAATAATTGTATGTTGAGGTACTTCCATCTTTCATATTTTGAAACTTCATTAAAATAATTGAACAATATAATTTTAAATTAAGGTTATACAAAACACTCATTCGACCAGTAGTTACATATGCTTGTGAAACTTGGGTCCTAAAAGAAACAATAAAACAGAAATTACTAATTTTTGAAAGAAAAATTTTAAGAAGAATATTTGGACCAAATAGAGGAACTGATAACTGTTGGAGAATCAAAACAAATAACGAACTAAACAAATTAATAAAAAATCAGAACATGGTAAACCATATAAGATCTCTCAGAATTGGTTGACTTGGACGTTTGATAAGAATGGATGATCAGAGACAGGTCAAAAAAACTCTACAAATTGAAACCTATAGGAGGCAGAGCTGTAGGAAGACCGAAGATCAGATGGGAGGATGACACAATGAACAATCTAAGGAAAATGAAAGTGACTAATTTGGATATGGCACGAGACAGATTGTCATGGAGGAGGATTGTTGAGAAGGCCAAAACTTTCACTTTTGAAGTTGTCGTGCCTTGGGATGATGATGAATTTTAAATTATGAAGTGATCAATCTGTTGTTAGGAATAGCAAATCTGATGAATATTTCTGCATAGTACTGCATCCTTTCTTAGTTAGATAATCAGAAGTTTCATTTCCAAATACACCACAGTGTTTTTATTATTCATTTCATACATCTCAATGATGCATAAATTATATTTGAAGAGAAAAATTATATGCTCAGACTGGGGTTTGAACCCAGGTCGTCCTGGGTTGAAACCCCAGTCAGAGCGTATAATTTTTCTCTTCAAATATAACACCACAGTGTGCTGCAACTCACAGAAAAACTATCTTCTTATTAAGTTTTCTCGAATGATATAGTATTTTCAAATAATCTAGGTTATTTTATTAAATACTAGCTAATACCCAGCATGTGCTGCTACACCTAAATAAATAATAATGTGTTTTTGTATTTAGTTGAATAAGTAAAAGGAAAAATAAACATAAATTTATATCATTATTATTTTTAGATACCCCATGCTGATTACCCGGCGTTGCCTGGGAATCTACGCATCCCAACGTACTTGGTGTAAATGAGCTGAAAGACAAAATGCGTTATTTTGAGTTATCCTTAAAAGATAAACATATGCTGTTGACTTTTCTGTAGACCTTTTTTTGGATATTCAATTCTGTGTACAATAATTTTGTGTATTTGTTATGGTTTAGGCAACAAAAACCATTTAAGCTTACAAGCTTCACGTTTTTTCACTACAGAAGGTAATTTTTAAGGGTGAAGGGCTTGAGCATTAAAACTCCTTTATAACCTATAATCTTCCCGGGAAAATCCTGAACATTTTGCAAAAAAACCCCATGACAATCGGATGAATATGGCAGCACATGCTTGCCCAAGAATCTACTTATCCCCATCTCCTTGGCATCAATGAAGCATAAAAATGGATATTGTGTGTTATCTGTAAAAGATAAACATATGCTGTCGTGGACTTTTTTGTGATATTCAATTCTGTGTAAATTAATTTTGTGTATAAGTTATTATTTAGGCAGCGTAAGCCATTTAAGCGTCAAAAAAGGATTATTTTTCACGTTTTTCACTACAAAGGGTGATTTTTAAGGGTGTAGGAGTTGAGTATCACAACTCTCTTATATCCTATATTCATCCCGGGAATCTCCTGAACATTTTGCAAAAAAAACCCCATCAAATCGGATCAACATAAAGTACGAACAAACAAATAAACACACATACAAACTTTCACAGGGAAAGAACACTATGAGGTTTAATTCAAGAATTAAATTAATGTTTTTATTACCTCACCTCATATCCTTTTTCTTCTATACTGCAGTTTCGGAGCTTATCTCCATCGTCAGTAGCCTCTGGTCGACCGCCAAGAAACGACATAACACCGGTCGACCAGAGGCTACTGACGATGGAGATAAGCTCCGAAAATGCAATATAGAAGAAAAAGGATATGAGGTGAGGTAATAAAAACATTAATTTAATTCTTACACATACAAACATTCATTTTTATATATTAGATAGGTTACATACTGTCTGTGACAACAATGATTGCTGCTCTTGAATCACAAAATATTACTGCTTGTTGGAAGTAAGGAATCTGATAAGAGTATGTTCTGTAGTGTTAAATAGATTGCTTCAACTTCTCCATTAAAATCTGTTGTGTTAAATCCCAAGGTTTTGTAAAATGAGAAGAGTTGACATGTAGTACCACAATCTGCTCTGTTTTGGTTGGAGTGAAGGGATCTATCAGTGTAAATACAAAGCCGTTTGTTATTTGGAAATGTAGTGTTTGTAGTTTCTAATACCAATGTTCTTAATATGTCTTATGGTGTGTCACATTTCTTGACATCTTAAAATAGGTTTAAATAGTGTTTTATTTCTATTGCTTCTGTAAGATTAATTATAATATTGAATGTAAACAACTTTAAAATTTGATAATTCAGGGTTTACGTTTGATACCCTGGGTTCCTTATCTCAATTACTTATCTGCAACTTCTCTATAACCAGATAAATTTATTAAGTTTAACTCATTTGGGAGATGTTGCCATTTTTTTTACCGAATTAGGAGATATGTGGATGGCGACCACAAGGTACCCAGCTGAGCAAAACATTTCTTCCACTTACTTGTGTTTTGCACTCTTTTAACTTTACTATCTAACCTCTCTTGGTTAACTCTTGTTTTTTCGACCCCGATGCTATTAGGGCATCCTAGGGCTAGGGAGTCTTTCTTTTCTTCCATTTCTTCTTTCCTTTATTTTCTTTTCTTCTCCAGAAAAGCCTGACCAGAGGCTATAAGATGGCAGCCCCATCACTGGTCTTGCCTTACTTTGGCCAGCAACCAATCAAAGGGACTATTATTATGCTTTCAAGTCTTATACGAGAATTTCCTGGAAGGATCAAAATGCTGGAGGGAAAATTTTCTATAGGATTGTAACAGGCCTTGGCCTAATACTTGGAAGGAAGAAGAAGAATTATGAAATAAAGTCAGAATCCATAAATTAAATCTGACATATGTACAAATTAGTAATAGCCCAAGGTAAAACTAATACTACAAAGGATACCTTCACACATTGGCCTACAAGAAAATGAAAAGGCAGACTTTCTAGCAAAAAGAAAAGGAGAACTATTATACAAGAACCCACACGAGATAGCAAAAGATAAACTCTGTAAAATACTCCTCGAAGAAATAAAAGCCAGCATAATAGCACAATTCAAAGAGACTTCAGCAGCAAAAAATATGATTATACCAAGAACATCAGACACTTGCCAAGAAAATCATCTAGTGCTCTGTTTTGACTAGAACGTACCTACGATTGTCTCGAGGAACATTTGTACAGAATAGGATTATCACTCCAAGTCTATGTACTATCTGCAGGGAATATGCTGTCATCAATAAAGATCAACTTTTGAACTGTAAATGCCTGGATTCTGCTAAGCAGAACCAGATAGATGATGCAGCTCTCTATTAGGAAGCTGCTAAGCCAGATTCCAGCCATTGGACAACAACAACAGATTAATTCATTTATTCTTTAATTCACACAATGAATTTTCTCATCTGAAAATGTTTTGGATATTTGAAGAGAAAAATATACGCTCAGACTGGAGTTTGAATCCAGGACGTTTGGCTTTCTATGCCAATACTCTATGAACTGAGCTATCTGAACACTCCAATCTAAATGCAAATTTTATAAAAACATGTTTTAGATACCTATATACAAACAAATCTTAACCTAGAATACAAGAATAGAGTTATGAATTTAATGGTAGAGGATTTATTTTTACCTGACATTCCTGGTCAGCACAGATGTTTCCTATAGCAAGTAAACCAGAGTTGCCAGTAGTTCCACAGAATCTGCACACTCCAGATGTAACCCCTGCTGGTTTGCTTCGAGTTCCTTCTCTGAACTCTACCATGGCTTTCAGAGTACATGAGTCAGCAAGAGCCATCACCCAAAACAACTTGGTGCGGCCACAACCCTCATGCAAATCCACTTTAATGGCCTCTTCTTCCTCCTTACATACCTGTAACCAGACAAATATTTTCTCTCTTTTAGAAATTTTTACAAATCTCCATCAAAAATGGCCATGACAAATATTTATGTATATATATATATATATATGTGTGTGTGTGTGTGTGTGTGTGTGTGTGTGTGTGTTGTTTGTGGTGTGTTAGTTAATGCTCTAGTGACTGTAATTCTTGTTTTTTTAACCTAACTCAGTATGTGGGGATGCTTTCATGGCCTTGGAGACACAAACAAAACAATTGAGACTTAAAATTAATACAGACAAATCAAAATTTATGACAGTATCAAAGATGGAAGCTACTTGTAGGAAAAACCAGAGGGAAAATACCCAGTTGATAGATGGGAGAATAACATTAACTATAATTTGAGGGAAGTAGATTATATAGGGAATGATTGGAAAGGATTAGCTCAGGATAGGGATGTATGGAGAGCTTATGTCCGTGCGGCCATGAACCTATGGATTTAATAGTGCCAATAAGTAAGTAATAGCCTCAAAATGAACATTGTGTGTTTTTTTTCTCAACAATTTGTAGTTTATGGGTTAGATCTGTTTTCAGGGTAACTATTCAGTTCAATTTATTTGTTGAAATGTCTCATAGAGTTACTTCTGATCAATTTTGTGTTTATAAAACCCTTTTTAATTTCTGTGGTAATAATTCCTCTTTTTTTTTGTTCTTTTTAGGTAAGATTAATTTTTCCTACTATATCTAACCACTTGTTATGAGATTTAATGAATTTTTATGTTTTTCAGCTGTAAGCACTGCTGGTAAATCAGATTATGTGAGAGAAAAACATTCACATTTCATAGACTTACTTGTCTCTGGTGCATTCTGGTGCGACGGTGCAAATGCAGGAAGCGATCACAGTCAGCACATAAGTTCCCGCACACATTACACTGAATGATGGCCCCAGTTTCACCATCATCATGATTACTGCATGTAGGCTAGAATTTAAACAAGAAATATTATTACTATACAAAATTATTAAAGGAAAAGATAAAAAAAAAAATTAAGCATAAACATAAAATGAACACAAAAGTTTGAAGACAGATTTTCAATGGAACCATTCACAAAGATTGCATAAACAAAACCACTGGTTATTAACATAGAAAAAAGTAAAGTGATTCCACTACAGGTTTTAGGAGGCCCTAGCATGTTATGAAAGTCTACTTTCAAGACAATCGGCATGAGATGTCAGCCAGATTATCAGCCCTGCATGACATCAACCTTTACCCCTAAAACATGCATCTGGTACTCATTTCAATTAGAGTCTGAGTCAACCCCAATACCATGCCACCGAAGGGTTAGACCAGTTTAAAAATCCTGACCCCATTTGGACTCAAACCTGTGACCTTCTAGCTCTTGTAGAGTGTTGCCTTAACTAACTCATTGTCATATATGGCATGACAGCCCCATTTTGGGCCCTAGCCTTCCTCAGAATGCCCTTCCAGATTTTTCTATTTGCTGCTAAATTCTTCCAATTTCTAATTTTACTAATTCTAATATCCTGCAAGACATCATCCTCCCATCTTAATCTTGGTCTTCCGAACTTTTCCTTAACCAACTACTGCATGCTACGAAATTAATACAAGTACCTTTTTAACAGCTGATGAAGATGGACACTATAATCACTCATGACAATAATATTAATAAGGAGTAGGATTCTCCAAGTCAACAGATGCTATTATGCACTTAAGGACCAATTTATATCACACATTCTAAATCTGGATGCAAAATTAAAAAATTTATAAAACCATACTGAGACCAGTTGCTAATTATAGAGTGAATACTGGACACTTAGCAGAGAGAATGGAAAAAGACTGAGAATCTTTGAAAGGAAAATCCTGAGGAAGATCCTGGGACCTATAAATGATCATGGAGTATGGTAGATAAGATATAACAATAAAATCTACAATTTGTATTCAGACCCAGATATTGTAAATGTTATTAAAAATTGGCAGACTGAGATGGGTGTGGGTCAAATAATGAGGAGGAGAATACTACTAGAAAGCTTGCACTACTACGACCAGATGGAGGAAGAAGAAGAAGAGGAAGACCAAAGCTGAGATGGATGGATGGAATAGAGGAGGACCTCTGAAAGCTTGAGGTCAGGGGATGGAGAAGGAGGGTGTTGGACAGGGATGCATGGAGGAATGTCCTAACAGCAGCCAGGGCTCATAAAGGGCTGTAGAGCTAGAAGAAGTAGAAGAAGAAGAGATGAAGATGGAACATGCTCCAAAAGGCCTACAAGGTGTTTTAATTGAAAATTTTACTTAGATAAGGAAATTGTTGCATTAACTTTTGAATTTCACAGATGGTGAGAATCAGGGTATCACCTTGTATGAAAGAGAAAGATTCGTGAGCTGTCGACTCATCATTCAGAAAGTTTGCACAGAACTTTCCACAAGCTTCGATCCTTCATATCCAGGAAGGTCAATTTTTAGTGTTTGACCCAAGAAGAGTCTGGTCTGACTTCCAGTTGAATCTGACCATTGCATATATAAGGTGATGCGAGGATCGGAATTGCCAGTATGTCATGTTCAGATAGTGGACTAGTGAAGCAATCACCAAGAGGGAAGAGAGAAACTGTGATAAGTAAAACCATTAGCAAGTAGAAGGAACTGAGTGATTAATAATCATGAAGCAAGAGACATTATTAGCAGCAAGTTATTTGTGAAGAATTAATGAAATTTTGTGAAGTGAATAAAGTGGAAATTTTCTGTAAACATCTGTTATGTTTATTCAAAGAAATTCCATTGAAATCCTACACATACTTTATGCAACTGGTGAAATTATCATTTCAACCTTTAATCATGAAAGTGTGTAAGTTTTAAACTTTCATGGCTGATAAATAAAAATTTGAATTGGGAACGCCAGTTGACTAAAGATGATGGCAAAATAGCCTTTGAAACCAGTATCATGAAAACACGGAAATGTATGAGATGAGATGTAAAAACATTTTATCTAACTCATTTATATGTTGAAAATTACCTCATAGTGTTACTTCCCATTTTAATTTTGATTAAAAATATTTCTTTCTCTTTACCATTGAATACAATAGTTTAGTTGTGTGCATTAATTTACTTATTTCAATCATAGTAATAGCTTTAGCTTCTTAATACGAGGGGCATACTGAAAGTCGTGAGCAACCCATTGTTAAAATCCAAATTTCAACAACGTAACAAAAACGACTGCAGGATCGTAATCTACAGACTTTATACCACAACATAATGTGGCATCATAGCTTCTATCACATGACCACATGCAGTGTTTCCAAAATGGCGGACATCACCGATGCCTGCATGGGTGCCCGCAGTGTTAGGAGATGGGTGAAACATTTTAAAGAGGGAACACAAGTATCAAAGATGAGCCTTGTAGCATTCGCCACGCTCTGCCTCCACGTATTGCAACAAGGAAAGAGTTGATGCGCTCATTAGAGATGACAGGCGTATCACAGTGAATGAAATCACTACAAAACTTGCAGTAGGACACAGTGCAGTGCAAGAATTGATTCACAGCTTAGGTTACCGAAAAGTTGGTGCCCATTGGATTCCATGTTTATTGACTGAAAACCACAAACTTCAGAGAAGAACCATCATCCATAACCTTCTTCAGAGATTTCGAAATGTAGGTGATGATTTTTGATGAGTATTGTGACAGGTGATGAAAGCTGTTTTTCATTGCTATGAGCCTGAAACAAAACACCAGAGTATGGAATGGCACCACTTGAATTCGCCATCAAGGAAAAAAGTGAAGACAGTGCAATCTGTTGGGAAAGTTATGGGCAGTGTCTTCTGGGATGTACAAGTTTGCATTCTGGTTGAATTTCTTGAACCTGGACAAACCATAAATGCTGCCCGCTATATCCAGACACTTGTGAAGCTCCGTCGTGCATTGCACAACAAACGCCCTGGAAGGAAGGTCATTCTGCAACATGATAATGTTTATCCTCACACTGCTCATGCCACTGTGGAGAAGATCAGGACATTTGGATGGGAAACTCTTCCATATCCTTCCTACAGCCCCGATTTGGGGCACCCTCCAACTACCATCTTTTCAGTTCTGTGAAGGAGCAGCTGAGAGGCCAACGTTACGACACACTGGAGGATATTCGGAAAGCAGTGCATCAGTGTCTTCGGGCAGCTGGAACGGACTTCTATCATAAGGGAATTTTCAAGCTTGTAGAACGCTGGACAAAATGGTGCAAAGAAATGGAGACAATGTTGAAAAGTGACACAAAGGTCTGTAGATTAACATGGTGTACTTGGATTGTCTAAAATAAATATTACGATAGTTAAAAAAAATGTTGCTCATGACTTTCAAGTATGACCCTCGTATTAATTTAATAATTACTAGTGTTTTTTTTAAGTTTTACACAGTTGTCAAGATAAAAGTTGGATTAGATTTCATAATTACAAATCATTTCGTAATTCATTAAAATTAAATTAAGTGAAATTGTAACAAATATGTGGCCATGCAGAGTGATTCAGAATTTCTTTTACAATGGGGAAATAACAGAGAATTAAGAATGTTGTATCAGGATCCAGATGTAGTAGCAAAAGCAAAGAGTAGAAGACTATGATGGCATGGTCACATATTACATCAAAAGAACACAAGATTAACAAAAGAAGCTACGGATGATATCCACAAGATAAAAGACCATTGGGCAGAATAAATCAGTGTTGGAAAGACCACATTTATCAAGATCTCACATGGATAGAAGAATACTTGGAAGAAGCAGACAACATAGAGTCGTAGAGAATCTTTGTAAATGAGGCAAAAATTGGAGTACGAGTATTATTAGAATTCTCATCTATGATTCTTGCAAAGTCAACTCCAGCATTTTTATCTTTCTTCAATTACATACTATCAAACTGATTTAATAAAAGATTTAAATTAGCACAGAAATGAAGAAAAACCCAGTTAACCTTTATGCTATGCACTCAATTACTCTAACTAGACAACCATGCCTGATTTTCATTGGATTATGACTCTTAAGCTCGCTTCAACTAACTTGACCTTATATGAATTACTAATTAGAGTTAGATTTAACACCTTACCTTATATTTTTAGATTTCTCAAAGTCTAGTTTTGATACTTCTTTGTATAATTTTCAGTTCTGTCTCAACATGACAAAATCCAAAAGGAATTGAAATTTGACAACCCACAGCAAAGAAAACAAAATTTTTGATTATATATCAAGATGGGTGCAACTTGTTCATGGAATGGAGGATCACAGGACACCCAAACAAATGTTAAAGCTATCAACATGCAGGAACAAGAAGACCAGGATGTCCATTCAAAAGACTTTTGGATGGTGTTTCTATTTAGGCCAAAACATGTCAACAAATGACCTAAATTCGTGAATGGACTACGATGATGATCTATCATTATTTTTTTAACATTTCTGTATAATTTTCAATTCTATGAATTAGGTAGAACTAAAAATGATACAAATAAGTATCAAAAATAGTTCTAGTTTAGAAAGAAAAATTACATTTGAACCAGGAGTTAAACCCCGGATCTCTGACTCTGTATGTCAGTATGATAACCATTAAGATGACTGTACATCAGCACGATAACTGTTACCGCACTAACATACAGAGTCAGAGATCTGGGGTTCGGCTCCTGGCTCAAACATAATTTTTCTTTCTGAAATAGAACTATAGCCAATTCTGGTAAACGTTAATTTAAAATATATCATTAAAATCAAAACTAGTCTTTGAGAAATCTACAATTATGAGGTGAGATGTTAAATCTAACTCTATTTATTAATTAAAATACTGACACTTCCTTTAAAATATTAACCTTATATTCCTCAATTTTTTTTTATGCACCAGCTCTTCATAAGTATCAATGGTAAATCTGGATTCAAACAATTCCTGTGATTTGTTTGCTGTCAGTATAGAGAAACCTTTCTCACACAAATACGTTTGGGAAAAGGAAAATGTGTAATTTCAATTTTAAATTTTATATATCTCCCTAAAGAGCCATTGTGTACCCTTGAGGGTACATGTATCACAGGTTGAATACAACTGTCTTGATTATTTGTATTATGAAAATGAGTATATTACTGACCCTGGGAGGTGGTGGTTGTCCATCAGCAGCCCCACTCCATTGTCCAGATGACAATCTCTCAACATGTTCGCTGTCCAGTACACACAGTGAAGCGAGCGCTAACCATAGGGTAGGAGTGCGCAGACAATCTGATGGAGTACGATGTGTTTCCTCCAACTTTGTCAAATTCAGAATATTTTCTGCTACAGCTCCTTTTGTCACATTTGCCCATGCTTCTGACAACTTGCCCTGGGGAAAAAACAGAAATACCCACATTTTAATAACTAATAAATATTGAATAACTAATAAATAATACTTTTAACAAAATAGCCATAAAATATAACATAAAAATCAGTACAGAGAAAACAAAAGTAATGGCTTTTCAAGGAAAATATCCTGTATGTAGCAAAATTTGTATATATTCAAAAATACTGGAAAGAGTCATTTACCTACCTTGGATATACATTTTTGGATGAAGTAGACATACAGTAGTAAATAAAATTATTAATTTTAATAAAACTATGGAAATAACAAATTCAATAATGAAACTTTCTTGTAATCAAATGGTAAGGAGAAATATTTATGTCTGAACCGGGAATCGAACCCGGTTCAGGCATAATTTTTTCTCTTTACCATTTGATTACAATAATTCAGTTGTGTACTTTAATATACTTATTTCAATCATAGTAACAGCTTTATCTTCTTAATATTAATTTAATAAATGCATTGTGTATTTGTGAATGATGATTCATTGCATTTGAATGTGGGACCAAGAGAGTATGGTAAAGGAAGGATTTTTGCTTGGATGGGAAGGAAGCCTGAATTAGCTCAATGGTTAAGAGCATCAGCACGGAAAGCTGAAAGTTTGGGGTTCGATTCCCAGTTCAGGCATAAATTTTTCTCTTTACCATTTGATTACAATAATTTAGTTGTGTACTTTAATATACTTATTTCAATCATAGTAACAGCTTTAGTTTCTTAATATTAATTTAATGAAACTTACGCTAGTCCAGAGAGATACCAGAATATGTTATACAAAACCTTAGCAACACCTGCACTTTGCTATGGCAGTGATGCATGGACTTTGAGGAAAGGAGAAGAGAGCAGGATAACTTCTAGTGAAATGGGCTTCAGGATATACCAAATGGGATCACAGACACAATGATGATATCTTGAAGGAACTATGTTTATATGTCATTGAATACAGATATGGATACCAGAACAACTGGATGATTCATTTGTGACGAATGAGTTCAGATAGGGTTCCCAACACCATGCTTCATTATTGTCCAACAGGGGAGAGATCTCTGGGATGTCAAAGGAAATGCTGGATACAAAATTTATCAGTGAGATCATAACAGGCCTATACGGCCTAAGACTTGGTTGGATGAATAAGAAGATAAATATTGAGTCTTTTTAATCTCACCTCAAACTCTGTGATCTTCAAGCACAGAACTGAAGTTTCTGAATGTATCCCTCCCATCTTCAGCCATCTTTACGACTGTAAAGTATTATCAGTTGTAAAGATGGCTGAAGATGGGAGGGATACCTCCAGCAACTGCAGTTCCGTGCTTGAAGATCACGGAGTATGAGGTGAAATTAAAAATACTCAATATTTATTAGTTATTAACTTGAAAAAACTCATAGTGTTATTTTCCATATTTAATTTATGATAATACCCACATTTATTTATTTACTTTGCATATGAGTTAAGTTCTTTAGCCTTCTTTTTTATTCACCCAGAACTTATAAATGTTACATATTAACTTACAACTAACTAATTCACTAGCACTTTCAAGAACCCAAAGGCTTTCTTTGCCATGCATCTCCTTAAGTAGTTCCCATCTTGACATTCAAATGGGGGACTACTCTATCTCAATGAATTTATTTATTGGAACAGAAAAAACAAACTTTGATAGTTGAAGTGAAAGTTATTGAAATTAAAGTCAGTACATCGACTTAACCAGTTCCAAATGGCTAATATTTCTGGTTTATTCTAAATCTCAACCTGTAGCAAATAATGGTACACTTTCAGCAAGATGAATACAGAAGTGTAGAAAAATACTAAGGTTACTCAACAACTAAAGTAAAACAATAAATTAAATTATTTTCAGTCTGATCATCTTACCTCAATATTATACCAGATTATACTCAATATTGAGGTAAGATGATCAGACTGAAAATAATTTAATTAAAATAACCTCAAAATATCACTCCCTAAAATTAAATATTAAAACAATAAAATTTAAATGGATGCCATCTTACTCTGTACATAGCATTGAAAGGAGGAAATAATCAGGCAGATAAACTTGCAAAGAAAGGAACTAGCTTTGAACAACCATATCCTGGTGATGTATTAATGCAAAGAATAAAAAAAGAATACTTCCTCTTCTTTTTCTTTTCTATAGGCATATGACTGTTTATGTTTTTATTATTGATTTAACATTTCTCAATGAAAGATAAATTATATTTGAAGAGAAAATTTTTTTTTTGTCTAGGCGAAAATTTTTCTCTTCAAATATAATTTATCTTATATGACTGTTTGTTTACACACACTATGTCAATGATGATTACATCTCATTCCAACTCTTGAGGGGTCTGCCCACTTCTCTTTTTTTTTCCTCTAGGACGTAGGTTCTTCAATGCTTTAATAAGCCTCGTATTGTCAGCTCTGTCCACATGTGCATTCTATTCCCTTTTCCTTGCTGTAATAAATGTCTTAAGATCTATGATATTGCATTCCTCAGCAAACAAAAACTTTTCTCAATTCAGCTCATACCATAGCAAAAGACAAGAAATTGTGTAATATAGAAGATCTTTATAATTCAGTAGTTAACAGCAAAAGGAAGGAAGCGATTGCAAAGTTCAGATTCACCACCAGAGATGATGCCTGCCTCATGAACTGGCAAAACTTGGAATAATTGATTATGTTATCTGCACACTATGCAATGCAGTATGATTTGACGAATATCATCTACTACAGTGTATCAGTTAAATTAAGACAGACAGAACTGCAAACACATTGTGTGATTATATTGGGAATTTCAAAGGAAAATAATAACTTAAATACTAAGGGCCGCATGCAAATACATTAATATCTACTCAAATTACTTCCAATCACTGGTGAGCTGAGATTTCCGTGAGAACATGCAAAGATCGAATTAGCGACCCGCTCACTGGCCAAGCATAAAAGTAGTTTTTTTTGTAATATTGGCAAGAAATTACCCAGAATTCTCAGCGATTAAAAACCACTTCCGTTATTTTTGTCTGCTAGAGGAATGCATTTACGCTTGCGTCCCACAAATAAAACCATATACAACAATGTCTGTATCGTGTGATATTATGCTGATTCTCCTGTTCTTCCAGTTGAATTTTTTGGTAGACTCTATCAAATTCCTCTTCTCTGCATATACCAAAAACATGATCAAAGTCTTCAAGGTCCGACATCTTGGATAAAGCAGCAAGGTTACAAGTACATCATTTAACATCGGTTACCATCGGTTCCAATCGGGTTGTTCACGATTCGTTCTCTGCAAAGTCACCTTGCCAAGTAGCTTACGGAATTTTAACAATTATTATCGCATGAACAGATTTTTGAGTACGCAAAACATATTTGGATGCAACTTTCTCAGCAGAGTACATGTTGAAAACAACTTTTACGGTCTAATGCGTTCATAGATAAGAGCCTAAATGTCTGTCATTTAATACGAATACCTTTTGGCAATAACTGATGCATCTAATATTCCAAATATTTTCAATTTTCTAGGATATGTAATTAGTCTTCAGAGTTCCCGTGCATTGGACATAATCACATATTGTCACTGTCAGTTATTTTGAGAAATTTGGTAAGGTTGTGAATGATACTTACAGCTGCCATATCCTTCATAAGTTGAATAATGACTTCAGCTAACTTGCGAGTGATGCATCCACGTAACCACCATCTCGAGCCCACAAAATCACGAGGGTGGATGGATGTTGCTAATGTGACTGTAGTCAAGCCTTTACCACCTGATGCATCCTTCCCTTTTACCTTAACTTGAACTGTGAGGGCTTTTGCAATGCAGCTCAAGAAAACATCCAAAATTCCAACCCTGTAAACATTCATTAATATAGCATTCATCAAATTGAACTTTTGTACACAGAAGAAGTGACCAAATAGTTATTTATGTTACAAAGATTAAAAGTGAGGTTTTATGGTGACTTGAGATGTTTAAGCCCCAAGTCAGTTGAGAGTAGAATTTTGAAACTAATTGGTAAAACACGTAGAAAGCATAGAAAGCCAAAGATCCTGGGTTCAAACCCCAGTCTGAGCGTACTCGAGACCCAGGGATTAAAGTCCCTCCCAGAGGACTTGGATTTTTCCATTCTATAAAATTCATCAACCACGGCCAGGTTTGAACCTGCAATGCTCGGAACCAGAGGCAAGGAGCATAACTGTTAGTCCACCATGGCCAACAAATAGTGTTTATACATATATATAGTCCACCGCTGTGGTCTCGAGGATCCGTGCTGCCTTGTCACGCAGAGAGCCCGGGTTCGATCCCCGGTCAGGGCAGTTTTTCTGGGTGAGGTTTTTATCGGGGTTTTTACTCACCTGTAAGACAAATGTCAGGAAAACTTTAAGGCCCAAACGGTCCCCGAAATCATATGGCCACCATCATCATCATCCTTCACCAGTGTGGAAAGCAACGGGAAGCTACCACACCTACAATTCCCTAGTAAAGCTGCAAGCATGGCATGAAAATGCTGTGATTGCAGTGAAAGACCTGCCCTTGGGCAGAATTACTATGGATGGTTGGACATATATATAAGCCAGAATAGAAATTCACTATATGTGATTGAAGGCTAGTAGACTGTGCATAACAGTGCTAGTACCAAATTGGATGCCTTCTTCTTCTTCTTCTTCTTCTTCTTCCCTGGAGTGTACAATCAAATAATTTTTAATTAATCTCTGCTCCTGCAAAATTGGATATAATATGAAATAAAATTTATCATATTTGAAGATGGATGGGGGTCAGTGAATTTTTAGAATGGAAAATTCCAAAGGACAACTGCTCCGGGATTGGACTTTAAGCTATGAGTCCCAAGACTAAAAATGTATGGGCTCGTAAAAGAACCTCAAGCATGAATAAAAAGGCCTCTGACTGAAATTTAACCGACCTTCATCCAGCCAAGTAATATGATAGTTTGCAACTAGATTTTTTTTTTCAAGATGTTATACTAACCACATGTCCCTTGCTGACATCTTTAGGAAAATAAGCATAACTAAATTATGAAGAATGAGTCTTTTTTTTATATCCTACCTCATAGTTTATGTTTTCTTAAATACGGGAACTGTAGTTTTCAAGAGTACACATCCCTCCCATTTTCAACCTACATTATGACTACTGGATTTTCATTGGAATCTCCATCTACAACATTGCCATCTGGTGTAGATTTGATGAACTTGGAGATCAGGTCTCGTTTATCAGGAATTTAGAAATCTAGTAGTCATAATGTCAGTTGAAAATGGGAGGGATGTTTCCTCTTGAAAACTGCAGTTCCCATGTTTAAGAAAACATAAACTATGAGGTAAGATGTAAAAAAATGACTTATTCTTCATGAATAAAAACCTTATAATGTTATTTCCCATATTAACTATGAATAACTAAATTAATCTGGTTAAAAAACTTTCCACTAGGTGGAGCACCAATGTACCAAGTGGGACAAACAGTGATCAATCAATTAATCAACACATTTTAATATATTCTTGAATTTAATTAAAATTACAGTGGGAGGAAACACTATGAGGTATTTTCATTAATGAATGAGTTGGAGAAAATGTTTTAACATCTCACCTCACAAAGTTGTGTATCTTCATGATACCGGTTTCAAAAGTATAGTATTACTTCCATCTTCAGTCAAATTCCAACTGTCGAAATTTCGTCATTAACATCATCTTTTGAACCGCCATCTGGTGTAGATTTTATGAACTTGGAGATTAAATTATTCTCGTCAGGGAAATTGAAATTCATTGGTTTATATTTACTCTTAATAATTTAATCTCGAAGTTCATAAAATTTGCACCAGATGGCAGTTCAAAAGATGATGTTATCGACGAAATCTCAACAATTGGAACTTGACTGAAGATGGAAATAATACTATACTTTTGAAACCGGTATCATGAAGACATGCAACTTTGTGAGGTGAGATGTTAAAACATTTTCTCCAACTCATTCATTAATATTCTTCAATGTTTTTATTATTCATTTCATACATCTCAATGATGGATACATCATATTTGAAGAGAAAAATTATACACTCAGACTGGGGCCTTGATTCAAGCTCCAGTCTGAACATAACATTTTTCTCTTCAAATATGATATTCTTGAATATTATAACATCATTCATTTTTTTAACAGAAAAAATGTTACTTATTTTAGGAATTCTACCTTAGAAAAAATGTAGTTTCATTCACATGTTATTCCAATATTCTTAAAAATATTGGACTACATATTAGTGTTTATTTTGTTATTAATTTATTTAATGATGCTCATTTAACAGCTGGAGGAATAGCATCACAATTAAAATCTGGACATGAAAGGACCAACAAAGTTTGCTCAGAGTTATCTTATTTCAGATTTGAGACTCTTTTACTGTTCCATAAACCTATAACATGGGACACATAGCTTTATTTCCCTTCCGAAGGAATCCATATTCAAGATTCTTACACCTTGGCTGCCTAGTTATTTAAATGGTACACAATGACACCTCCTGACCCCGAGATTGAAAATTTTACAATTAAATTAATTTACTTTAATTAATTTTACAATTACGAGGGTGAATCAAATATAAACCGGAATTATTGTTTACAATTGTATTGAATTAACAAAAAAATACAAAACCACCACCTCATTTTTCTACATAGTCTCCTGCATTTCCAACACACTTTTGCCATCGAGTTGGCAACTTTTTGATGCCGTCCTTGAAGAATGAGGGATGACGTGTAGTCAGCCAGTTGCTCCTCTACCGCTGCATTGTCACCAAACCGCCTTCCTCCCAGGTCTTCTTTCAGTGGCCCAAACAAATGGTAGTCACAGGGTGACAAATCTAGACTGTAAGGAGGATGTTCCAGAGGTGTCCAATGCATTTTCATCAGTTTTTCTTCAAATTTTTTTGTTCCTGGCTGAGGAGCCGAGGAACCCACCTGGCAGACAATTTTCGGAATTTGAGTTCATCACTGATGATGGCTTGAACCCTTCCGAAGCTTATTCCAACATGTGAAGCAATTTCAGAAATTGATACGTGCCGATCTTCCTCCATAAGGTCCCGTACAGCAAGAATGTTGTCTGCAGTGATGCTTGTTCAATGCCATCTTTGGTGGGGCTCATTTTCCACTGAATCCCGGTCCGCTAAAATTTTTTTGCGCCAATCATACACCTGCATCTTCGAAAGTGTTGCTTCCCCGAACTGCGCATGGAGCCTTCTCAAAATTTCAGAAGGTTTAGTGCCTTCTTTCGCCAAAAACTTAATAATAATGCATTGCGCAACAGACGTGTGTACCTCTTGCTCGCTCATGGCATACTGAAGCAAGCGGCCACTCCTTGGAGTGTGACACATCAAGATCCCTACTCCAGACACCCCCACCAACTTCCCCTCCAAACCACAACCTTTGCAGTTCGCTACCAGAGCCTCCAGATACAAATTCCGGTTTATATTTGATCCACCCTCGTAAAATTTTCAACTATGCCAGATATCAACCCTGGGTCCACCAAGCAGGTATGCTACCACCAGATATAGCATGTGAAACTTGCTAAATAATATATACATAATTTATTTGTTAAAGATTATACTATTTAGTTAGGAAATTTGGCAGAACAGAAATTTCACATATACAGAATAAGAAGACAAACCTGTGAATATCAAAGCGAGGTTCTGGTTCTAGAGGAGCTTTGTTAGCTGCAGACACAATACTGAAGTCAGTCGGTGGCAGTCTGTCCACACTCATCACATTCCCCAGCACTGCCGGAGATATCTCGGGTAACATACGTCGTAACAATGAAGTCACCTGCAATATAATCTACATTATATAGAGTGTTCGGCATTCAACTGATGAAAATGGAGAGATTAAAGAATGGATCCAAATATTTTTTTATAAGAAACTTGTGGTCTATGGGCTCAAAGTAAACACAATAACATAAAATATTATGAAAATACAATAAGAAGTAACATTGTGAGGTTCTACTTAATAAATAAGTCTTGGTCTGTACCAACTGAAAATGAAGCCAGACCAAACTTATTTATTAACATAAAATATGTTAAGTATCAGCATGCTACTGACAGTCAACTTTAGCCCCAGAATATGTGTCTGATAATCATTTCTATTAAAGTTCAATCAACCTCAGGTCCATGGTGCCAGCAGAAGGTTTACCCAGTTTAAAAATTCTGACCCTATTAGGAATCAAACCTCGACCTTCTGGCTTGTGTCTATTACTTACTTACTTACTTACTCACTGGCACTTTCGAACCTGTAGGTTCATGGCCGCATGGACATAAGCTCTCCATACATCCCTATCCTGAGCTAATGCTTTCCAATCATTCCCTGTATAATCTACTTTCCTCAAATCATAGTTAATGTTATTCTCCCACCTAATTCTTGGTCTACAAACTGGGTGTTTTCCCTCTGACTTTCCTACAAGAAGCTTCCATGCAAGTCTTTCATTCCCCATATGTGCAACATGCCCTGCCCATCGCAGTCTACGAGACTTAACTGTTCTTATTATATCTGGCTTCCTATAAAGACCATGTAGTTCATTGTTATGTAGTCTTGTGTCTGTTGCCATAACTAATTACACTATGGTATCCCTCAAACATCAATGGCAATAGAAAAAAAAAACACAATTAAAGATCTCCCTTGAACAAGAATGTACCAACATTTTTGTGATTTTCGTTTTAGATGAAAATTCATCATGTGGTAACACAGTATTCTGATTACATAATTAATCATTTCAGTAAGATATATATATATATATATATATATATATATATAAAACAGTGAATACTGCATCTGTTTATAACCCACAAACCAAATTAACGAAAATGGTTGAAAAAATTTCCTTCAAATTTGTCCCACAGAAAATACAAAATATGAGGTAAGGTGTAAAATCTGATTAATTTAATGAATGTTTAATGAAAATGGAGAATAAGATACAACAAGGAACACTATGAACTATACGACTCAACAGACATAATTATCTAAAATTAATTAAAAGAGCTAGATTAATATGGATAGGACATGTGTAGTAAATGAAAACTACAAACACTGTTAAAAAATAAATGATAATAAATCAGAAGGGAGGTGAAGGGTTGGAAGACCTAATATATATTTATTTACGTAATGTTGGAAAACATAAGAAAACTGGCTATCAAGAACCAGTGGAACATGGCTAAAGAGAGATCAACCTGGTGGAAATCCTAAAGAAACTGAAGCTCAATGATCTATAATGCTTCTATGATGATGAAGATAAACACAGGAGGAAAAAGAAATGTGGGAAAATCTAAACATATATGGGATGATAAAGTTCTGTAAGATAAAAAGAATCCCGAAAAGGTATTTTAATATACACAATTACAATTGTATGTAAGTGATTTTCTGAATGAAGTAATATAAACTAATGATATAGTAAGTTTGGTAATTTTTTATTATAAATTTAACATTTCTCATTGAAGAACAAATTATATTTAAAGAGAAAATATAGATTTAGATTTATTTAGATTTAGATTTATTTAGCCTGGTGGAGTTAAGGCCATGTGGCCTTCTCTTCCACTCACCAGGACAAACATATATTACATTAGAATATAACAATCTCAATTAACTCTAATATTAAATACTAAGTAAAAATTTGATCACCTAGAACAGGGTTTGAACCCTGGACTTTTAGCTTTATATGCTAATGCTTTGCCAGTGAGCTATCCAAGAGCTCCAATCTAAATGCAAATTTTTCTCTTATACATTTTTAATTCCTGAATAGTAACATGCGAATGGTAACTTCTTATTTAAGAAGACTTTTAATGGGAATTTAACATTATTTTATAAAGCCAGTACAGCTTCTTTAAATTTATAATAAAAAAATGGAAAGAAGCACTACTGGCTTTATAAAATTATGTTAAATTCCCATTAAAAGTATTCTTAAATAATAAACCGTCATTTGCATGTCGAGCAACAGTTCATAGCTATTGGCATTCTCAGGAATTACAAATGTATAAGAGAAAAATTTGTATTTAACTTTTATAGGAATTAATCACTATGAGGTTTAATTTATGGTGAAATTAAATGTTTCTTACCTCTCCTCATATAAATCTTCTAAGTAGATCGCGATTTCGAGACCATAACGGTCTCATCTTCAGTACTTTTTTGGCGACTGATATTATGTCGATCAGAAGAAACTCTTCTTCTTCCCTCTATTGGTGGACCGATGAACCTCTGGATCAGGTCAAAATTTACAGGAATTTCGAAGTTCATAAGTTTTATATTATTTTTGGTCTGGACATCTTACCTCAATATTAATGTTGATTTGTTCTTGGACATGTTTCAAAACAATTCTGTTTTATCGTCAGCTTTCCCAGACATAAGTTTTCCTTTGTTTTTCTGAATGCGGATCTTTTCCCAAACCGTGAGTTCCTTTTGTTTGTCTATTTGTTTAATTAGACTGGCTTTTGATTCAATTAAATGTTTTTCGGTCCACCAACAGAGGGAAGAAGAAGAGTTTCTTCCGATCGACATAACATCAGTCGCCAAAAAAATACTGAAGATGAGACCGTTATGGTCTCGAAATCGCGATCTACTTAGAAGATTTATATGAGGAGCGGTAAGAAACATTTAATTTCACCAGAAAAATTTGTATTTAGATTGGAGGGCTTGGATAGCTTAATGGCAGAGAATTAGCATATAAAGCTAAAACTTTGGGTTCAAACCCCGGTCTAGGCATATATATATATATATATATATATATATATATATATATATATATGTGTATTTTTTTTTTCAAATATAATTTTTGCAATGTCTATCAGAAAACATTTGCACCATTTCTATAAGTTTATTCTATATTTTATTTCATATTCTGAGAATATTTAGTACACATTTACCCTTTTATTACATATAAATCCTAGCACTGATGAAGACAATGATAGAATCAATTTTAACATCTTAAAATCGCCTTCATAGAAATTAGTCATTATATACTTTTTTGAGGGAACTCTTTAATTTTCTAAAAAAATATACTATAATGGACTCAGTGGTGAAAGATATTTTTGAATTAAGGTATGTGATGAATTACAAATTTAAAATAAAATTCTCTTTTGCACGATAGTGCATTTTGTTGTACTTATAGCAATGGCGACCATGATTGGAAGTTCAACTTCCTATATTTCGGGGTTGTTAACCTAAATAACTATACTGTAATATTACATATTACAAACCTTGAGCAGGAAGTAAAACCATTGCCCTTTATGTATACTACATACAATGTATATACAAAAAATATCCAAAAGTAGTGTTAATATACATTATATGTAACAAATCACTCATTTTAAATTAACTGAACTTTGATGTTTTTATGATTGATTTAACATTTCTCACTGAAAGATAAATTATATTTGAAGGGAAAAATTTTCGCCTAGACCAAGACTCGAACCCGGGACCTTTGGCTTGCCGGGCCAAATGCTCTACCAACTGAGCTACCGAGGTGAGTTACGATATAGACGCAAATTTTTCTCTTATATACGTTGTAATTCCCTATCGCCAAATGCTTTTGAAACCATTGTTTCTATCTTTGCACATGGCGGCTTCTTAGTTAAGAAGGCATTTATTGGGAATTTAACATTACTTTATAAAGCTAGTAAGGCTTCTAATGATGTTTTTATTATTGATTTAACATTTCTCACTGAAAGATAAATTATATTTGAAGAGAAAAATTTTTCGCCTAGACCGAGACTTGAACCCGGGACCTTTGGCTTGCCGGGCCAAATGCTCTACCAACTGAGCTACCGAGGCGAGTTACGATATAGACGCAAATTTTTCTCTTATATACGTTGTTAAATTCCCTATAAATGTCTTCTTAACTAAGAAGCCACCATTTGCAAAGATAGAAACAATGGTTTCAAAAGCATTTGGCAATAGGGAATTACAACGTATATAAGAGAAAAATTTGCGTCTATATCGTAACTCGCCTCGGTAGCTCAGTTGGTAGAGCATTTGGCCCGGCAAGCCAAAGGTCCCGGGTTCGAGTCTCGGTCTAGGCGAAAATTTTTCTCTTCAAATATAACTGAACTTTATTTGAAAACAATATAAAAGAAGAAAATAATTTTAAAATAATTAAAATAAGCTCAAAATATCATTTCCTAAAATAAAATATGAAGAAAATATGTACTTGCCTCCATTTTATGACTGATTGGTGTCACAACCTGCTGTAGTCTCAACTAATAAACACTGCCCACACTGTTAACGTTAGTCTGTTGTTTATAATGAACGCAAATATTTCCAACAAAGATGTTATTATTTTACTATTATTTATTATTTTAAAAACATCATCGCACAAAAAATAATGTACAATGCACATTTGTGAAGTGTTTGGCAGGAAATTAAAAACCTCGTTATTTCTCGTTTTAAACATTTTCCTCACTTCTGTAAAAAACCACTTCCCAACCTCCCATAGCAATATACCGTTACCTCACCTCATATTCTGTCTTCTAATTAAACTGGTATAAAACCTGGGGGGTGGTTTCATCATCAATAATTTCATCAGTCATGAAATTACCAATGATGAAACCACCTAGATTTTCAAACCGGTCTAATTAAAAGACAAGATATGAGGTGATATTTACTTTAATAGTTAAATGAGATGAATTAATGTATGTACCTGTCTCTGTACTCTGGCTGAGCCGGTGTGGAGAAGACTAAGCAAGTCACGCAGTAAGCCATACTGATGTGAGAGATAAGCACGACCCACACTGCTGCCACTAAGTGCCAGAACCATGGAGAGCATTTCAAAGCAATAAGTGTCTGCAGACTTAGGAGCTTCAGCACTGTGCCCGCTGCTTGAACTTCCACCTGCTGGTCCTGACTGTGCCGAGCACAACAACGATTCCCACTCTTCTCGCACAAGACTTGCCTCCATCCTGATTGCTTGTACGATGTGCATACAAACCTGTCAACAACACACATCAAACTGTTTCCAACTTCTCAGCTCACATTCTAATTGTAACATTTATAATGAAAGGAAAAATGGTACATATACTGAGGTAGACCCAGGGTTATAATGTATTTTCAAAGGAACCCATACTCAGGATTTTTATGTCTGTTTATATATGTATATCCCCACATGAGGTAAGGACAATTTAGTTACTTTTATTTCCCTACATATGTCAGTAAGTAACAAGTGGTTAGGTAAATGTCTCAAAAAGGTACCTAATAGGCAACAAGATAATTTTATAATAATTAAAATATTTCATACCTCTCGTCATAATCAATATTCTACATAGATTGTGATTTCAAGATCTTGGCAACCCCATCCTCAGTACACTCTTGACGAATGATGGTATGTCGATCAGAAGAACCACTTCTTCTTCCCTCTGTTGGGGACCGATAAACGTCCGTCAAGAGTGTACTGAGGATGGCGTCACCAAGGCCTTAAAATCACAATCTACTTAGAAGATTGATTATGCGAAGAGGTATGAAACATTTTAATTTATCTTAAATTAAACCTCATAGTGATTTATTCTTATAAAAGTTCAAGGTACTTTTATGTTATATTTAATTTAACATTTTCTAATCCTGGACAGAATTTTATTCTTAGAAAGAAAAATTAACACTCAATCCAGGACTCGAACCCCAGATCTCTGGCTGTATGCATCAGCATGAGAACCATTTAAAAGTAATGTATAAATTCTCATAAGTAATGCCACAAGTGATTTCCAAATTATCAATAAATTCACGACTCATGAAGTGAGAAGTGAATTTATCTAGAGAATTTGGAAATAAAAAGTGGCATTTGTTAGGACAATTTAGCGAATAAAATTAAGCTGTTTACTCACAAATCATTATTTAAATATAGTTATTTTAAAATATTTATATATTTAATGCAAACGGCAATGTTTGAAAACAAATGAGAAACGTTTGTTATGCTTCATTTATTCATCACTGCAACCAGATCATATTATTTATTGCCAAAGGATCACAATATTGTAAGAATTGTCATTTATTTATTAACAAGATTACACAATCACACTTAATCATTGTCTTCCTCCTCTTCATCTTCCTGGCTGTTAATCTGGAAATATCTGAGTTCATAAGTGTCCTTGCCACTTGCTACAACTCTCAACCAATTTCTTAAATTGTTCTTCTTTAAATACTTCTTTGTCAGATATTTCAAGTACCTTTTTGAGAAAGGAAGATCAGAGTTAACGGACAGCTTCATCTTGTTTCACTCTATACTAAGAACATTGCCAAAGTTGTTTGTTTTTCCATTAACCTTGATACGTTCTTGAAGATATTTTTCAAAATTTGCTACATCCATAATGTTGTCTTCTAAGTTACCATGAACCTGAGGAGTCCTGTATCTGTAAACTCTGTAGAAAACCGTGCCCAAAGTATCACTTAGTGAAGTGCAAAAACAGAACCAAAACAATTCACGAATTAATAGCAAAATTGTAAAACCATGTATATAATATTAGTGTACATATTGTGTTTAATAAATATATATAAATATTGTAAGAATGCACCCTAATGGAGAAAAAATGAAACACATCAAACTGTTCGTAACCAACATTATAGGTTATTAATTAATTTCTGATGTCCTATGATGTAAATTATATTTTTCTGGAACGTAAATTCCTGGGAAATACTACGTTTAAGAAAGTGCAAACAGTGGTTTCTTTTTTTGTGGTATAATCAATTACTACGAATGTTTTTCTATTATATCCTGCAAGCAGTATCTGTTTACATTCGTGCACTATATATACAATCTGGTAGCCGTATTTCTTAGAGGGTAGGTCACTGCAAAATAATGCTCTGGCCTATTCAGAATGTTAAAAAGCAGGATCTTTTTTTAATATGATAAACTTATTTGATAAATTGCAGGTGAAACACGACTGTGATTGGTTGTAAACCAAAATTCATTGAAATGCAATTGGTCATTGACTCCCATTTGGGGCATGAGTTAAATATTCAATAAAAATACTTCTGAATAGAATCATCAGAGGGCATTGTTGGTAGTGTTGGCTATCGACTTTTGGATTATATAGAATTGTATAAGGGGAAATAATTATTGATGTTTGTATCAGAGCTTGAATGGTGTAACGGTTATCATGCTGCTGCGTATAACCAGAAATCTGGGGTTCGAGTTCCGATTCAAGCATTAATTTTTCTAAAAATAAAATAAAACTAAGATATTACCTGGATTGGAAAAACTAAACTTTATGATGTGACAGGTCTAAGTCCCTTGACCTATCAGTCAGCCAGCTACTGTTCTCACATCCAGGTGTGTTAATCACATAGTTG
Source organism: Diploptera punctata (assembly GCA_030220185.1). Lineage (NCBI taxonomy): Eukaryota > Metazoa > Arthropoda > Insecta > Blattodea > Blaberidae > Diploptera > Diploptera punctata. The sequence continues at coordinate 1,960,243 of JASPKZ010010264.1, read as the reverse complement.
CATGATCATCCAGCCAGTATAGGAGTGACATATAGTCGGCAAGTTGGGTCACCCTGCTGCTATAACTTGTTTTCTCAACCTGGATTCATTAATTATTGTAGCTACTAAAATTCCCCATAATGCTGGAGGGCACCAGTCCCATATTGACCAAAACAACATTAAAAAATGTCTTCGCATATTGGGACTCAAAAACATTGCAAGTGGCTTAGCTTTGTATCAAGGCATGATCCCTTCAGCTGCTTGGTAACAGTAAGGGATGCTTGGATGGAAAAGACCAATTAAATTTTGCTCAGATACTCTAATTTGGACTTGAGGTTCTTTTACAAGCCCAAAATTCTTCATCAGATCCAGGACCTTGGATTTTCCATCCTAAAAAATCTTTCGATCCTGGCCAGGTTTTAGTCCCTGAACCTTGAGACCAAAGGCAAGGAATATAATCCCTAGATCAACAATCCAATTCAGGATTCTTATGCCATAAAATAATTAACTGACATTGTTGTTAAAATCTTTCATTTTCGAATCCAGAGGCAAATAGCAGAGAGTCAGGTCATAAGTGTTTCAATTCAAATCTGAGCGTGAAAAGGCCAATAAATTTTGCTAAGATGCCTCTTAAATCATGTTTGAGGTTCTTTCAAGTGCCATGAATATATGGCATATGATCCATAGTTTTATTTACCTTCTGAAGAAATATTTAGCCCTTTAAAAAGGCAATAACTCCAGCTAGGTCTGAACTTAAAAACCTTAAAACTGAGGCAAGCATAAAAAACCACCAAACATCATCATCAACATCAGTCATACAGGTTGTAGTCTTAAAAGGACACTTATGATCCATATCTTCATTAGGTATCAGTAAAATAAAACATGAATAATAAACTTTACACATCACCTCATAAAATATTAGCCTCTCATTTGAACATGTTTCCAAGTCATTATCCCTGTTGTCAACTAAATCCCTATGAAACAGATCCAGATGGGAGGATCTTATTTTATGAAGCCAAGTGCAAAATTAAATAATATTCAGGAAGAAATAAATAAAATAACACAAAATGTTATTAAATGTTATTTTGCAATAATAGATATTTGAAATAAAAATATCTGACACATGGAACAAAAACCAGATTGTATAAAACACTAATTAAACCAGTTCTGACTTACAGGAGTGAAACCTGGATTCTGACTGAACGTGACAAATCTCGAATGACTGTTTTTGAAAGAAAGATACTGCAGAAGGACAAATGGACCTTTTAAGGAAAATGAAGAGTGGGGAATGAGATATAACAGGGAATTATATGAGTTGTATAAATCATCAGATATCATTACAGATATTAAAATAAACAGACTAAAATGGGCAGGCCATATGCAGGGGATGACAAAACTGAAGTAGTTCAAAGAATTATAGAGGATAAACCAGAAGGAAGACAGAGAACTGGAAGATCGAATTTGAGATAGATGAATGGGGTACTACAGAAAGTCAAATCTTTAAAACTCAAGAATTGGTAGACGTTGCCAGAGATAGAGAAGCCTGGTGAAAAATTCTGAAGAAAGCCTTGAACCACCCAGGGTTGTTGTGCTGATGATGATAATGGTGAAGTGTAAAATTTCTGATTCATATTTGATTTCATTAACATTTAACTCATGCCCCAAATGGGAGTCAATGACCAATCACGTTTCAATGAATTTTGTTATACACTGCTCAAAACAATTAGAGGAACACTTGTAATAAATTGAATAAGTAATTATTTTTTAAAGCTGTGATGCTGAAAATTGGACAATATGTAAATTGAATTACTAATTTTATCATTGGATACAAATTTTAAAGATCCATGGCCTAAATACAGAGAAATTACCTCAAATAACAAATATAGAGAATTTTTTTATTTTGGAAGGCACTGGCCACTTCTAATTGGTAAGTTTCCTGATGTTGCTATAGTGACGAATGTTGATTATTGCCTTGTTTATTGAAGTCTCTGACAAAATGAGGCATTTAAATGAGTTTGAAGTGTATCATGCTCTACATCTTTTACGACAAAGTCAATCTCTGCGACAAGTGGCTAGAGAGATTGGGGTTTCTCCTTCCGTGTTGTCCAGGTTACGGAACAGGCACAGAGAGGCAGGTCAGTATAGTAGAAGACATGGCCAGGGCCATAAATTTAAAACAAGTCCCCAGGATGACAGATACGTTGTTCTTTCTGCTCTTCGACAGCGTACAAAAACTCCAAATGGCCTGCAGAATGACCTTCATATGGCTTCTGGAATCCGGGTTTCAGACCAAACCATAAGGAACAGATTAAGGAAAGAGAATATTCGTCCAAAAAGGCCCGATAAAAAAACACGCTTAACAAATGGGCATAAGGCAGCAAGACGTACGTATGCTGAAAACCATGGTGATTGGAACCTGAACCTGTGGGAGTCTGTGCTCTTCTCGGACGAATCCAGGTATCGTCTTACACGTTGTGATGGTCGATTGAGGATGTGGGGATGGCCAGGAGAAAGATTTTCTGCAGAGGCTGTACAGGAAATTGATAGATTCAGAGGAGGTTCCATAATGGTGTGGGCCGGAGTTATGTACAACAATCGTACGGACCTTGTACTTGTTCCCCAGCGACTGAATGCTGTCCGGTATATCGAACACGTTCTGGAAGAGCATGTAGTACCTGCTGCCATTGGAGTAGGCTCTGGATTTCTGTTTATGGAGGATAATGCCAGGGCACATTCTGCGGCTGTCACCAGGGATTTCCTGAGGAGGAATGAAATTGAGGTAATGGAGTGGCCAGCGGTCAGCCCAGACCTCAAACCTATTTAATACTTGTGGGATCTTCTAGACAGGAAGGACAGGAACCGACATCAAGCTCCACAAACTCTGCAGCAACTTGGAGATGCTCTGAAGGAGGAATGGGAGAATATCCCGCAAGAGGAAATCCAGAATCTTATCGGGAGCATGCCACGAAGGTGCCAAACTGTCATCAAATGTCGTGGAGGCCATACACGATACTAACTCTATATAACGAGTGTTTAACTTTGAAAAATAAGCACAAGATTCAATTACTTACATAGCGGAATTATTTGAAAAGTTAATTGTCAGCGTTATTCATTTGTTTTTACTGACATGAGCAATAAATAAATAAATAAATAAACACAAATAATGTACTTTATTAATTTCATGATTGTACCTTTATCCAATGAAAAAATATTTGCATATTTCATAGTGTTCCTCTAATTGTTTTGAGCAGTGTACAACCAATCACTGGCATGTTTCACCTTGATAATTATCGAATTTTGATTACCAAAATAAAGAAAGCTCCTCCTTGTTTCATTTTTTCTTCACTAGGGTGCATTCTTACAAAATTGCCATTCTATTTAGCAATAAATAGTATGATCAAGTTGCAGTGATGAACAAATGAAACATAACCAAACATTTCTCATTTGTTTTCAAACATTGCCGTTTACATTAAATATATCTCTTGTAAGCCCAATGTTTCCCTTAAGAGAGATTTAGCCACTCTCTCCCTACAGGGAAGAATTTGAACCATACTAATTTAGTTACACTTGTTTTTCGTATAAATGTCATTTGAGTGGTCCGTGGTCAGCGTTCTGCCTCATACTGACATCTAGGAAACCAAGATAGTACTAGGATGGGAAAATTCGGTAAATTTTGCTTAGAGGCCTTTTCATTCAGGCTTAAGGATCTTTTACGAGCCTGAAAATCTTCAGACTTGGGACCCACGGCTTAAAGTCCCTCCTGGAGGACTTGCTCCTTGGATTTTTCCATCCTAAAAAAAATCCATCGACCCCGGTCGGGTTTGAACCCGCGACCCTCGGGACCAGAGGCAAGGAGCATAACCACTAGTCCACCGCGGCCGATTCACATTAAATATATAAATATTTTAAAATAACTATATTTAAATAATGATTTGTGAGTAAACAGGTTAATTTTATTTGTTAAATAGTCCTAACAAATGCCACTCTTGACTTCCAAATCCTCTAGATAATTTGGAAATCACTCATGGTATTACTTATGATAATAATCACTAGTCCACCAGGACTGCTATGGTTTTATTGCCAAATCCTGAGTCTTAAATATTGTAATAGTAATAATGCACTGGTTCGAGTCTCCACGGGGGAAGAAATTTTCTTTAGGAATTTCAGCCGAATTGGACCAGCGTGCACCCAGCATCTTAAAGAATTTGGTTAGTTATAATAAATAGTAGCTCTAGGTTGAGACAACAAGCTAGAATGATTGGGGACCTAAAATGCTATCATATGCCATCCCTATACTGGCTGCATGATCATCCATGTCTGTAAATGGCATGCATGGATGTGAGATCAGCAGGTGGCTGGTAGCCAAGGGTCTTCTAGGCCTATTACGCCATGAAGTTAAGAGTTTAATAGTATTGAGTAATAATTTATAAATAAATAGTTGCTTGTAAAAGTCTGTTGTAACTCTAACACTGTAACTATTTAGTGAATTTTAGACATTTGTAATACCTGAAGGATAAAAGTTTGTTTTATAAACCTTATTTGAAAAAAAAAAAAATTATTATCGAAAGATTATTAAATATAAAATGTTCCATTTTCCCTTTCATAATCAAAAACAATGTTATTTAGAAAAGTTATATTTTTTTATTTCTTAAACAAATGGACATTTTCATCAAGTAAATGCCAAATCAATTGATTATTAAATGAACATTTGTTAAAAGGACAGAGGTCAATCAGACTATTCTTTTTCAGTACAAACAGAAAACTGATTTCTATTCATATTATCAGAACAAAATGCCAAGAAAAGGACAGGATTTTACACTTATTTATAACCGAGATGTAGCTTCTTTTAACATAGATTTGTGCATCTACACTTCTAGACTCATATCAATGAAAAAAATAAAAAACATAAAAAATGCAAACAAAATGTGAGATCTGCTCTTTTAACAAACCCCATTCAAACATGGCATATTCCAGCCTTGAGCTTATTGTATGGTTGCAGTAGTGTGCTAGTAATAGTACCCCGTGCCTATCACTATTGAGTCACCCCTTTGTACAGCAGCCGGCAATAGCAACTGCTGATAGCCCGGTTTCTGGCAAATTGCAAGCAAAATCCCCACTGCACGGCAGCCATGGAAATGTGCATTTATATGGATTAACTCATCCTCTGAAATAGAGTCAATTAATTGCTAAATTTTAATAATAAAAACAATTGAAATGCGTTAATAAATTACAATAGGAAGTAATATTATGATGTTATTCTTAATAAATAAGGTGGATCTGTCCATCTTACTTCATAAATTGTGTTCTTTTGAACATTTTTCAATATTAAGGTAGAATATTTTTATCACTCACCTCATATTGTTCTTCTTATTTGATTATAAACTAGTTTTGGAACATAGTTTCTGTTCCATCCTCAGTATCGTCACGACCGTTGTTCTGTCGTCTTGAAGAGCTGTCCTTCTCTCCTTCCATTGGCTGACTGAAAACCTCGAAACCAGGTCATTCTCACCGGGAATTTCAAAGTTCATTAATTTCTTCTTTTCGCTCTTTTGAATGTAGATCTTTTCCCAAACAGTAAGTTCTTTAGGTTTTTCTATTTGTTTTAATAATTTAGCTTCTTTCTCGATAAGATGTTTTTCAGACCATGCATGGGCAGCCACTGCAGATTTTTCTACTTCCCCTTTCTTGACATTCCTGAGATGTTCTTTCACTCTAGTTTTCAAATTTCTTTTAGTTTTTCCTATGTAGAATTTCTCACATTCTTCACATTTAATTTGATAAATCCCTGATTTGTTTTCTTCTTTAATTTTCTCATTCTTATTAGGTCTAATCAGTCTACTGATGCTGTAGTCATTTTTGGGTGCTAACCTTATGTTGAAATCTTTAAAAATTTTTTGAAACTTGTGGTGTTTTAATGGATGATATGTGAATTTTCTAAATTTTACATTATCTTCTTTTCTTTTAGAAGAGTGCTTTGATTAATAAATTTTTGACGTTTTGAACTTGTTTATTTTTTTGAGTATCATTTTTATTGCAAAACCATTTTTCGTGGCTACGTTGATTATGTGTTCTTTTTCTTTTTCATAATTTTCTTTGTTCATTGGTATGTTCACTAATCTATGTGTCAAACTATTGAAAACTGCTTCTTTGTGAGCTATGTGATTGAAACCTAAAGCTTTTATGTAGTTATCTATATGTGTCTTCTTTCTGTAAATTCCAAATTCTATCTTATTTTCTTCATTCCTTTTTAAGTTGAGATCTAAAAATGGTATTTCTCCATTGATTTCCTTTTCCATAGTGAACTTTATAGTTTGACTTTGAATGTTCAATAATTTTAATGCATCATCTATCTGTTTATGATTAACTATTGCAATTATGTCATCCACATATCTGCACCAGAACTTGAAAATTAAACGATGTCCATTAATTATCTTGTGTTCAAAATTCCCCATGAATAGATTAGCTATAATCTAAGTAAATATAAGTTTATAATCAAATAAGAAGAACAATATGAGGTGAGTGATAAAAATATTCTACCTTAATGAATATACCTCATAGTGAGAATTCCTAAAATAAGTAATTTTTCAATATGCTTACATATTATGTTCAGCTTGGGCAGACTGTTGAATTATCGGTTGTCAGCCCTGGATGTCAACTTCCCCTCCATCTTTTGCTTGACCGAAGAACTTGTAAATCAAATCCTTTTTTTCCAGGAATTTTAAAATTCATTATTCTATTATCTATTGTTCTGAATGGTCAATTCTTTTGCATTTTGTGTTCACATCGATTTTATGTTTTTCTGACCAAATGTGAGCAGCTACTGCAGATTTTTCTACTTTTCCATTTTTTACATTCCTGATACATTGGGTGTAGAACCCATTCTAAATCATGTACAAAACTAGCAGAACAACTGGAAAACCCATCTTCAACAAATGTCATCTCACATAATTCCAAAGTGTTTCATTATTATCCTCAAGGCAAAAGATCGCTGGATTGAAAATTCCTCTTTGAGACCATAACAGGCTACATGGATGAAGATGATAATCCATCCATAGTAATTCTGCCCGAAGGCAGGTCCTTCACTGCAATCATAGCATTTTCATGCTATGCTTTACTAGGGAATTGTAGGTGTGGTAGCTTCCCATTGCTTTCTACACCGATGAAGGATGATGATGATGATGATGATGATGATGGTGGCCATATGATTTCGGGGACTGTTTGGGACTTAAAGTTTTCCTGACATTTGTCTTAAAGGTGAGGAACCCCGATAAAAACCTCACCCAGAAAAACTGCCCCGACCGGGGATCGAACCCGGGTCTGCTGCGTGACAAGGCAGCACGCTACCTTGAGACCACAGCGGTGGACAAGATGATAATAACGTTCCTAAATGTGTTCCTTCATTCTAATGTTCAAATTTCTCTTGAAAAGCATAATCAGCTAGTGCAGATTTTTCCACTTTTCCATTTTACGCATTCCTAATGTTTTCCTTCAAGTTTCTCTTGATCAGGAGTAATACATAGTGGGAAGATCAATATCAAAATGGTTGGGCATTGTGGAGAAGATTTGAAAAAATTGGGAGTCAGGGATGGAGAAAAAAGGCTCAGGATAGAGAGGAATGACATTGAATGATTAGGAAGATGCATATCTGCAAGAACTGTGATCCCAATGATGATAAAAACCTTCAAAATTTAAAATTACATTTTCATATTAAAACATACCATAGCAATGTTTTAAGCAACTTTTATAAAAAGGAAAAGAAAAGAGACTATTAAAAAACAAATATGATACAGAGGCATATGTATATGACTGTCATGTATTTCTCATCTGACTAGTTTCAAAAGCAATTACTTCCATCTTCAGCTACACTCATAGTATAGCTGAAGATAGAAAGTAAGTTGAAGATGGAAGTGACTGCTTTCGAAACTAGTCAGGTGAGAGATACAAATTTTTGAGTGAGGTGAGTACCAATTCAATTATATAATATTGATATTTTTATGAGGTGAGGTATAAAAAGTACCAATTAAATTATATAATATTGATATTTTTATGAGGTGAGGTATAAAAAGTACCAATTCAATTATATAATATGAGGTATAAAAAGTATCAATTCAATTATATAATAGTGTATAAAAAGTACCAATTCAATTATATAATATTGATATTTTTATGAGGTGAGGTATAAAAAGTACCAATTCAATTATATAATATTGATAATATGCCTCACAGTGTTACTTCCCATTAGAATTTGTATTAAATTAGATTGTATTGTTTCAGAGTCCTCTTTCTATGGTTTGTGTTAGAAGCATGAACAAATAAAGTAAAGAAACTAAAATGAAACTGATCCGGTTGTAAACTTGTCTAAGAATACAGAGTTAGTTATAAAGTAAGATGAATGAGAATTGATATAAAAAAATGTATGTATAATGATCTCTCTTATGAAATGAATTGATTAATGTTGAATTTTTAAAAATGTAAATGTATCATATAAAAATTCTGTTATAATTTACTTACTTGCTTCTGAAGGTGTGTCAACTTGCTTCGACTGAAAAGTATTCCCACCATGTGTTCCTTTAAATCATTGCTTTCTTCACCTTCACCTTTAACTTCACCCACTTCATTTTCCAATGGCTGTTCTCCTAGTATCAGCTTACCAAACACCTATAATAAATCACAATGAAATCAAAATTGATGGAAATAATTTTATGAGGTAATTTATATGTCCCATTTCAATATTTTATGATTTTATAAAAATACTGGAAAATGGACCATTGTAGTACCATATCCTGTAATATTTACAAGAATAGATGCAACTTTTGGCATCATATGAATAAGGTTATTAAATTAATATTGAGAAGCTAAAGCTATTACTATGATAGAAATAAGTAAATTAATGAACACAATTAAATGATTGTAATCAATGGGGACCCGTTGAGTAAGGTAAAGAAAGGATTTATGCTTGGATGGGAATGAAGCCTGAATTAGCTCAGTGGTCAGAGCATTAGCACGGAAAGCTACAGGTTTGGGGTTTGATTATCAGTTCAGGCATTTTTTTTTCTCTTTACCATTGATTACAATAATTTAATTGAAACCATGGTTAACTTAATTAATCAAAGACTGAAATGGGCAGGGCATGTGATAAGATCTAATGATCAATGACCTTTATATAAAATACTTACTGCAACTGTGGAAGGAAGGAGACCTAAGGAAAGATCTAAACTTATACGAAAAGATCTAATAATAAAGCATGCAAAAGCTCTACCTGAACGAATTTGGCAAAGGCTAGGTCTTGTCAGAGAAGCCTAGCAGAAAAATTAAAAGAAATTTGTGGCCCAAAGAGGGTTATTGTCCCAAATATGCAACTTAATAATTTTAAAAGTAAATATGCAAAGATAGCTAACTAAACAAATTAACTACTGGAACTATCGAACCTGGAGATTCATGGATGCATGGATATAAGCTGTCTATACATCCTTATCCTGAGCTAATGATTTCAAATCATTCCCTGCATAATTCAGCTCTCTCAAATTATGGTTAATGTTACTCCCTCACCCAATTCTTGGCCTACCTACTGAGCACTTTCCCTCTGTTTTTTTCTTAGAAGAAGTTCCCAATCCCCTCTGTTTACATAATACTTACAAGGGCAAAACACAGGTTTCAGGAATTTGTTTTAAAAAAAAACCTCTTAGATCACCCCTTCATGTCAATGTCTTGCCTATCACAGGTTGAGATTTAACCTAACTGTTCATGCTGCTCATGTTTGGTCTGAAAAACATAATATAAATTCAGACACTAAATTATTAAAACAGTTAGAAAATACAAACGAGCTGACTATTTGGGAAAAAATTTATATTCAGAAGAACAGAAACAGAGTTATGAATTTTGATATTCCGATGGAGGGTGACCTTGTTTGGAGGTTCTTTGGCCAACCACAGGATGGAGCTGACATCGACATCCAGGTGGTGCAACATAATGCAACATAAATAAAACCAGTCTGGGAAAGCTGAAGATAAAACAGAGAATTGTTTTGAAACATGTCCAAGAACAAATCAACATTAATATTGAGGTAAGATGTCCAGACCAAAAATAATATAATTAACCTAACTGCTTTTACCAGCATAGTAAACAAAGGCAATCAATATAAATTATATGGACATAAATAAGTTCTTATCATTACTCGGCACTGGTTACTTAATTGTACAAAAAATATACTTTTAATAGTTGTGATTACAATTTTCATTTCATTATGTCAATTGGCAGTATTGACTGAAACAACTTGTAACTGTTTCATTGTTACAATATATGCAAATGTCTGACTATAGATTAACAACTTAAGTTGTTAATTAATTTGTGTTAATATTTTGGATATATTAAGTGTACTTCTAATTTTATTTTATCTTGAAATAGTTCTAATAACCTCAACATCCCATATGAGGAATATTCTATGTGAACATATTTAGGCCCTTGTTTTGTATCAGTTGTTAAATAGGTACGTGCCATACATGCAAATATTTTAATATTCATCATCATCTAATTATGGTATGGTATGGTATGGTCTGTTCCAACTCCAATCAAAACTGGTCCCACCATATTTTTGTAGGTCTTCCTGGGTTTCTTCTTCCGCAAAGATCGTAGTTGTATATTGTTCTGGTAACTGATGTTTCTGGCATATGCTGTATATTCTCCCTCCAATTGACTTGATGCCTTCTTATTATGTCTACAATGTTGTGAATTTTAGTTCAGATCTAATGTATTCACTTGTTTTTTTATCATATAATGTATAGCCAGGTACAAACCTCAGAAATCACATTTCATCAGCTTCAATTTTTCTCTCATCTTTCTTCCTTAAAATCCTGTTCTCACTTCCAAATAATAAAGCTGGTAAAGCCATCACTTTGTAAAACTTTATTATAATATTCATTTATTAAAAATAATTAAATTAATAATTTAAGAAATCAAATTATGTGGGACTTCATTGCAAGAATTGAAAATATTTTACCAATAAATTTAAAAGACATCTCAATTGAAAAACCTCAGTTTCAATTCTTGTAATATAAATAACTAAAGAGAATCATATTTGAAGAAAAAAATTATACGCTCAGACTGGGGTTTACACCCAGGACCTTTGGCTTTCTAGGCCAATACTCTACCGACTGAGCTATCTGAGCTATCTGAGCACTCCAATCTAAATGCAAATCTTTCTCTTATATACACTGTTAATTCCCAAGTGCCAAGTACTACAAAACCTTTGCTTCGTTCTTGCAAATGAAGGCTTCTTTATTAAGAAGACCAATTATTGGGAATTTTACATTACATTATAAAGCCAATCATGTTTTTATAATTCATTTCATACATCTCAATGACGAATAAATCATATTTAAAGAGAAAAATTATATGTTCAGTAAACCCGTATGAGCGTATAATTTTTCTCTTCAAATATGATTTATCCATCATTGAGATGTATGAAATGAATAATAAAAACATCAAACTAAAGAGAAGATTAATTAGAAATATACACCTCATATTTTGTTTTCTCAATAAGCTACAAGCCAAAAGGTCCAGTTTGAGTCCCTATGTGGGTCAGAATTTTTAAACTGACATAAACCTTCTGGCAGCACTGTGGTCCTGGGGTTGACTCAGCCTCCAACAGACATAAATACCAGACACTTGTTTTGGGGCTAAAGGCAGCTGTCATGCAGGTCTAACAACCTGGCTAACATCAAGTGCTGATTGTCAAGAAAAGTGGTGGCCTTAACTGTTTACTATCCAAGGGCCTCCTAAGGCCTGTAGTGGCATCACCTTACTTTTTATCTCGGGTGAACATCTTCACCATTCACAACAAGTCGAATACTAGTTCCATAATTTTGACTTCTCTTCAGTTTAATGATTTTTAGTCCACACATGAGCCACTTCTGCCTATTTTTACAATTTTCATTTTTTCCTTTCTTGTATTTTTAAAGCAATAAAGTAAAACAAAAATCTGAAATACAGACAAGACATACCTGTGATGTTATCAGTCTGAATACCCTGAGTGTCTCTGTCTCACAGTTTCGCTGCTGGATAGTGAGTGAACTGTGCTGGCGACCAAGTTTCAAACTTTCACCTTCTACTTCCCCAAGAACTCGTATTTGACGCAGACGTAGGGAATTATCTGGACCTTTCAGTTCTAATCTTACTATTGTATGACGAGCATCTGGCAAAGGAAAAAAAGGCAATGTTCATTAAAATCAATATTTTAAATATGACCAGCTTCATTATCTTGTGGTTAGAGCTTCTGACTACAGTTCATGAGTTCCCAGGTATAATTTCCAACCCATCAGCATGGAATGACGTGCATTGCCCGCATAAAATAAACACTACTTCTCTGACGGAGTGCTGATCGAGCATGTTCGACATGCACCACGTTTGTTTTATTATGATTCTTAATGAAAATATACCAAGAAAACAGGCTTTTATGAACTGCCATCTCATAGAGAAGATATTAAAATTTCCTTTAACATAGAATATATATTTAAATTCTCCCACGCTGAGGGGTTAAAGGGAATTAATTATTCCGTGGTTGTACATGATCTGGAATTTAGGTAATTTTAAGTTTAAGGGTTCTCCTGATGCTTTATCATCATTTATCACTGATCATATTATATGCCTTCCAGGTGTGCCAACCTCAGAAGTGGGTTACAATTTTGCAATGCCAGAAATGTTATAAGACAATCTTGTGGCATTGAACAATTTTCTTTTTTTCAAAACAGACAAGAAACATGAATTAGTCATATTAATAGATTCAAGTGACCACAGCCAAAATCATTAGAAGACCATATAGGGAAAAACAATGAAATGTCACAGAAACCAGGAATTAAGTAAACTTAATTTAAAGTCTTGACAATCCTTGTATTTTTCCCAGTATATCAAAACTTGAACCATTGAATTCAATGGAAAATTCCATATTTTCTCAACTATTTAACTGGCAATTGAAAATTAAAAAAAAAAATTGCACCAGATGTCAGGGTTATCTGTATTGCATTCCTTTTCACAATATCAGAGCAACAAAATTATTTTGCAAAAATCAGAGAAAAAATAAACTTATTTTATCTATAATGAAAAAATAAAATATGAGATAGATAAATGGTTCAGTAGCCAAATAGTACCTTGAAATTCAAACCAGATGGATTACATGATAAAACCAAGAAGGCAATGGAAAAGATTGTCTCAACAATATTATATGAATGAATCAGTCATTTTTTATATCTTACCTCATAGTTTATATTTTCTTAAACATTGGGAACTGTAGTTTCCAAGAGGAAACGTTCCTCCCATTTTCAACTGACATTATGACTATCACATTTTCATTGGAATCTTCATCTATAGTGTGCAATCTGGTGTTGATTTGATGAACTTCGAGATTAGGTCCCATTTATCAGGAATTTTGAAATTCACAGATCTAAATTTGTTCTTCTGAATATATATCTTCTCCCAAACTGTCAATTCTAAAGGTTTTTCCAAATGTTTTAGAAGTTTGACCTCTTTTCCAATTATATGACTCTCCAAATACCAACAAGAATGGAAAAATCATCTGAGAAGAATGGCAAGAAATAGACTTCCAAAATTGGCATTCCAATATACCCCAACTGGACATAGGGACCAAGGAAGACCAAAACATCGGTGGAAAGATCAAGACCATCTTCGCTAGGTTTACCGTACAGGCCACATGGCCTAAAACGAATTTGTTCATGATGATGATGATGATGACTCTCCAACAAACTATGTGCTGTAATAGCTGATTTTTCAATTTCACCATTTTTAATATTTCTAAAGTGTTCCTTTGTGCGAGTGTCCAAATTCCTTTCTGTTTTTCCTATGTATATTTTATTGCAGTCTCTACAACTAATTTGATAAATTCCAGATTTTTCACTATCTGGGGTGTTCAATTTCTTATTGTTATTAATAGATTATCAATGCTAAATTTATTTATCGGTGCCAATGTAATATTGAATTTCTTGAATTTTTTTTAAATTTGTTATGTATTTCAAAAAATTTTCCTGATGGAAGAAGTAGTTCTTCTGATCGACATAGCATCAGTCGATGAGAAATTACTGAAGATGAAGCTACCAAGGCTTTGAAACTCCAGTCTAATTAGAAGACTGGATATGAGGTGAGATATGTAGTATTTTAATTTAATCTTGTATAATTTTTGTTCAATCTTTTAAAAATATTTCTTCAGTGTTACTTCATTTATAGTAAAATTGATACGACAGTGGCAATATACATCGAAACATTCTTAAAATCTCCTTGCAGGACGCCAAGGGCATAATAAACAACTGTTTGTTTATAGTACTAGACTTCTTCTTAAAATGCACTACAGCTTCAATTTGGGAATTCTTTGGCCTTCTCAATTAATTCTTTCCACAATTTTCTAAAAGGATACATTTAAACAATTTTTTTATATAAGTGAACTGAAAATACCTTTTTACCTCACAAAACTCCACAATTCTCACAGGACTGGTTTTAGAAGCCATTGCTTCTATCCTCAGCCAATGCTCTGACTGTTAAACTTCTGCCACCACCATCAACTTTCAAACTGCCATCTGGTGTCAATTTGATGAATTTTGAGATTAAATCCTGCTCACCAGGAGCTTCAAAATTCATAGATCTATATTTGTTCTCCCAAACTGTAAATTACGAGGGCTTCTATAATGTTTCAAAAGTTTAGTTTCTTTATTTTATATATGAATTTATCAAATTCATCAAAGTAGTTACAATGACTGCAATAAAGTATATATAGGAAATTTTAAAAGGAACCTAGGCACTTACACAAAAGAACACATTAGAAATATAAAAATGACAAAATTGAAAAATCAGTAATTATAGCTCGTAGTTTGGTAGAGAATCACAAAATTGGAAAAGAAACTAAAGTTTTGAAACATTTAGAGAAACCCCTGGAATTAACAGTTTGGGAAAACATATACTTTCAGAAGAAAAAACATAGATCCATGAATGTTGAAGTTTCCGGCGAACAAGATTTGATCATCAAACCTGCACTAGATGGAAGTTGGAAAGTTGATGATGATGGCAGATGTTCAACAGGCAGAGTTTAGCTGAGGATGGAAGGAAAGTCTTCTGAAACTTGTTCAGTGGAAATAACGTTTTATTATTAGGTGTGATATAAAAATAATATCCAATTAATTTATATAAATTGTAATTTACCTTGAAGTGTAACTACCCATTGTAATTTTTATTGGAGTTAATTTTACTTACCTAATACAGGGCAACTAACCCAACCAGTGGAACGATTTTCTACCTCCACTTGTCTTAGTCTATACAACTCATCTGCATTTGGTCCAGACTGGAATGTTACACTTGATACTTTATTCTGCAAAAATAAGAATAAGGAAAAACAAACTAAAACATTTATGCATAACAGTTAATTATTACTCAAGTGATTAACATTTATTATTCAAGTAATTACTGGGTTGTCTATTGTATGTCAGAAGAAATATATCAATAATGTCATAATGTCGGTTGAAAATGAGAGAGATGGTTCTCTTGAAAACTAGTTCCCATGTTTAAAGAAACATAAAATATGAGGTAAGATGTAAAAAATGACTCATTAATTTACAAAATATCAATATTGTATCAAAATATGGGGTAAGATGTAGATGACTCTGTTTTGACCACAGCATTATAGTATTATAGCTAAGATATTTAATTATTTATATTGTTATGACAGGGAAATTATAGGCTTAAAAAGGTCATTATTATTTAATTTGATATTACATAACTGTTATATAATATCAAATTAAGAAATTTGTACATAAATATGTAACCAAAATTGGTGAAATATGAAAATAAATATGTAATGAAGCAATTATATGTAAAATCCAGAATTTCATTTCTTTGCTACAAAATAGAAGTTCACAGGTAGGCTAGACAAATCTCTATGTTAATTCTTAATCAGTTCACTTCTGCTACAAAGTTCTGAAGTGTAAGTCTCTCCTATTCAAGTGTTTAAGTCACATTAAAATGGTACACACAATTAATTATAATATAATTTTCCAAATGTTCTGTTATGCACAGTCTTCTGTTTGACAATGTTTTTTATAAATAGAGAAAGATTAATAAATTAATGAGTCATTTTAACATCTTACCTCATATTTCATGTTTTTCAAACACGGTAACTATAGTTTTCAAATGATCTTGTCATTCATTTTCAACCGCCATTATGACTACCGGATATTCGTTGGAATCTCCCTCTATAACGTTGCCATCTGGTGTTGATTTGACGAAAGATTGCTTAACTTCACATAAGTCAACAGTGCTTATTTATACAGAGGAATTGTGCTAGGAATAATATTATCAGGGGGTTCTACAATTTCACAATTAAATAAGTGAGGCAAAATAAGATTTGAGTAGCCAGGGTGCTTATTTGGCACAGATAGCAGTTTAGTGGAAACTACACCACCGACTTCACCTGGTACAACATTGACCTTCCAAACTGTCTCTTCCATTATTGCCACAGCTTCCTGGAGAGGCATACTTGAAGTCTCCAGTTTCTTATATTGTCGGGAAGCCAACTAAAGTGACTTGCAATACATGAAACTGAATTGAGCACTTTAGAACTGTTGAATGTTGACATGGATTCACTCACATACTCTACAGGATCAGAGGAAAATATCACTGACTTTACAGCTTCAAAGTACTTACTGTAAAAATTACAGCTTCAATCCATTTTGCTCACTTTGTTATCACTGGCTCTGGAGGCATAGGTACATCAGGTAGCTGCTGCTTGTAGTGTTGTACATGATAGGGACATTTCAAGAAAACCTTTGTTGCTGATGTCAGTGTATTTATTTCTGGAAATTTATGCCTACTGTCTCTGCCATTCATTGCAATGCATGAGCTGTACATGTAAAATGCACTAAGTTTGGATAAAATACAATAAGCAATTTCTCCACTTTTAACATGTATGGAGCTATATCTGTTTACATCAATAGGACCCTCTCTATTTTTATGCCATCTAGCCATAGTACTTTAAGTCCATCATTAATGAATCTAGCAATTGTTGAACTATTTGTTGCCTCCAAAGGTTTACAATAAATAAAATAGGGTTTTGATGCAGCTTCAGAGTCCATCTTGCCCACAATTAAATTAGCAATAAAAGGCTTGTAGCATCCATAATCTCATCAGCAAAAATCCATATAGGTGATTTGCCTATGTCAGCCCTGCTTTTTTCTAATATGTCAACATAACAAGAATCCAAATAATTCTTCCTGAGAGTAGACTCATCAGGAAAGTTGCAGTTGCAGTATTTGTGTAAGAAATGTTTAAATTCAGGTACCTGAAGTTTGTTCTATAGTATGTTCCCTGTAACCAATGCCATGCACAGTTCTTTGTAAAATTCACTATTAGATTATGTAGGCTGCTCCTGGAACTGTGAAAGTAGTATCTATTTTCTTTGAAGGAACCCGTTGTTTATTCCTAATATGTAGATTGCTTTGTAAATGTTCAATTTGAGATTTCATCACACACCCTATTATGCTTTTGAAAGTTGGCAGAGGTCGGTTTTACAATCAGTTGTTAAAGCACTGTCAATAGAAATCCATGTTTTCAGCTTTGATGGCAACTAAGACACAACGGGTGCCATGGTTAACTTAAATACAAATTCTGAAGTGTTTGAGAACAAGAAAGGAAAACGTTTAAATGAGTCATTGTTATACTCGTATTAGATTAATGTTGGGAAGTAAACATTATGAGATATAATCATTGAAATTCATCAGAGAACATTTTTTGACAACTCATCTCATAAATTTAATGTTTTTCACAAAACCGCAGTTTCAAACGAAATCACGTTCATCTTCTGAAGGTGAGTTGTCAAAAAATGTTCTCCAATGAATTTCAATAAGTCATTGTTGCCCACATTGAACTTGTGCAATTTAGCTTTCAATGTAACAGGAATGTATAGGATTGATTACAATGTATGAGAAACACAATAATAAAACTTGCATTTTTTTCCCTTTCTTGTTAAATAATGAAAATGAATGGGATTGACAATGTATAATAATTCTGCAATAATGTTATAATATGTAAAGTTATGTACTATAGTGTGAAATATGTATTATAGGTCAAAATATGTAAAAATATATAATTTAAAAATATTAAATAAGGGATCTTTCAGTGTAATTCGTTGACATTTTAGCTTCTCTTATAACTACATATACAAGAATAGAATAGGTAATTACATAAAATAGAGCTCTGGTCATTATATTTATTTTACTTATTACTAATATAAAGGATAATAAAAATCATTTACTTCATAAAATATAGATACTGGATATTTTCTAAACTTCTTGCGATAACATTTATACAGTTCTGAAAGAGCGTTTCATCATCATCACCATTCTCTTATCGTGTCCTCCTTTCGGAAGTTCAATTCCCAAATATGCCTCGAACCATCTCTATCTTCCCATGCTTACCCTCTTTTTAGTTCTTTCCAGTCGTATCCTCTTTCTTGTAAACTTTTCTTCACTTGGTTAATCCATCTTTCTTGTGGTCTACCTCATGGTCGTTTTTCTTGTATCTTGAGATGTAACTGTCTTTGTGGTAGTCTTTCCTTTTCCATTCTTTTTAATGTCCAAACCATTTTAGTCAATTTTTTCTATGTCTGTTGTTAATTTTTCTTCATTTAATGTCTCCCTGATTTTGTTATTTCTAATTCTATATCTTCTTGTTTTATGTACCATTCCACGAAAGTTTCTTTTCTGTTGCTTGGATTCTGCTCAATTCCTTATTTGAATATGTCCAAGTCTCAGATGCATACGTAAGAACTGGCTTCAAATAAGTTTTATACATTGCCATTTTACTCTTGATGGGTATATCTTTGTTCTAGATTAATTGCTTAGTTAAGTTATAGACTTTTAAACTTTTCTCTGTTCTTTTACTGATTTCAGTCTGTATTTTACCATTTTCATTTATCACTGTTCCTAAATATGTAATTTTTTCCACTTTTTGTAGATTTATGCCTGATAACCTAATATTGCAATCATTAAGGTAGAATATTTTTAAAAATATTCTACCTTAATGAATATACCTCATAGTGAGAATTCCTAAAATAAGTAATTGCAATCATTGTTCTTTATGGTTTCTACATATTTTCATGACTACCGGTTTCTCTATATTTATCTTTAAACCATATTCTTCTGTGACTGTTTTCCAATATTCAAGTCTGTGTTCTATGTCTTGTTTTTTTAATTTCCCCATATCATTTTATTGTATGCGAAGAATGAGGTTTTTATGTCTGGTTTGTTGCTTTCCTCTGGAACTTTATTTGTAATTTCATCAATTATGGCATTGAATAAAATAGATGATAGCACACTCTTGTATCTAATTCCAACGTTGCTTCAAACCATTGTATCATTCCTATTGGAGTCTTAATGCAGTTTTGTGAAAGAGTGTTTGTCTCGGAATATTATTGAGTAAAAATGAAAGAAAACAGAGAACTTCCCCTAGTCTAAACATACTGTTAGAAGGTCAAGAACTATCATACACAAAGCCCACCAAAATTCTTGACAGGGGTCGAACATCAAATGTGCCGAGGGGACAGAGGGCTTTAGCCCTCATCTTATCATCATGGAGCTTTGAAACAACTGGCCGTAAGTGAGAATATTTTAAATTATAAAAAGGCTCAAAGTAGTAATTAATCATATTATTTTTGGTCTGGACATCTTACCTCAATATTAATGTTGATTTGTTCTTGGACATGTTTCAAAACAATTCTCTGTTTTATCTTCAGCTTTCCCAGACAAATATAACTTCCTAAAATTAAATATTAGTAATTAATCTTTCATTAATTTTATTTGGACTCATAATTGAATCAAGCCATAAGTTTTATTACATTTAGTCTTGTTGTGACAGCTCTACAAGGAAATGTATTAATATTTATTATATGCTACCTTTCATTGATTATTTCTCTTTTATTGTTAATAAAGTTAAGTTTTGTTAAATTTCTTTTGTTAATCTTTTAGGGAACTTAATTACTGACCAAGCCTCTGGTACACTGTCCTCTTGGCGAAGTCCTTGTCCTAGTTTTATTTATGTTGTTAAATCTATCTCTCTATAAGCTCGGCCACTTGATAAAAAGTATGTAAATTTGTTTAGGAGACATTATCTTGAAAGACTCAATTAAATTTATTAATATATCGTTATTTTAACAACACATGATGTAATGCATGAAACTGTTGGATAAACTGTATACAAATAAATATGAATACAGTAAATAAATATAGTTTTCAGATTATATATGTAACCATTCAATTGCCTAACAATATATTTAAAATCTTTTCATACTAGTTTTGAGCCATACCGGTATGTAGTTGTTTTGTGTAGGCAACAAGTTCTTACGTATTGGGCAACTATATAATCTAGATATATACTGGTATACACCTGACAAACTGTGGATTATCTGACATTATAAAACATTTTTCTAACATACTAGAAGTTCAAAATGCACTCACCGCTAAGTCTCTACAATTATCAATATGGATGTAAATCATTCTTGGAAATGACTGTGGAGCACACACAATAGTGATGGTTTTAGTCTTGTTTCTGAAAAAATAAAATAAAATAATCATTGAATGACTAATATTAAATTATTAGATGCATAGTGAAGAGTTTAATAAAATTGAAATAATTTTAAAATTTCAGCAGTTTCCTATTATTCAGTACATGTTACTTATGCCCCATTTTGCTTTAACCTATTGGTTACCTTAGGGCTCAACTTTAGATTAATTTCTACTTGATTTTCCATACTATGTTCTTGTAATTCTATTGCTCTACATACTTCAGTTTTAAGTAACATTTTGTTCTATTTTAAACGTTTTACAAAGATACTTATAACATCCATGCGCGAGATGTGTGAATCCTTCATATAACTTCCATAAGAAGTCAGTAAAATTGGTGTTACCAACATCTGCAATTAATTCCAAGTCATATTTCATGAAATTAGCTTAATTTTGTTAGGTTCTGATGGGACAAGTTAGTGTACATCCATTTCTAATAAATGTTTAGGAATTTGTTGCGAAGGTTGATCACATCAATTTCACACCTACATGGTTCCAACTCGCGACAATTCTATAAACTTTTTGTAGAACTTCACAGATATTTGGTTCCACCTAGCGCCAACTCTATAAACGTTTGCTAATGTGCACTGTTATTCTATAGGACTTAGAAAATTTATGGTGGAAATCAAACTCAGTCGGAATTATGGCTGAAGATGAACATGACTATGTTTGAAATCGCGATATCATGGAAGCATGAATCCTATGAGGTGAGGTGTTTAAACAATATGTTCTCCAATAAGGTAGAATATACCTCATAGTGAGAATTCCTAAAATAAGTAATATGTTCTCCGATGAATTTTAATGATTATACCTCATAATGTTTACTTCCCAACATTAATTTAATAAAATAAAACTAAAGTTTTTCCTTACCTTATTTATGTTTACAATTAATCACTTTTCACTTAATCTTTACTAGAACTTGAGGCACTAACCACCAATTGAAGACCACATCCCTGTTTCACTGTTGCAGAAATTGACCTTTTTTTTATTTATTTAAATTTTTAATGCCACCAGGTTACCTTTATGCCATTTCTGGCTTTCTCTCCTGACTTTGGCAGAATTGTAACCCACTTCTGAAGTCTGGGTGTCTGAAGGGGGAGTTATGATACCCTTATGATAAGTTGGGTGATAAATGATAATGAAGTTCCAGGAGAGTCCTTAAATCTAAACCAATCTAAATTTCAGATCATGGAGACCACAGGAATAATTCCCTTTAAGAAAAAATTCCTGTGGTCTGACCAGGAATTGAATCCAGGATCTCATAAATAAGGTCAGAAGTTCTGATCACATTAAAAAAAATCATTACCCAGAAAACCTGTTCCAACCACGGATCAAACTCGATCTTTATCATATTTGAAGAGAAAAATTTACACCATGACTGAGACTCGAACCCAGGACCTTTGACGTAAAATTTTTCTCTTCAAATATGATTTATCCATCTTTGAGATGTATGAAATGAATAATAAAAAATCTTTTATATTTAAATTTTCTAATTGTATAAGCCAGAACAATAAATTGAATAATATAAAACCTATAAGATAAACTTTTTTTTCCTCTACATTTACATCGACCTTCTGTTTCACACAGAAATCTAGAATGAAATAAGTTTCTCATATAGATTCTATATATTCAGCCTTTTTTTTTATTCTATGATGTAAATTTTGAAAATTTGGATAAATGGCCTTTTCCAAATAACTGATTAAATATATAAAGAGCACCCTTGGAAAAGATTGTAACCATCAATTTAGGTAAAATTGATTTTGAGGTGTTAAAATGAATGCAATATTCACTTACCGAAACTTATCAGTAAGTAGTTGCCATACTGCTAAAAATGTGACATAATTTACCACTCAATTAAGCTTGGCTTTAAGATGGTATTCAAACTAAAATAAATGGCATATTAAATTACTGATTACACCCTTATTTGAGATAGGTCTTCATTGTTTTATAAATTAATTACTTGAGGAAATAATAAAATCGTCTCAACTAAGAAGCTTTTTTTTTTGTTTTAAAAATACAATAGGAAGTAACATTAAGAGGTTTATTTAATAATTAAGATATTTGTTCTGTACATTTTTACCTCTTCTCAGCCTTGAAACATATAACAACCATAAGAGGTAAGAATGCATAGACCAAATATCTTAATTATCAACTAAAGTTTGACCATGTGGCCAGGGTGGAAAATAAAATATATTTATCATTAATATTTAAAGGAAGTGCACTATGAGGTTGATTTTAATTAATAAATTGAGTTAGATATTTACGACTCACCTCATAATTGTAGATTTTCTTCAAGGCCAGTTTCGATACATTCATATCATTATCATTAGAGTTAGATGGAATCGATAAGGATATGTAGTGTATCAAAACTTGTCAAGCAGATCTACAATTATGAGATAAGTCATAAATATCTAACTCAAATTATTAATTAAAATAAAAGATACCCCAAAAAGCCTGACAAACAAGAACGTAGAGAACACCTTGACTAATATGGGATGAAAACATTCAGGAAACCATGAGAAAGAGAGGAATAGATTGGAGAAATGAAAAAAATGATGGTGCAAAACCAAAAGAAATGTAGAATTATATTATTTTTGGTCTGGACATCTTACCTCAATATTAATGTTGATTTGTTCTTGGACATGTTTCAAAACAATTCTCTGTTTTATCTTCAGCTTTCCCAGAAATGTAGAGCTTATGTAAACTCCCTACATAACAGTACAAGAACCTAGGCTAGTGAAATGAAGTGTACCTTATATGTAGTGTCCTTCTCATTACTTTTTATAAAATATGAATAATGTTATTAGAGAGGTGTCAAGTCTGCTATTGTCTGTCCAGCCTAAGAAACACACTTTAACATTTAACTTCCGAATGTATTAATCCACGCAGCACATGTATAAGTACATGCGACCTGCGTCAGCTGCTTGTTACAAACCGATAAATTAATGCACAACAATTGTTTTAATTTTTAATGTTACAGGTTATATTAACAAACACAATGGTATGTCAAAAACAACTTAAATTATAATTTTATATTAAAATTAATGCTGGGAAGTAAACATTATGAGGTTATATAATTAATATTGAGTGAAGAACATATTTTTAATAACTCACCTCATACAATTTCAAATTTATTTAAGACCATTGGTTTCAAATGAATTTTTCATTCATCTCCAGTCATTCAGAATTTCAATAGTTGAAATCATGACTGAAGATGATTGAAAAATTCATTCGAAACCAATGGTCTCAAATAAATTTGAAATTGTATGAGGTGAGTTATTAAAATATGTTCTCCACTCAATATTAATTATAATTTTATAATTAAAATATTATATAATATAAAATATCATTTTGATCACACATTTTATTATTGAGTTAAGTTACCATAAACTATATGACAGCCGCCATATTGTGTAATTGGCATTCAACTTCCTCTCAAGAATCGATCAGTTTCAAACAAATGCAAATTTTTAGTTACTCTCCGACCTTCGAAGAATCATATAGGTGTATACTGTTTTCTGATCAACTATAGTTAATATTTTTTTTTTCAAATGCCCCAGGTTTGTCTTTCGACATTCCTGGTTTCTCTCCTGGCATGGCATACTTGTAACCCACTTCTGAGTTTGGGGCACCTGGAAGGCGGGGTTACGTTGCCCCGATGTTATGATGGGTGATGATGATGATAATGGTGCGCCAGGAGAGTCCCTAATCCTAAACTTAACCTATGATGAATATGAATGATGATGATTGCGATGGCCATATGATTTCGGGGACCGTTTGGGCCTTAAAGTTTTCCTGACATTTGTCTTACAGGTGAGGAAAAACCCCGATAAAAACCTCACCCAGAAAAACTGTCCCGACCGGGGATCGAACCTGGGCCTGCTGCGTGACAAGGCAGCACGCTACCCCCAGACCACAGTGGTGGACACTATGGTTAATATAAATAGCTTCAAATACATAATTATATTAATCGAATACATGATCTATTTTTTGCTTCTGCTGCACTGCACTTTGGCCATGAACAAATCACAGTAACTGCAGCAGTCATGAGCTTCAGGAATTACCCGTCCATTTGTTTTCCTGAAGTGTGTTACTTAGGCTGGACAGACTATAGAGGCACATTGTTCATGAAATTAATGCAGCCACTTACCTATCTTCATCACCAGATTCCCAAAATGTCTCAGTTGAGCTGTCTGTAAGACTGCCTACCATAGCTTGTCTACTGGATGCTTTAATTTCTATGTTGGGTGTTAAATCTTTCAAAGTTTCCACACAACTTGTTACCTGAAATGTTACATCAATTTATGTATAAAAATTTCTATCTACTG
This sequence comes from Diploptera punctata, assembly GCA_030220185.1. Lineage (NCBI taxonomy): Eukaryota > Metazoa > Arthropoda > Insecta > Blattodea > Blaberidae > Diploptera > Diploptera punctata. Next base: position 1,935,330 of record JASPKZ010010264.1, on the reverse strand, counting down.
TTGAACTATTATAGGAAATATCATTATGAGGTTTAATTTAATATTTTAATTAAATTTCTTTACTCCTCACCTCATATCCAGTCTTCTAAACCAGTTTCAAAACCTAGGCAGTTTCATCATCAGTAATTTTATGACCGATATTCATGGAGAACTGCTTCTTACTCCATCTGTTAGTGGACCAATCAACCAACAGATGAGTAAGAAGCAGTTTTTCTGGACAACAGAACATCTGTCGTGAAATTACTGATGAATGAAACTGTCTAGATTTTGAAATCAGTTTGATTAGAAGACTCAATATGAGGTGAGGTATAGAGAATTTTAATTTAAATATTCTATCTACTGTAATTAATATTTAATTTTAGGAAGTTATATTTTGAGGTTATTTTAATTATATTATTTTTGGTCTGGACATCTTACCTCAATATTAATGTTGATTTGCTCTTGGACATGTTTCAAAACAATTCTCTGTTTTATCTTCAGCTTTCCCAGACTGGGAAAGCTGAAGATAAAACAGAGAATTGTTTTGAAACATGTCCAAGAGCAAATCAACATTAATATTGAGGTAAGATGTCCAGACCAAAAATAATATAATTCTATCTACTGTATTTATCTAATTTATTTTTCCATCTATCTTTCTATCTACGGAGTATCTGATATAAAATTCTTTAGATAGTTTATACATAACTAGTCCTGTGCATAGTCAAGCAGTGTAAGTCTTATGCCTTGATCCAGAGCTATGGCACATACACTGGTTTGAGCCCCCAAGAGGGAAGACATTTTTTCATGGAATTTAGCCAGTAAGAGACTGGTGCTTGTTCAGCATCAAGTTATTTGACGATTTTATTATTAATTTAACACTTCTCATAGAAGGATAAATTATATTTGAAGAGAAAAATTTTCGCCTAGACCGGGACTCGAACCCGGGACCCTTGGCTTTCCGGGCCAAGTGCTCTACCAACTGAGCTACCGAGGCGAGTTACAATCTAGACGCAAATTTTTCTCTTATGTACGTTGTAATTCCCTCGCGCCAAATGCTTGAAACCATAGCTTCTATCTTCGCAAATGGCGGCTTCTTAGTTAAGAAGACATTTATTGGGAATTTAACACTACTTTATAGCCAGTAGGGCTTCTATTGACGATTTTATTATTAATTTAACACTTCTCATAGAAGGATAAATTATATTTGAAGAGAAAAATTTTCGCCTAGACCGGGACTCGAACCCGGGACCCTTGGCTTTCCGGGCCAAGTGCTCTACCAACTGAGCTACCGAGGCGAGTTACGATCTAGATGCAAATTTTTCTCTTATGTACGTTGTAATTCCCTCGCGCCAAATGCTTGAAACCATAGCTTCTATCTTTGCAAATGGCGGCTTCTTAGTTAAGAAGACATTTATTGGGAAATTAACACTACTTTATAGCCAGTAGGGCTTCTATTGACGATTTTATTATTGATTTAACACTTCTCATAGAAGGATAAATTATATTTGAAGAGAAAAATTTTTGCCTAGACCGGGACTCGAACCCGGGACCCTTGGCTTTCCGGGCCAAGTGCTCTACCAACTGAGCTACCGAGGCGAGTTACGATCTAGACGCAAATTTTTCTCTTATGTACGTTGTAATTCCCACGTGCCAAATTCTTGAAACCATAGCTTCTATCTTTGCAAATGGCGGCTTCTTAGTTAAGAAAACATTTATTGGGAATTTAACACTACTTTATAGCCAGTAGGGCTTCTATTGACGATTTTATTATTAATTTAACACTTCTCATAGAAGGATAAATTATATTTGAAGAGAAAAATTTGCGTCTAGATCGTAACTCGCCTCGGTAGCTCAGTTGGTAGAGCACTTGGCCCGGAAAGCCAAGGGTCCCGGGTTCGAGTCCCGGTCTAGGCGAAAATTTTTCTCTTCAAATATAATTTATCCTTCTATGAGAAGTGTTAAATTAATAATAAAATCGTCAATAGAAGCCCTACTGGCTATAAAGTAGTGTTAAATTCCCAATAAATGTCTTCTTAACTAAGAAGCCGCCATTTGCAAAGATAGAAGCTATGGTTTCAAGCATTTGGCGCGAGGGAATTACAACGTACATAAGAGAAAAATTTGCGTCTAGATCGTAACTCGCCTCGGTAGCTCAGTTGGTAGAGCACTTGGCCCGGAAAGCCAAGGGTCCCGGGTTCGAGTCCCGGTCTAGGCAAAAATTTTTCTCTTCAAATATAATTTATCCTTCTATGAGAAGTGTTAAATTAATAATAAAATCGTCAATAGAAGCCCTACTGGCTATAAAGTAGTGTTAAATTCCCAATAAATGTCTTCTTAACTAAGAAGCCGCCATTTGCAAAGATAGAAGCTATGGTTTCAAGCATTTGGCGCGAGGGAAATACAACGTACATAAGAGAAAAATTTGTGTCTAGATCGTAACTCGCCTCGGTAGCTCAGTTGGTAGAGCACTTGGCCTGGAAAGCCAAGGGTCCCGGGTTCGAGTCCCAGTCTAGGCGAAAATTTTTCTCTTCAAATATAATCAAGTTATTTGTTTGTTATATTTGAAGAGAAAAATTCTCACCTAGACCAAGACTCGAAACCGGGACTTTTTGGCTTGCCAGGCCAAATTCTCTACCAACTGAACTACCTAGGCGAGTTGTGATCCAGATGCAAATTTTTCTCTTATATACGTTGTATACGGGTTCGAGTCTCGGTCTAGGCGAGAATTTTTCTCTTCAAATATAATTTATCTTTCAGTGAGAAATGTTAAATCAATAATAGAAACATCATTAGAAGCCTTACTAGCTTTATAAAGTAATGTTTAATTCCCAATAAATGTCTTCTTAACTAAGAAGCCGCCATTTGCAAAGATAGAAGCAATGGTTTCAAAAGCATTTGGCGAGAGGGAATTGCAACGTATATAAGAGAAAAATTTACGTGTAGATCGCAACTCGCCTCGATAGCTCAGTTGGTAGAGCATTTGGCCCAGCAAGCCAAAGGTCCCGGGTTCAAGTCTCAGTCTAGACGAGAATTTTTCTCTTCAAATATAATTTATCTTTCGGTGAGAAATGTTAAATCAATAATAAAAGCATCAATATTTGTTAGTTAATTAGATTTTATTTAATGATGTTCTTTAACAGCTCAGGTCATTAATGATTCAAATCTTGGCATGAAATGGTAAAAAATGTTGCTAAATTTTAGACTTAAGGTTCTTTTACATGCCATACATCTATGGCAAGATCCATAGCTTTAGTTCCCTTCCAAAGGAACTTATACTCAGAATTTTTACTTCTTGAAAATCAATCAATCCCAGCTAGATTGAAACTCACAACCTGTGGAACCAGAGACAAGCATGGTAACCACTTGTCCACCAGGTCCAATGCTCAGCATTGACAGAAATTTGGGTAGTAACAATAATTAATGACTCCAAGCTGAGAAAATAACTTTTCATACCTGGGAGATGTAATCCCTAGACTGTCTGGATGATCATCCACTTCTATAAATTGCATATGTAGTTGTGAAGACAATAGGCGAGTGGTAAGTTGAGAGCCTTCTAGACCTATTGGATCATGGAGTTTAGTTAAGTTTTTTAATACATTACTAACCTGTGAGTATGTGGACTGATGACTCTCATGCATGCTCATGCTTACATCATCCTGCTCCTCCTCTGAGCGAGACAGTATCTTACTAATGTTGCTAAACACATGGCTCCTGCAAACACAACACACTGTACATTTGAGAATCATAATGGGAATATGGTGACCAAGAACTATAACAAACAAGATTCTATGGAAAACAACTAACCACATTAAATTGGGAAAGCTGTCATATATATACAACCTCATTATTGGTCTACCTACTGGATGCTTTCTCTCCAATTTTCCTACAAGAAGTTTCCACGCTCCTTTTTCATCCTCCACCAATGTCATGGGTCCTGCCCATTGCAATTTACAAGATTTAACTCTTTTATTACATCTGGTTTCCATAAAGATCAAGTAGATCACTGTTACTGTAGTCTTTTCCATTCATCTCTCTTTGGTCCAAAAATTTTGCTAAAACTTTATTATCAAACTCTCATAATTTTTTCACTTCCCTTGAAGTAAGAGCCCATATTTTGTATCAAAGTAACTGAAAGAATAGCCATTTATATATTTTTGGTTTAATTTTTTTTATTATTGTGGTTGGAATGACCCAAGTCCACTGTTGTCTCAAGATAGTGTGCTGGTTTGTCACGCAGCGTGCCCAGGTTTGATTCCTGGTCGGAACAGGCTCCTGGGTGAGGTTTTTTCGGGGTTTTTCCTCACCCGTAAGACAAATGTCAGGAAGCTTAGGGCCCAATGGACCCAAAAAAATCATCCAGCCATCATCATCATCCTTATCATTATCATCATCATCATCATCATCCTTCACCGGTGTGGAAAGCAAGGGAAGCTACCACACCTATAATTCCCTAGTAAAGCTGCAAAGCACAGCATGAAAATGCTATGATTGCAGTGAAAGATCTGCCCTTGGGCAGAATTACTATGGATGGATGGAATGACCCTTTAAAGCATAATAGCATGCATTTCCAGAAATGAGTCTATCTTTAAATTCTTTCTGCACCTCATTCCTGTTTGTAATTATTGTTCATAAGTATTTGAATTCTTAATATTTTCCTCATTTGTCATTAACTGTCCATTTCCATTATATAATGTATTTCTAAGTGTGACCAAATATTTATTTTTATTGATATTTACTTCCAGCCCCAATATCTTAGTGTTACTCACTAGAATATGCATGTTGTCTTTAGTATCTCTTCACTACCTAACAATGCTATATAATCTGTATATACCAACACTTTATTAATCCTATTAAGTTGTATGTCTTCTTTAACTTTTTATGCCATGCTCAATTTATCATAGAAGAAATAACTTGCCTATGTAAGAACATGTGATCAGACTGAGTAAAACGTAAACCCCAACATCGAATAGCCATCTGTTGCAATGCTGATCCCATCGGCAGTAACAACATGAGATCAGCAATAGTTTGCAGCAGTGTGTGGAATGTGGATGGCAGAGGATGTACGGCTTCTCCAGCAATACTGATGTCACTCAATGGATGTTCACACACGCCTCGTAGATCCTCAACACACAAAACAATGTCAATATTAAATTATTATTCACAAAATGATAAGAAGTAGCTCTACAAGGTCAATTATTAAGGGAATCAATCATAAATATACACCTCACCTCATATTTTAGAATATGTTTTGGTGAACATTTTCACAATTTTCATCTAGAATCCGACTGTTGGGTTGACTGTTGGAAATCTTGTATTTTTTTGCTCTAGTGGTGGGCAGACAAAACTCACAATTAAATTCTTTTCCCCAGGAACTTCAGAATTTATTATTGTCTATTTTTCTAGATGTTGAATACCTTCCTTTGGCCAGCAACCAATCGAAGAGACTATTATTATGCTTTCAAGTCTTATACGAGAATTTCCCGGAAGGATCGAAAATTTTCTATAGGATTGTAACAGGCCTTGGCCTAATACTTGGAAGGAAGAAGAAGAAGAAGAAAGAGAGACATAATAAATAGACCTGAGTGGTTTTAGGGATAAGTTCTTTGCATCTGGTACTGAAAGTTATAGATTTAAACCTGGCCAGCATCGATGGATTTTTTATGATGGAAAAATCCAAGGGACAAGACTTTTGGGAGGGATTTTAAGCTGTGGGTTCTGAGTATGAAGATTTTCAGGCTCCTAAAAGAACCTCAAGCTAAATTAGAGCATCTGAGAAAAATTTAATCAGCCTTTTCCCATTCAACTAATACCTTAGTTGCCTACTAGGTGTCTCTTTGAGACAATGCGCTAACCTCTTGTCACTCACCTGTAAACGAAATTAGCTTGTTTAAGTAACTCCTGATAGGTAGTTGTCAATATGTGAGACTGTACGAGTATAGAGACAAAATAATGTTTTGAAGTTCCTGGGAAAAGGATTTAATTGTGAGGTTCATGTGTCCACCACCAGTGGGAGGAATATACAAAACTTCCAATGGTCAACATGAAATTGGATTCTAGTTGAGAATGGCAAAGATGCTCGCAAAACATGTTACAGGTGAGAAAATAAAATAAGAGGTGAGATGTATATTTCTCATTCCATCTCTCATTAAATTTCTAGTTTAAACAAAATACACATTTAAAGATTCTAGTAGAAAAAGAACTACTGTATTTTCCCAAATAAAAGGAGGCTTTTTTCGAAAATCTTAAATTAAAAATCACGACTTGTCTTAAATTTGCCAACTAGGAAATAAACCCAGTCAAGGTTAATGTTTTTACATTGTATAGTAGGCAACATGGTTGCTGGCTGGTGAGGTTAATGTTTTTATGCTGTATAGTACATAGTTGGCTTTGAAATGATGGATTTGAAGAAAGCATGATATACAAGAAAATAAAATAAACAAGTTCAAAAGACAAAAATCTATTAATCAAAGTACACTTTTAAAAGAAAAAGAAGAAAACATAAAATTCAAGAAATTTGATGTTTTTATAATTAAATTCATACATCTCAATGATGGATAAATAATATTTGAAGAGAAAAATTATACACACAGACTGGGCATGAAGCCATTTATTAAGAAATGCACTTATCATCCATTGAAGCACCACCAGTTTCATTTTTTTTTAATTTCAACATATGATTGGCACCAAAAAACAACTTCAGCATCAATAGATTAGATCCATCAAAAATGAAAAAATAGGAGAAGAAAACAAATCAGGAATTTATTAGATTAAATGCAGGGAATAGTCTACATAGGGAAAACAAAGAGAAATTTAAAAATCAGGGTGAAAGAACATCTCAGGAATGTCAAGAATGGGGAAGTAGAAAAATCTGAAGTAGCTGCCCATGCATGTCAGAAAAACATCACATTGAAAGAAAGGCTAAATTAACAAAACAAATAGAAAAACCTAAAGAGCTCATGATTTGGGGCAATAAAGAAATCAACATTCATAAAAACGAGAATGAGAAATTAATTAACTTTGAAACTTCCAGAGAAAATAATTTGATTTTAAGGTTCTTCAGTTTACCAACAGAGGGAGCAGGATACAGCTCTTGAAGATGACAATTTTACATTCACATATCATCCATTAAAACACCACAAGTTTCAAAAATTTTTTAAAGATTTCAACATAAGGTTAGCACCCAAAAATGACTACAGCATCAGTAGACTGATTAGACCTAATAAGATTGAGAAAATTAAAGAAGAAAACAAATCAGGGATTTTATTAAATTAAATGTGAAGAATGTGAGAAATTCTACATAGGAAAAACTAAAAGAAATTTGAAAACTAGAGTGAAAGAACATCTCAGGAATGTCAAGAAAGGGGAAGTAGAAAAATCTGCAGTGGCTGCCCATGCATGGTCTGAAAAACATCTTATCGAGAAAGAAGCTAAATTATTAAAACAAATAGAAAAACCTAAAGAACTTACTGTTTGGGAAAAGATCTACATTCAAAAGAGCGAAAAGAAGAAATTAATAAACTTTGAATTTCACGGTGAGAATGACCTGGTTTCGAGGTTTTTCAGTCAGCCAATGGAAGGAGAGAAGGACAGCTCTTCAAGACGACAGAACAACGGGTCGTGACGATACTGAGGATGGCACAGAAACTATGTTCCGAAACTAGTTTATAATCAAATAAGAAGAACAATATTGTTTATTTTTTATTATTTCACTCACCTCATACTTCATAATTCATAGCAGACCCTGGGTTTCTTCACATATTTTGTGACATTGTCAATGCTGCGTCACGTTCACAATTGACGTCCAACGGCCTTCTATCCTGCAGACTGACCTCCGCGCCATCTGGTGGCCGACCGAAGAATTTCCTAATCAGTCCTCTTTCTTTATAACCGGGTATTTCAAAATTCATAGTTGTATTTTCATTCTTGCATATGTAAATTTTTTCCCAAATTGTGAGTTCCTTCGTTTTTCCAATTGTTTAAGTAATTTTGTTTTGGTTTCTATTCTATGTTTTTCTGACCAGGCATGTGCAGCTATTGCAGATTTTTCGGTTTCTCCATTTTTAACATTTCTGAGGTGTTCTTTTAATCTTGTATTTAGATTCCTTTTTGTTTTTCCTATGTATATCTTTTCACAATCTTTACAATTAATTTGATAAATTCCCGATTTTTTGCAGTCTTCAATCTTTTCATTTTTGTTGGTTTTTATTAAATTACCTAAGCTGTAATCATTTTTCGGTGCTAATTTAATGTTGAATTTGTTGAAAATTTTTTGAAACTTGTCAAATACGAAAGGATGGTATGTGAACTTCTTGAATGTTAAAAATGGAGAAACCGAAAAATCTGCAATAGCTGCACATGCCTGGTCAGAAAAACATAGAATAGAAACCAAAACAAAATTACTTAAACAATTGGAAAAACCGAAGGAACTCACAATTTGGGAAAAAATTTACATATGCAAGAATGAAAATACAACTATGAATTTTGAAATACCCGGTTATAAAGAAAGAGGACTGATTTGGAAATTCTTCGATCGGCCACCAGATGGCGCGGAGGTCAGTCTGCAGGATAGAAGGCCATTGGACGTCAATTGTGAACGTGACACAGCATTGACAATGTCACAAAATATGTGAAGAAACCCAGGGTCTGCTATGAATTATGAAGTATGAGGTGAGTGAAATAATAAAAAATAAATAATATTAAAGAACCTCATAGTGTTATTTCCTATCTACATAACTTAAGAAGAACAATATGAGGTGAGTGATAAAAAATATTCTACCTTAAAAAAAAAATTGTCTGAACTGGGATTGGAATCCTGGACCTTCAGCTTCTAACATTTGAGTTAATATCTGTGTATATTAATTTACTTATTTTATTCGTGTTACTTACATGTTCATCCTTTTTCTCAGTTTTGTTGTTATCTTCTTCACCCTCAGTGTCAGGATCTGGAGGGGCTGGAGTCAAAGCAGCCACAAACCACCACAACAAATCATGAAGACATGCAGGCTGTTCACACTTCTCAGGAGCCAATTCAATGCCTAAAAACAAAATCACTAGTAGCTCAGTTGTACTTAATACAAAGCATAAACATAGCTATCCTTTTTTTAATCATTAGAAGTTACATTATGAGGTTTAATTTAATATTTGAGTTTGTATTCTTTAACATTCTTACCTCATATGTTTATTCTGTTGGACGATCGTTTCAAGATGGAGCAATAGCTTTGAAACGATCGTCCAACAGAATAAACATATGAGGTAAGAATGTTAAAGAATACAAACTCAAATATCCTACCTCTTTCCCTAGTTTAATTTCTCCCTTTTATATGCACATTATCTGGGACTAGACACAACTAGTCAATTATAAAAACAAATTCTTTCATCTTGGACATGTTGGAGCTGTATGCAAAAATGGCATGTTGTGTATGATAAGAATTCTCCTAAGAATTGATCTGCACATGTGCATAACACTTCTAAAATTAACAACAACATTGGATTAAAACGTCCCAATCTCCTCTTTCAAATTCTACCTATCTTAGCCATTTTGGTACATCTTCTTCTTCTTCTTCCTTCCAAGTATTAGGCCAAGGACTGTTACGATCCCATAGAAAATTTTCCCTCCAGTGTCATTTTGGTACTTACTCACTTACTCACTGGCACTATCAAACCCGTAGGTTCATGGCCGCAGGACATAAGCTCTCCATACATCCCTATCCTGAGCTAATGCTTTCCAATCACTCCCTGCATAATCTACTTCCCTCAAATCATAGTTAATGTTATTCTCCCACCTCATTTTGGTCTACCAACTGGGCGTTTTCCCTCTGGCTTTCCTACAAGAAGCCTCCATGCAACTCTTTCATTCCCCATACGTGCAACATGTCCTGCCCATCGCAGTCTATGAGACTTAACTGTTCTTATTATATCTGGCTTCCTATAAAGACCACGTAGTTCATTGTTATGTAGTCTTCTCCATTCACCTGTCTGTTCATCTATCTTTGGTCCAAAAATTTTCCTAAGTACTTTATTCTCAAATATGTGTAATCTCCTTTCCTCTCTTAAAGTAAGAGTCCATGTTTCGCACCCATATAATATAACTGGTAGAATAATAGTTTTATATATTTTCAGTTTAACGTTTTTTGAAAGGAGTTGGGACATCAAGAGTCTCTGCAATGCATAATAGCATGCATTTCCAGAATTGAGCCTATGTTTAATTTCTTTGTGCATCTCATTCCTATTTGTGATCATTGTTCCTAGGTATTTGAATTCAGCCACTTCCTCAAAATTTCCCTCATTTGTCATTAGCTGTCCATTTCCATTATATAATGAATTTCTACGTGTGACCATATATTTAGTTTTATTGATATTTACTTCCAGTCCTAATTTCTTAGTACTACTCAATAGTGTGTGTGTGTGTGTTGTTCTTTAGTATCTCCTCGCTATCGGCCAACAATACTACATCATCAGCATAAACTAACAGCTTATTAATACCATTGAGTTGTAATCCTTCCTCATTCTCTAAAGATTTAATGGCATGCTCTAGTACAAAATTAAATAGTAGAGGAGATAGTGCAGTCATTTTGGTACATAGTTCAGAAATTATACTATTTCTTTTAATATATTTAAAAAGTAGAACATGGTTGTATATATATATATATATATATATATATATATATATATATTTTTACTAGGGCATTTGACAAGTGGTAGCAACACTGTTATAACATCACACAAAATTTATTTAGGTTACTTTTGACATTATGAACTTCATTTATAGTCTGTTTTCAAGTGAACTATACGTTGCCAAATCCTTGGAAGATGGCAAACTCCATCTGTAGCACTATTTCTGGATTTGTCTTTCACTCATTGATCTAGATCTTTCTGGATATCAACTTTTGATTGAAATCAAATGCCTCGTAGAGGTTCTTTGATCTTTGAGATTAAGTTATTTAGTGACAAGGGCTCCTGTCTGGTGAATGTGGTGGATGTTCAAGTACTTCCCAATTCCACCTTCTAAACAAATTCTACTGAACATCTTTTTAGGGTTGTATTACTTACTAAATGTGAGAAACAGTGAATGTATTCACAAAGTATTGCTATTTCAAGACATTCAATATTACAGATTTATACAACAAAGACCACTCAACAACATACTACAAGATTACAATGGTCACTATTAGGATCGTTGATTTACAATAGTATTGACATTACTCATTCAATGCCCTAGTATATGTTTGTGTGTGTGTGTGTGTGTGTGTGTGTGTTTTAATGTTTAGCAGCTGCACTTTTTTTTTTGGAAAAACTCAAACACAGCAATGAAGTAAGAAAAGTAAGGTTGAGTTTATAATTATATTATTTTTTGTCTGGACATCTTACCTCAATATTAATGTTGATTTGTTCTTGAACATGTTTCAAAACAATTCTGTTTTATCGTCAGCTTTTCCAGACTGGTTTTATTTATGTTGCATTATGTTGCACAACCTGGATGTCGATGTCAGCTCCATCCTGTGGTTGGCCAAAGAACCTCCAAACAAGGTCACGTTCCATCGGTATATCAGAATTCATAACTCTGTTTCTGTTCTTCTGAATATAAATGAATGGAACATGACCTTGTTTGGAGGTTCTTTGGCCAACCACAGGATGGAGCTGACATCGACATCCAGGTTGTGCAACATAATGCAACATAAATAAAACCAGTCTGGAAAAGCTGACGATAAAACAGAATTGTTTTGAAACACATTCAAGAACAAATCAACATTGATATTGAGGTAAGATGTCCAGACAAAAAATAATATAATTAAAATAACCTCAAAATATAACTTCCTTAAATTAAATATTGAGTTTATTAACCTGCAAAATCAGACAATTAGAAGTGGTGGTTAACCTGAAACAAAAATCACTCTACTGGCTGCATTTTTTTATTTTTCACAATGGAACTCAGTGTATGGCAGTGAAATAAAATGAAGGGTATAGGGAAAAATGGAGTTTGAGATGTCGAAAGATTCCCTAGAAAGCACTATCATTTAGAAGAGTGAAACAGTAACATAAACCCTTTAGTCATAGGTTTATTTATCTCCAAATTTTGGCATAAAGGTAAGGAAGTATAGAATATTGTCTTCTTCTTCTTCACGGTTTAGGCTTATTTATTAGCCTGTTCCGGCTCCAAATTGCTGTTCTTTCCATCTTTTCCTTGGTCTTCCCAAACTTCTTCTTCCTCGTGGTGAATAGAATGTTGTACAACTAAAATAAACTTTTCTACATTTCACGGAAAAGTGACTTATCTGGTTTTTTCCCTGTACCTTTCAAATAAGGAAGGTATTTTCCAATATCAGCAAAATCAGGCTATTAAAATTTGGGTTTTACCTGAAAGCCAAAATTTAAAAATTGCTCTAGCAACAAAATGCTGTGTTAAGATTTAAATAAGACAAGATGGAATTTAATTTTAGGAAGTGATATTTTGAGGTTATTTTAATTCATTTATTTTCAGTCTGATCATCTTACCTCAATATTAAGATTATTGAGGTAAGATGATCAGACTGAAAATAAATAAGAAAGATGGATATTGTTTATTTTTTATCATTTCACTCACCTCATACTTCATAATTTATAGCAGACCCAGGGTTTCTTCACGTAATTCGTGACATTGTCAATGCTGCGTCATGTTCACAACTGACGTCCAACGGCCTTCTATCCTGCAGACTGACCTCCGCGCCATCTGGTGGCCGACCGAAGAATTTCCAAATCAGGCCACTTTCTTTATAACCGGGTATTTCAAAATTCATAGTTGTATTTTCATTCTTGCATATGTAAATTTTTTCCCAAATTGTGAGTTCCTTCGGTTTTTCCAATTGTTTAAGTAATTTTGTTTTGGTTTCTATTCTATGTTTTTCTGACCAGGCATGTGCCTATCTACATAACTTAAGAAAGATGGAGTTTGTTAATCAGCAAAATTATACCAAAATTTTGACTTGCTGAGGAATTGGCTTAATTTATGCAGCTCCTGCGAGATGGACTTTCATGGGCTGGAGTTGTCAACACCACGCTCAACTTATATTACCAGTCTAGGATAATAAATTCTCTGTTAATAGTTTACTCCCTTAGTTTAAGGTAAAGTGATCTGCTATAAGCCACAGGAGGCATTTGGGGTAGTAAGAGGTTAAGGATGTCACTTTTGCAGACAGCTGGCTCAAGATATCACCCAGGTTCTCAACTCTGAGTGAAGGCTGACTTTACCCAAAGGTCATGGTGATGTTACATGGTTTAGGCCAGTTTAAAAACCCTGAATAAATAAGTATGTAGTTCAGAACATTCAGAAGAACAAGGAGAGAATCATGAATTCTGAAACTCCTGGGAAGAGAGATTTAATAAGCAAGTTCTATGGACCACAAAAAGAAGGAGTAGGAGTCATCATCCGGGGCCGACAACTTAAAGATCAACAGACTGTACAAGCCGATAACAGAGCAAAGATGCTCTAAAACATGTCCTACAAGAAACAACAAATCAATGGTGGGCAATGAAAACCTCGTAACTCCATTTTGGTAAATTTTACAGGAGAAACAAATAACTGTTTTAAATAATTATGGAAATTGATACAGCAATAGTTCCCACATATTTTACTCCAGAATACAAGCCAAGTTATTAATAAATTTGAAGTCCGTATTCTCAACAGATTATGCATCACATATTTCTGTGCTGGCAACTGGAGTTATGTGGTTTTCAATGACTGATGGAGTTACAAGGTTTTCATTGCCTACTGTCGAAATATGAGGTAAGATGAAGAAAAAAAACTCAACTTATTTATTAACTAGAACCTCATAATGTTACTTCCCATTGTATTTACATAATTAAAAACCCTGCCCGGACCTCATTGAGAATCAAATCTGTAACCTTCCAGCTAGCAGGATACTGCCTTTAATAACTACACTACAAAACTAACTTTATCCAGGATTCATAACGAGAATGTATATGTATTCGAATAAATGAATGATATATGAAATTATCACACTTAGTAAGTAAAGTGATCCCACAACAGGCCCGGAGGCCCTTGGGGTAGTAGGAGGTTAAGCTCTCACTTTTTCTAGACAATCGGCACTTTATGTCAGCCGGGTTGTCAGCCCTCCGTGACGGCCGCCTTTACCCCCAGAACAAGCGTCTGGTACTCATTTCTGTTAGAGGCTGAGTCGACCCCAGGGACATAGTGCCATCAGAGGGTTTGGGTGCGCTACGGCATGCCATCACACTAGTACTAAGTTTAAAAATAAGATGACTTAAATCTAGGAAGAATAACAGATATTCAAGATGGCTTATTCGAAACTAATCACAATTTCAGAATTTAATAGCTTTTTTTTTTTGGGTTGAATAAAAAAATTAAGAGATTCATGAATTTAAGGAAAAAAAGAAGAAAAAGGACATAAAATTCATTAATAGATGTATATATTTGGACTTAGTGCCTGACTTCGTCAGAAGAATAATTAAAGATAAAAAAGAGAATAATGAATAAAAAATGGTTGGAAAAGAAAATTTAAAAAATGGAGAAAAGTAAACAATATGAAATAATAAGAAACCTGGAATGAATTTATATTTCCTCCATCTGAAAATAACAAAAAAGTAGAGAATTTTTATTGGAAAAACTTAGTAGAGATGTTTTCCAAGAAGCTCTTTAATTATATTTAAAGAGAAAAATATAATAACTACCTATTTTAAGAATTCACACTATGAGGTACATTCATTTAGGTAAAATCTAATCACTCACCTCATATATTTTTTTCTTATTTTAATTTAAACTAGTTTTGGAACTTTACATTTTGGTCGCAGAGATACTGCTGATGGAACTGAAATGTAAAGTTCTGAAACTAGTTGAAATTAAAATAAGAAAATATGAGGTGAGTGATTAAATTTTACCTAAAGGAAAATATATGCTCAGACTGGGGTTTGAACCCAGGACCTTTCATTTTCTATGCGAATGCTCTACCAACTGAGCTAATTAATTATTGTATTAAGTTTATTAATGTGCTTTGTATTTTACCTGCATGGCATAAACTCTACAGGTTGCTTTCCGCAAAGCTTGTCTCATAGCAAGCTGCAATGCTTCCAGGTTGTGTTGCTGCAGCATGAAACTCATGACAGGGCGATTCAGAATATCCAACATACAACCTTTGTATTGTTCTGACACTATTGCAGACTGGTCTATACATGGCACCAGCTTCTGTAGAGCTGCTGATGGATAACATAGAAGAGATGATCCTCCATCTGCAATAAAAATTACAAATTTTGAATATTAAAAATACAGTCTAAAGTTTTATTACAGTCTGTTCATGATCCAATCACTTAAGAATGCAGAATGGATTTGTCTGTCTATACCCTACTGGAGCAAGGGTTCTCTCTTGCGAGAGTTACTTAATCAAGTGAATTTAGTTAAGCTTATGGTGAAATTAAATGTTTCTTACTTTGAAATTCCTGCAAATTTTGACCTGATCCAGAGGTTCATCGGTCCACCAACAGAGGGAAGAAGAAGAGTTTTTCTGATCGACATAACAGCAGTCGCCAAAAAAGTACTGAAGATGAGACCATTATGGTCTTGAAATCGCGATCTACTTAAAAGATGAGGAGAGGTAAGAAACATTTATTTCACCATAAATTAAACCTCATAGTGATTAATTCCTATAAAAGTTAAATATTAGTTAAGCTTATTTCCCTACAGATATCAGCAAGTAACAAATGGTTATTTTTAATCAAAAGTGGGAAGTAACACTATGAGATAATTTTCAATTATTTATAAATGAGTTGAATAAAAAGTTTTTACATTTCACCTCATAAAGTTCTATGTTTTCATGATACCTGTTTCAAAGACCATTTGCCTTCATCTTCAGTCAAATTTCAATGAGTTTCAAATGGACTTTGAAACCAATATTATGAAAACATGGAACTTTATAAGGTGAGATGTAAAAACTTTTTATCCAACTCATCTATAAATTAAAAAAACAAGCTGATAAAGCAGCACAAATATCAGGATATATGAAAGATTTAATTTGGTGCAACAAACTTATGTCAATAGAAAGCAAAATCCACATATACAAAATGATAGTTCGACCACTTATCATATATGGAGCAGAAACTAGGGCTGATACAACAAAAAACTAAACAAATAATAAGCACATGTGAAATGAAGATCTTAAAAACTATTCAGGGGAAAACATTATTTGATAAGATACACAACACAGAAATTAGGGACAAATGTCATATTCAAGACATAACCTAGTTTATTATAGATAGGCAAAAATATTGGAAAGGTCATATAGAAAGAATGGAAGACAACCAACTGACTTACAAAAAGAGCTGAAGAAGATAGACCAACGGACGGGAGAAGAACAAGAGAAAGACCAGCCAAGAGATGGATAGACAGTGAATGCACAACCAATACGTATTCCTCCAAGAAGTGATTTTGGAAATAAACAGGATGAATATCCTACAAATTATGAAGAAGATGATGAAGAAGAAGAAGATGTATAAATTAAAAAAAACAAGTGATCAGTTCATTGTCTCAAAGAGACATCTAACTAACAGTGTATATAAGAGAAAGATTTGCATTTAGATTGAACTTGTTCAGATAGCTCACTTGGTAGAGCATTCACCTAGTGTGCGAAAGGTCTTGGGTTCAAACCCCAGTCTGACCATATAATTTTTCTCTTCAAATATAGATATCTAATAGACAACTAAGATATGATATGATAAGATAAGATATGTACAAACAAGAAATTCCACGAGCCGACCGAAGAATGCAAGTGTGTGTTGTGTGGACAGAGATGCGGCAAATACCACATCATAACATGTGCGAAAAGGACAAAACCCATTACAGACTACAGCAAAGACTAAACCACCACTAATGCTCAACCTGAGTGCACATTTATTATTATTATTATTATTATTAATAGACAACTAAGATATTACATAGATGAGAAAGACTGGTTAAATTTTCCTCAGAGGCTTTAAATTAGGCTTGAGGTTCTTTTACTAGCCCAAAAATCTTCAGACTTGAGACCCATGGTTATAAACTCCTTCCTGGAGAACTTGTCTCTTGGATTTTCCATCCTAAAAATCCATCGACCACAGTCAGGTTTGAACCTGCAACCCTTGAGACCAAAAACAAGTAACTTAACCCCTAGATCACTGAGACTGATCAGAAAGGATTTATGACATGTATAAGAAGGGTTAAAATAGGGTTATGGAGAAATCAGGGCCCGACTTGAGCTGAAGAGCCATAGGAAGGATGGATGGAAAATAGTGTTACCACATGCGCCATATTGATCCTTATAGAGACTAAAAGTTATCATGCTTGCATCAGTTCTGAGGTCCTTCTTCTTTATTGTCTCCTGTTGCCATTATGGTATTGGGGAAGTCTCAAGAAACTGTCTCTACAGTCATATCTTTCAACTCACATATTATCTTTCCTCATGTTTAACCTATTCCTTCTATGCAGTCATCCCACATATTTCTTGTTTGTCATCTGGATCTCTTTCTCTTTCCTGATCTGTGATGGTTACCTTTCCTCATCCATTCAGACTAAGGCTTGAATCTATGAACGCATTTGACCGTAAAAGTCGTTCTCTGCCTGTACTCTGCTGAGAAAGTTGCATCCAAATACGTTTTTGCGTACTCAAAAATCTGTTCATGCGATAATAATTGTTGAAATTCCTAAGCTACCTGGCGAGGTGACTTAGCAGAGAAACGAATCATGAGCAACCCGATGTGAACCGATGTAGTTTGAAACCTTGGCGCGTACCTTGCTGCTTTATCCAAGATGTCAGACCTTGAAGACTTCGATCATGTTTTTGGTATATGCGGAGAAGAGGAATTTGGTAGAGTCTACCAAAGAATTCAACTGGAAGAACAGGAGAATCGGTGTAATACTGCGCGATGCAGACGTCGTCGCATACGGTATTATTTGTGGGACGCAAGTGTAAATGAGTTCCTCTAGCAGACGAAAATAATGGAAGTGGTTTTATCGCTGAGAATTCTGGGTAATTTCTTGTCAATATTACGAAAATGACGACTTTCATGCATGACCAGTTAGTGGGTAGCTAATTCGATCTTTGCACTTGCTCACGGAAAGTCAGCTCACCAGTGATTGGAAGTAATTTGAGTAGAGACTAATGTATTTGCATGCGGCCCTAAATGTTCAAACCCTTTAAATTCCTTTTTCTCCTACTTTGCTGTCTCTGACTCCTGATTCACTTCTTCCTTGTTACGCTCATTATTAACTCAATCTTCAAGACTATTTAGCTACACTTCTCAATGTTTTCATCTGTACTGCTGTTATTCTTCATAACTCTTTCTCTACAATATGCGAGTTCTCCCCATCATACAATAAAATTGATTCAAAGACCATATACAAAAGGTAAAGTGATCCAACTACAGACCTCAGGAGGTCCTAGGGTAGTAGCAAGTTAAGGCTACCACATTTTTAGACAATCAGCAAGAGATGTCAGCTGGGTTGTCAACCCTGTGTGATGGTTGCCTTTACCCCCACAACAAGTGAATGGTACTCATTTCCATTAGAGGCTAAATCTACTCCAGGGCTATAGTGCCACCAGAAGATTTAGGCAAGTTTTTCTTTTTAATCCTGACCCCAATGTGACTCAAACTTCTGACCTTTTGGGTTTTAGCATAATGTCTAACCAACTATGTTGCGACTTGTCCCTAAAAGACCATATATATTATCTGCAATTTAGTCCTGGTCTCTACATCTTTCTTCCTAAAGATTGTGAGACTTATCTGATAATAAGCTGAAATAGTTTAATCTATACTATTTTGTATTTCCCGGCATTGAGAGAGGAATATGGGCAGCTATAATAAATAGTGGCTCCAGATTGAGAAAACCAGCTATAGTGGCTGGGGATCTGACATGCTGGCCACATGTCACCCCTATACTTGCTGGATGATCATTCACCTCTGTGATTAACACATGTGGATGTGAGGCCAGTAGCTGATTGGTAGGTGAAGAGCCTGTCGCACCATGAAGTAAATTCTGTATTACCTCTTCTTCTGAGGTTCACAGGTTCATAATTATCTGGGGTCAATGGATTTTCGATTGCATAAAAATCCTGACAAGGAAAGACCCTGGTACATTGTCAAGGGGAAAAAATTTAAACTTTGTTCATTCAAAGGGTCAAATGTTTAAATGAAGAGTTTGTGTTTATTACATAAGAATGGTGACATTTATTATGGATGCAGTTTTGCTTGGTTCAGTCAATTTGACACAGATTATTTTCTGTGCTTATGACCATTTATCTATATTCAGTTTCTGGCACCATGTTTCTGAAATTTGATTTTATATTTATTCTATAAAAGTGGTTACTTATCAGAGTAGTCTGCAATCATTCAAAAAACCCTTACACAACTGTTTTGAACAAGATCTCTTCAAAATATTAACACAAAGAGTGTTCTACATTGGCATTTATGAAGTAAGTTTACTGCAGATTTCTTTTTGCCCAATGCCACCAAGTTGTCTCATGACATTTCTAGCATTCTCCCCTGGCATTGGTAGAACTGTAATCCACTCTGAGACTAGGACACATGGAAGGCTGGGTTAAGTTACTCCAATAATATAATGGGTGATAAATGGTAAAGAAGCACCAGAAGAATACTTAGGTCTAAAATTAACCTAAATTCAAGACCTAGGGCAACAACAGGAACAATTCCCTTTTAATGGAAAATTTGTTGTCTGACCAGAAATAAAACCACAGACCTCATAAACTGTTGTCAGAAGTCCTGACCAAAAGACTATGAGGCTGGCCACTGTGAAAAATGTTTCTGGCTTGTTTTTAGAGTTAAAAATATGAAATAGTTCTCTCCACTTCTCCTATATCTTGCTCTCCTTGACCACTGTTTGCCTGTTCCTTCATCATAAATAACAATAAATAATCAATATTGATTTGGTATTGAACTTTTATAGGAAAAAATCACATTAAAGTTTAATTTAAGATCAAATTAAAATGTTTAATACCTCACCTCATATCCAGTCCTCTAATTAGACCACAGTTTCAAAGCCTGGGTAGCTTCATATTCAGTAATTTCTCATCGACTGATGTTATGTCAATCAGAAGAAGTAGTTATTTTGATTGACATAACATCTCGATGAGAAATTACTGAAGATAAAGCTGCCCAGACTTTGAAACTGCAGTCTAATTAGAAGACTGGATATGAGGTGAGGTATGAAACATTTTAAATCTTTAATTGATTTGGTGATTACTTGATGAAAATCCATATTGTTTATTTATTAAATAAAACTATAAATAAATAAATATTTATGAAAATCAATAAAACTTAAATACTTTTATTTAATAAATAAATAAAAATAATAAATAATTTTTAAAACATGTAACTGATAATATATATATATATGACATGATAAGAAAAATAAATGCCTGGACAGGCATATGTATATATATATATTAAATGAAAATAAAAAATAATAAGTTATTTTAATTTACTGATACAAAATGAAATTATATACCATTTTTTTTAAATTATGGTATCATAAATTGTCATCCTATAAATTGTTAAAAAGAACTGAAAACAAAACAATACCTTCATCTACAGAGCGGAGTGCCTTACCACTGGCCATTTCTCCACTGCTGTTGTTTCTCTTCCTCATCATTATAACACGTCCATCTCCCTCTCGTCTGCTCCACGGTGCTCCGTTTGTACCCATCGAAATGGATCGGTGAAATGTTCTTCCTTTGCTACTTTCACTTTCATTGTCACTCAGAGGTCCCTCAGATACCGGCTGCTTGAACATAACAAAATAATGTATAAAACATATTTCAACCATATTTAAATATATGGATCTTAGACTTGGATATTATATACAAAGAAGGAATTGAGCAGAAACTAAGGTACAGAGATGATACTCCTACATGGAATAATATAAAAAACAAGAAGAGATTGGATACAATATGATAAAATTAGGAAGACATTAAAGATATAAAAATTGACAATGACATAGAGAAAAGTAGAATGGTTTGGATATCTGAAAAGAATAAGAAGATTATCACAGAGAATGTTAAATCTAATGTACCAGGAAAACAACCATGAGGAAGACCATGTAAAAGATGGATTAACTAAGTACAGAAAAACTTACACAAAAGGAGACATAAAATGGAAAAGTATCGAAAGGAAGAAAAGCATGGAAGGATAGAGATGAATGGAGGCATAACTGGAATTGACCTTTTGAATGGATGCAACGATAAGAGGATAATGATCATCATGTTTATAATTAGCCAATGTTACAGCAAAACTCCATCATAATGGCTTTTTGCAGTAAAATCAACCCCTATTAAATTATCACTTAAAGGGGACTGTGGGATTAAAATAAATAGAGAGAAAATTGTGCCTCCTCCTGAAGGTGTGCCTAAATAGCTCAATGGTAGAGTGCCAATGCATAAATATGGAGTTCTTGGGATCAAATTCCAGCTCAGATGCAATTTTTTCTGAATAGTTAGGTTAATTATGGCCTAGAGATGGCCTGTAAGAAAAAAATTATTTCCATATCAATCATTACATTCTTTTAACATGTAATTAAACAGAAATTCCACCTCACTGACATGTGTTACTTCTGATAATGTGCTATACTGCATGCTAAATTAACAGTCTCTTTCCCTTGTGTTAGACGTTACTCGTTACACATTGTTATTCATTACTGTTATTTATTTTGAAAAGTCAGATCAGTGTGTGTTCAAATTTCCACTAAGTGAGCCACCAACACCATCATGATTTGTTATGTTTGTGGCACCCTCTAGATTCAGCAAGATGTTCATATGACCTTCCAGTTAAAACTTGCACCTGTTTTGTTATGTGATCATTTCATGGTGTATGGATTGTAGTAGTAAGATTTTGAGTGAATTTCTAAACAATAACACTGATACTTTATTTATTAGAGCACTCAGGCATAGTGAATGACAACAGAAATATAAATAAAAACATTTTTTTCTTCAAATATAAAAAATAGAAATATAAAAACTAAACTTAAAAAATCTAAAAATTCTAGAAGTGATATGAGCTTGGATTTTAAAGTGTATATAAATAAGAATGAATAAAAAATGCATGAAATGATATTAAGTTACATAAAAGGTTAGAATATAATAAAATATATACCTGAGATCTCTGTTGTCCTAAACTAATTATACAAAATATTGTTGTGCCTGGGTTTCGGAGTCCCTACACAACAATTGAGGTAGGTATAGTGAAACATTATTCTTTTCTAAATCTATGAGTTTATTATTATTATTATTATTATTATTATTATTATTAGTAGTAGTAGTAGTAGTAGTAGTAGTAGTAGTTCCTGTCACTTCTCTTGGAAGTATAGGGCCTTTATGAAAGTACATCACTGGACTCTGTTTTTTTTTTTTTGCCGTCTTGTTTCTTTAATAATAGGATTTTATGAAATGCAGGTTATTAGCCCATAGCTTTTGATTCTGGTGATGGGATTGCCAACTAGGCAGCTGGATCTTCCTTCCTCAGTTCTTAAGGTGAAGTTTAGACATTTCCTTCCAAACTTAATAATTATGGTTTTCCTGCCAATACCCGGGTGGCTGCCTGCAGTGGAAATCCACTGGGTGATGGAGTCGCTACATCCTTATGCTGATCAGTTTATTACTTAATTTACAATTATTTACAATAATTTGAATTAGATTACTATAGAACATGAAAACAAATCATGATAACATAAGATATATGTCTGGAGAGACATGTGGTAAAACCCTTCATCTTAGCATGAATTCACAATATATTACAAGATCATCATCATCATCTGCTTTCATGGATTAGGTCTGTTGACCCATTCCGACTTCAGCCCATCTCTTTCTAGGTCTGCCCACATCTCGGGTGCCTTTAGGTTTGTATTTTGTTAAGGTAGAATATTTTTATCACTCACCTCATATTGTATTTTGTTATTTGTTTTGGATATCTATCTTTATTCATTTTGTCTATGGGTTGCTTCCATTTTTGTCTATATGTATACATTTTATCAGTTACTGCAAATATTTCAAGTTCCTGTCTTATTTCTGTGTTCTTGATTCTGTCTTCCTTAGTGCACCCTTTAACAGATCTCAAAAATTTCATTTCTGCCGCCGTTATCCTACTTAGATCTTGTTTTTTATGTATCCAGACTTCTGAACCATAGAGCAGTACCGGTACTGCCAACGTTTTATAAAATTTCAATTGAGTCTCTATTGTTGTTTTGTTATTTAGTGATCGTTTTATCGTACCACATATTCCCTGGAATTTTTCTATTTTATTAGTTATATCATTATCATAATTAAATTAAATGTCACATCCTAGATAAGTGAGATGGTTCACCTGTTCTATGATTTTGTTTCCTATTACTATTTTGGATCTGATTTGATTTTTCCCTTGGAATGCCATTACCTTAGTTTTTTCTATGGATATTTTGAGATTATATTGTTCACATATATTATGTAGTTTAAAAATATTCCTTTGAAGTTCGTCTTCCGTATTTGCTATTATTACCTGGTCATCAGTGTATAATAATGTTTTCAAGTAGTGTGTTTTATCTAATTTTATTACAAGATTTTACCCTATATTAGATTATTGGTGGGTCCTTAGAAGCTGATATATGATGAAATGACAATAATTGTCTTACATACAATTTTGGAAGAGTAGACTGCCCAATATCAAAGTCAAACTCATGATGACCTCTGAAGGTAAACGAGAAATATCAGACTACAGGTCCCACCTGCTGCATCAAGTTTCCTATCTAGTTATTCTCACTAGAAACTCGAGCTTTATATATGAATCCCAGCCCAAAATATTGCAGACAAGATGATTTGTTTCACCAATTACACAATTGTAATTAAGACGTTTTTGCTCCCAATAGAAAATACTAAATCAACTTTTGGAAGCAAGAGCATAGGCGATTTTCATTATCATGGCTCATGTGACAAAGCAAGTTCTTTGTTTTGTAAAGTGCAGTGTTTGCACCACTTGTTGTAATATAGTGAAATATTCTAATGTTACATACATACCATACATACATACATACATACATACATACATACATACATAGTGTTCTGCCCAAGGGCAGGTCTTTCACTGAAAACTCAGCATTCTCCACTCTTTCCTTAACTCAGCCTTCCTTTTTGTATCCACATACAAACCATTTATTTTAATATTGTCTATCATCTGATGTCTTTTTCTGCCTCTAACTTTCTTTCCGTTGACCATTCCTTCTAGGGCATCCGTCAGCAGGCAGTTTTTTCTTAGCCAGTGGCCAATCCAATTTCTTTTCCTCTTCTTTATGAGTTCCAGCATTGTTCTTCCTTCACCCACTCTGTCTAGCACATCTTAATTTTTTATTTTGTCTGTCCATTTTATATGTTCCATCCTTCTCCATATCCACATCTCAAAAGCTTCCAGTTGCTTTTCCTCATTCCATTGGAATGCCAAAGTCTCTGCACCATACAATGCTACACTCCACACAAAGCACTTCACTAGCCTCTTCCATAATTCTTTTGCCAAAGGTCCACAGAAAATGTGTCTCTTCTTGTTAAAAAGCTTCTTTTGCCATTGCTATCCTTTGCTTTACTTCTTGACAGCAGTTCATGTTACTACTGATAGTACAACCCAAATATTTGAAGCTTTCCACTTTCTCAATGGCCTCAACTTTAATCCTCATGTTTATCTTCCTTGGTTTACTTCCTATAATCATGGTGTAATAATTTAATATTTGTGACATTAAGGTCCTCCCATGATATGTGAATTTTCGTTCACCACATCTTAATTGGCATTATAATTAGTTGAGGACAACTGAGATCTCAGCTACATATTTCATTATTTTTTAATGTTTTACAATGGTGCAGTACATAATGACTTTTAAAAGTATTGATTAAGTCACATGACCTAACTTCCTGGCAGTAAGATGATGATAAAGGAAATAAATTTACTTTCGGGTAAAGTATGTCCACATCTGCACCTTTAATTTTGCATAAAATAATTTCAAACAGGCATTAATTTCAATAAAAATTACAATGGAAAATAACACTAAGAGATAATTTACAATTTATATTATAAATTAATTGGATATTATTTTATACCTCACCCTCATAAAATTCCGTGATTTTCACTGGACCGGTTTCTGAAGGAACCCCTTCCATTCTCACCCAAAATTCTGACTATCAAACTTCCAGTATCACCACCAATATTCCAACTGCCATCTGGTGCTGGTGTGATGAACTTCAAAGTTTCTGACAAATAGAATTTGATCTCAAAGCTCATCAAACCAGCACTAGATAGTAGTTGGAACATTGGTGGTGATGCCAGAAGTTCTACAGTCAGAGTTTTGGCTGAGGAAGGATGGGTGACTTCAGAAACCAGTCCAGTGAAAATCATGGAGTTTTATGAGGAGAGATGTAAAAATAATATCCTATTCACTTATATAAACAGACATTAATATTTGGATCAGAAACATGGATATTGAAAAAAAAAAGAGAGAGAGAGAGAGAGATAGAGATTAGAAGCCCAACAAATGCAATTTCTGAGATCGCGAGTTGGAGTAACTCAAAGAGAGCATATTTCAAATGAGACCATTATAAACTTAAAATTTGTAATGAAATTGGGTAACATTTTTAAATGTATGAATGTATGTAGCTAATGGCCTGGAGTTACCAACAAAATTAATTATTCTCCTTCTTGCTTTCCAATACTTGGAAAATTTTAAAATGTAAAAAGCAGTGGAGAGACCTTCAACTATAGACTGAATGGCAAGAGGAATGTTGGAAAACAGTTGAAAAGGTGAAAGAGCAGAATTTGAGTTTTGGAACAGGTTCTGGAGGCCTGACCTTTGTGTGCCTGATGATCATATACTTACCCTAATGCCTAAATTTCCACCCAGATGAATATTGCCATTGAAACCTGCTTCCACCAGACTTTGTTGAATGGTCTGTCTCCTGAATGTCTCCTCCAGAAACTGCTGATCTTCGTGAATTTGCTGTGATGGATGAATCCCAAGAGATTGTAAACACTGGAAAGGTCCGACTGGTGAAAACGGCCCTGGTGGATCAGGTGGGCTATAATTCTCAGCTACTGACGGCATATTATTGACAGAAATTCTTCTCTGTTGATGAGGAGGAAACACCGATCCTCCTGCACTTGCAAGATCAAGCAAAAACATAGCATTATTCCTCATTATTATATGAGTATCAAGAGGGGATGTACTTGCAGTTGGAGAAAGTATTTTTGATGTAGAAGCTGAACCTGGTGTTGAAGTTTTCTTTTTCCCCAAACTGTTCTTCTTGCTACTTCCTGATTTATCTTTTAACACCCCAGTTTTCTTTGATCGAAGATATTTTTCTCTACATGTATCACAAACAAGATACCAAGAGCTGCCGCCAACACCACCATCCCCACAGTTTCCTGCCCATCCTACGCAGAAATTACCTCCACTGTTATAACCTTTACCACCAGCGTGACCGCCACAGCCTGGATGTGCTTGTCTCATGTGATATGTAACAGGATGAGGGTACATGTTACCACATAACTCACAAGATGTCTCTCTTTCTATACAGACAACTCCTCCTCCTAACATTGCTGCAGCACCTGCTAAACCACCAGCTACATCTCCGAGAAGATTTGCTCTACCCATAGGTTTCCATTCTTTCTTCTTTCTACCAGCTTTTTTACTACCAACTTCTCTCTCCATCATTCCACGATCTTTTCCATCTTGAAGACCTTTGCTACTCATACTGCTCACCATCTTGTCCATACTCAACATTTTTTTCGGTGGTCTCGCTGGCATCGTGGGACTCGGCAATACTACCTGCTGTGTGATTGCTTGTAGACAGTTTGAACTCAATTCTTCCCATAAATAAACAAGTGATTTCAATGCAGGGGGAAGAACAGCAACTGTATGAAATGCAGTTTCTGATAAAGATCCTAATTTCCCAACAGTCTCTCCAGTAGCAGTAGTTGTAGTTGTTGTTGTAGCAGTTGCAGTTGTGCTAGAAGATGCAGTGCTAGTCCCAGCTCCCATTTCCTCTTTAATCACTGCTTCAGCATGTTTCTTTGCTCTATTTCTGTTAGCATTGGCATTTGCTGCAGAACGTGTCAATGTTTCTAGAGTTGACGGTTGAATATGAAGATAATTCCCTGCAGTACTGACCTCTACTGAGTGCCTCTGTCGAGCTTTCTGCTCTTTTGTAAGTTCAGACCTTCGTTTTTCACCAGTTCCACCTCCTGCTCCTCCAATTGGCTGCCGCGTCACAACAAGAGCTCCTTGTTTTGGTAAACTCGGATGGAATTTGAGAAAAGATGCACATGCCATAGCATCATGTACTACTCCTTCATGCCAGAGAAATGCTGCAAAGATTGCTCGCAAGCTTTCAGCTACTGAAGGGCTAATAGCTTCTTTAACAGGTTCTTTGGTAAGTGTAAGACTGCGGTCACGAGTGGAAGATGGTTGTTGTGTCGGTGCAGGAGACATGGCTCGTTTGCTACTGCGACTTTTACTGCCAGTACCACTGCGATCCTTACGTCCTAACTTTGGAGATAGACGTTCTTCTTTATTTCCACTTGTACCAATACTAAAGTGACCCTTCATCCCTGCTCCTGCACTTTCAGGACTGGTTTGTGTCCCTGTCTGGGTAACTGCCTTTGGACTGTAACCAAGAGGATCCTGGAAAAAAACATTAAAGGATTGATATCAAAATTAATGTAACTCATATTAAACTTGGCATTTTTCAGACAATGTGGATAATGGCCTTCTTGACAATATTTTCTTCAGCCACAGATGACATATTGAGGAATTATTAACTCTGAGGCCACATCCAATAATACTTGGAAAATATCAGGTTTAATGTGAATGCTACCAGACATAAAAGTCTTCAATGTTACAT
Organism: Diploptera punctata; assembly: GCA_030220185.1. Lineage (NCBI taxonomy): Eukaryota > Metazoa > Arthropoda > Insecta > Blattodea > Blaberidae > Diploptera > Diploptera punctata. Next base: position 1,907,452 of record JASPKZ010010264.1, on the reverse strand, counting down.
TAATAAATTTAACTTTCTTTCTTTTTTTTCTTTACCTTTGTTTAACTTCTCCCTTTGTAGGTACATTTACGTATGTCCCTTATCACAGAGACCTTACAGTGACATGACCTAACAAGAGAGGATTTCAAACTCTTGATCACATACATACATTTTTTACTCCAATGGACTTAGAGGGCCTCCCTGGATGAGTGATCATTTTGAATACCAAGCCACCTCGAAGGCAATATGAACATTTAAGACAAAACACACTATTCATTCATACATTCATAAAGAAAATATAATATGAATGATTGTTATAGCCAGATCATGTTTGGGGACTATTTGAGCCTTAAAGTTTCCTCACTTTTGTCCTACAAGTGAAGAAAAATTCTGAAAAATAAATCTCACCCAGGAATCTTGTTCCAACTAGGAATTGAACCCGGGCCTGCTGAATCTGAGGCAACAATTTTACCACTAGACTACAAGGGTGACAAGCTGACGATAAAACAGAATTGTTTTGAAACATGTCCAAGAACAAATCAACATTAATATTGAGGTAAGGTGATCAGACTGAAAATAATTTAATTAAAATAACCTCAAAATATCACTTCCTAAAATTAAATATTAAATTTAACTTTCATGATGAAACATTTTCCTGAATAAGGTTGTAATAAAAATTTTTACACATGCTAAGTAAGTTATAATATTACACATTATTATTAGAATTAGGGTAAATTAATACCAAAGGATTAGGTCGAAACTAATTACTTATTATTGACTTAGGCTTTCACGGCCGGAGTTATTATGATGATCTTGTAGAAGATTTCCGGGCTGTTGGCCATGGTCTTGAGGCTTGTAGTTCCCTGACATTTCGCCAGAGACTGCGTCCGGATAAATGTATAAATAGGGCAGGTAGTCGACAAAATTGTCAGTCTCAAGACAACCCTTGAGGATGCCGGATACAGTCTCTGGTGAAACATCGGGGAACTACAAGCCTCAAGATCACGACCAACAGCCCGGAAATCTTCTACAAGATTATCATAATTACTTATTGTTTCTAATTCTATAATAAAATAGATTATTTATGCAATACTTTTTTAATTCAACTCAAATGTTATAATTAATATTTATTATAAGGTTAAAAAATTATTGATTAAAAAAATTATATTTATAATCTTTAACTACAAAGATCATTCCCTAGGGGTTACAGGCCCTTGTCGTTGGTGGGAGTGCTTGCATAGTCTGATGATCTTTGTAGTACTAGTAGTAATTGAAATATAAAATACTAATGATATACCTGTTCATTTTTGCGAGGTGTTTCTGGAGTGCTGTTTGGACTTCCTTCTGATCGCATCTGAAGAGAGCTGCAACTGGGACTGGGGGATAGATCACGTGTGTTAGCTGTAGTTGTGCAGCCACTCGGAGACTGAGACAGATCTCGAGTGAGGCTGCTGACAAGGGCACTAGTGTCACTCTGTGTAGAGCCTCGTCGATGTGAAGCAGCACTGTGCTGGGAATCCACCATGGCACCTGACACTGTACAAAATACATGTCTTACTTCAGTACATGCATACATAACATGAGAACCATACATATTTATACAGTATGCAAAAGTTCCACAATTAAACCAAACAAATTCAAATCTGGTTATCTGGCAAAGGAAGGAAATGTAATGTTTAGATGGTGAAGAAGGAGCAAGATCTCTTGTGGCATACACATCTGCAAATTCATAAATTAATTACGGGAAATAATATTATGAGGTTTTCAATTAATAAAAATTAATTAAATGAGTCATATATCACCTCATACTGCATGTAATGTTTAGATGGTGAAGAAGGAGCAAGATCTCTTGTGGCATACACATCTGCAAATTCATAAATTAATTATGGGAAATAATATTATGAGGTTTTCAATTAATAAAAATTAATTAAATGAGTCATATATCACCTCGTATTGCATGTTCTTCAAGCACAAAAACTGCAGTTTTTAAGATAAATCCTTCCCATCTTCAGCCAATATCACGACCGAAGATGGGAGGGATTCCTCTTGAAAACTGCAGTTTCCATGCTTGAAGAATACGAAGTATGAAGTGAGATACAACTCATTTAATTAATTTTTACATCTGCACACGTTTGGTCAATACACTTTCTCTGTCGCTCTCACACTTTTCTTTGTCTTTCATGCTAAAGCAGACGAATTTTCCTCCCACACTAGTCGGATGATCAGTAATCCCACCATATAAAATGTTAATTCTAAATTTATATTCTCTTTGCCTATTCAACAACAAAATAATATTATACAAAGGTTGATTCATAAATCATGGCAACAATTTTTTTATTTCCCAAAAATATGCCAACACAGAAAATTTAGTATACAAGTTTGAAAGTTTGTTACATTATCTTCTTTATGTTGTTACCAGATGGGGTATAAGTGTGTGATTCTGGATATTATCACATTTCCTATATCTGTTGTCTGTTGACAATAGTGTGTAACGGAGATAACGAAAGATGAACAGAGTTTGTACATCAAGATTCTCTTTCTCTACAGCACAAATGTACAAGAGTGTCAAGTAGAAATTCAGTGATTAGGAGGCACTTCTCAACCACATCCACTGATACATCTTTGTGACCTGTCACAGAACATCCACTGCAAGGCAGGTCGCAGTTGGCTCACATCCCTTACCAATGTACAATACGTTATAGCATGATTACTCAATGCTTTCTATAGCTCTGCGTGACATTCTTATGCATTTCAAAAGTGTGGAGAAATGCTATCTTGATGTTTTATGTATCAGCGCATTAGACCACTATGCTCCCTGGGCATCACACTTCAAATGGATTTTTTTTCCTCATACAATCCTGCACACCTGAGGCCGTGAACCTTTCATTCTATATGTCATCCTGCAGCTTCTTATTCAAGAAGACTTTAAATGGGATTTTAACATTAATATTATAGCTAGTCAAGGTTATTTGTGTTGTTTTTATTTAAATTTAAATCTTACATTGAAGGACAAATAATATTTGAAGAGAAAAATACAGGGCCATTCAAAAAGAAGGAATAGACTTCAAACATTTATTTCTTCCAAACTACAAAAATATAAACACAATTCTAATGTTCCTGGAAAGAGAAAAGTTGAAATTTCACTATTTTATGCATTCAATATGAGCACCATGTGCTACACGACAAATAGCAAAACAGTGGCTCATTTCTTGCCACACACAAATCAGCTGGTCTCTAGTTATCGAATTCACAGCTTCAACAATTTGATGACGCAGATTTTCAAGAGTGTCAGGTATAGGGAGGATAAAAACACAGTCTTTTACGTAACCCCACAGATAAAAATCACATGGGGTTAGGTCTGGTGACCTGAGAGGCCACCGGCAATGAAGTTGACCTTCTGCTCCTCCTCTTCCAATCTAACAGTGCCAATGCAATTATGATCGCAACTTCGAGCAACAGTGCCAATGCGGCCATGGCCAGAACTTCAAACTTTTCTCTTTCTAGGAACGTTAGAATTGTGTTTCTATTTATTTTATTTATTTTATTTTTTTAGTTTGGAAGAAATAAACGCTTGAAGTCTGTTCCTTCTTTTTGAATAGCCCTATATTTGTCCAAACTGAGATTTGAACCCATGGTCTCTGGTTCTACATACCAGTGCATTAGACCACTATGCTACCGGGCACAACACTTTAAATGGAAATGTTTCTCTTTCGTTGAATGTGCTGGTATGTAAAACCACAGACCATGGGTTCAAATCCCAGTTCAGGGCAAAAAATTCTCTCTTCAAATATTAATTTGTCCTAGTCTAATATTACAGGAGAAGCATAAACCTTCATACTCTGTTTACATCAATATATTGCTCACATGTTTCTATATACAAATTTTTTTTTTCACTTTTTGTAAACTTATGCTGACAGCTTCATATTCCAATCCTCATTCTGATCCCTATATATTTTCATGAAAGTAATTTCCTTACCACCTTTTGGTGGTAGCTAATGTGTTGCATAACTATGTATTTGGGCACAAAACAATCCAATTAAACTTTGATGCCCCACAGCGCTTAAATAATGAATTTACAGAAATGAGTTCTACCTTGAAACATTATCAGTTTACTATTCTTCCCAATATACTAAGCATTGTCAGTTTCCATATAACCTGCATATATATATGTATATATTAATTTCCGTGTTTTTTTATGTTTTATGTGGATCCCTGTGAGTTGATTTGATGATTAACTTTAAATTAGACCACATAAAATTGAGAATGTAACAAACTAAATTCTTTAACATGCACCTCACATTTACCTTAACTACCAATGTTATAAACATTTAACAATTCCATGCATATAAAATATAATTTAATTAACAAAGTATATATTAATTAAATCAAAGAAATTTATCTGTTTATAGAGTAGTTATAGAGAAGCAAATTGAGATTGGGAACTCAGGAACTCAAACCAAATATTCCCGAGTTATCATTTGTTAATGTTGTTTACATTTCATGCTCATAATCCAGTATTAAAATTAAATAAGAGTATGGAATGGTATGGGATGGTTTTGGACCTTAATTAGGGATTGCACATAGCTTATCCATTTAAGAACAAACCAATAATATTTTCAACATTTACCTCTTATAGAATCTTCAAATATGCTAATTATTTGCAGACAATTTTTAAAGAAAAACTAAATTTGGAAAATATTCTAAATAGTTGGCCTTCATCCAAACCTCAATTAAGGATCTAAAGAATTCCATAATATTAATACTATTTTATTTTACACTAGATTATAAGTAGATAAATTTAAAATCTATAATTGTCTAATTGTGCCCAGTGTGAGATGAGATAAAGTCCTATTATTGAAAGTCTGTAATATACAAGGATGCGAGCCAATCAGGCCTGTCGCACCAACACAAGGGCAGATAAAATTAAAAGGAACAAAACAGATGACATGGGTATGGAGAAGTAAAAAGAAAAGATAAAGTGAATCCACTACACACCTTATAAGCCCTTTTTTGGGTTAGTACAACATTATGGCTCCCACTTATATAGACAATTAAATATGAGATGTCAGCTAAGTTATTAGCTTTATATGACAGCCACTTTTACCTCCCAGAAAATAGCCTGGTACTCATGTCAATTAGAAGCTGAGTCAACCTCAGGACATGTGTCACCAGAAGTTTATATCAGTTTAAAAATCCTGACATCATTTGGACTCAAACCCTCAACCTTCTGGCTTATAGCTTATTGCCTTAACCAATTAAGGAAGAGATACCCAAACTCTTTTGTCTTGTAGACTATATGCCTTTTTTTTCTATTTGTGTAGATCCCCTGCCTTTCTAATATTGAATTCATCAACAACAAATGACAAACTGGCAGATCTTTTATTTCTCGTACAAAGGAACATATGAGCGCATATAACAGAAATGTAGATACTTCAAAATATGCTGACCATCTACTTCAATATGATCAGTGTTTTAACACATTCAGTACCGTAAACCAGTTAAGGCGTTTAAGGAAACTATCGTGTATGCAGCCATCGGTCAGTTAACTCGCTTTAGAGCAGGCGCGAACAAACTGCATTTATATTCGGCGCCTAAATATTGTGTTGGCTTAGTATGTCTTGGAGATCATAGATGGCATGTAAATGTACATTTTCTATTCCCATTTGACACGTTTAACCTTGATGAATCCCCTTTTATTTTTTAAACAAACAACACATGGAATTCGTTCACCCAAACTTGTCTCCAGTCTCCAATGCAGTCATATTTGTTTCTCCTTATTGTGCTGTTCTTTGTGCGTGAGTGAAACCATGGTGAAAGAAATATGTCTCACTGAAGAAGAATTAGTGAATATTTTGTATAATGATGATTCAGGTGACGAACTGATTCGTGAATAAGAAGATTCACAAAATGAAAGTGAAGATGAACTTCCACTTCCTGAAATTGATACGCCGATACTATGTGATGTCAATCACCCAAGTTATCTCACCATCAAATCCTACTAGGATATCTCCTTTAGGTATGTACAAAATTTGAATTTTCTAGGACTAATAGTTTGTGAATAATGGTCCATTTTCTGAAGTGCCACGAAAAGGGTAGCTGGGGTATTTAAATGGCTGGCCTGTAGGTTTAAATGCCCTGCTCAGTGCCTGGTACTGAATGTGTTAATTCAAATTTTAAAGTTTTACATGTTTGTAAAAAAGGGGAAAAATTACATCTTTTAGAAATTGTAGAAATAAATAAATTGAAGAACAATAGGCTGTTAAATTCCCAACTGCATTTAAATGTATCATCTCTATTAAATTTATAATAAGAGAATGTGTTTTAAACTGTGTTTGTTTACATTCAGTTGCATAGTTATAGTTGTTACGTACTGGAGTCTATATATGATAACAAAATTCATTTTTAATCATGGTATTTGTCTAGGAATTCTCACTATGAGGTATATTCATATTGAACAATATGAGGTGAGTGATAAAAAATTGTACCTTAAGGTACAAAGTACTGAAACAGCAGTAACGAATTTGTATTTAAACAAATATAAAAATCGTATAAAACTTTAACAGTTTTATTTTTATTTAATTAATATGAAAATGGGTTTTTGACAGCTGACACACTGCTACTCACTCTTGTTTCAATGATAATGAAAAATGGGAGAAAACCCCAAGAAAAACTTGTTCTGGCTATGAGTTGTCTACCATGAACCATATTTGGAGTGATCAAAACACAAACTCGAGGCTCACAAGGAAACTGTCAACCATTGCATGCTGAACCTATCATAAAATTTCTTCCAGAGAAGCATTGTGATACATAAAGACTATGTCCATAAAATCATCTGCCTTTTTTAACTGCAAGGCACTAAAATCCAGCACCAAATCTCTCATTTAAACTATAAGGAAGTAATACAACTCCTGCATTAGCAGACTGGATAACTCTCACTACCTGCTGTCCGCGACACATCCTATCTCATTCAACTCCGCTCTTAACTCATTAGGGATGTACAGCCTTTGAAAAAAATGATGGCGCAACTCTCTTGATGACGGAAAGTTAAGAGTTTTGAAGAGCGATTCACACCAGTACGTTGTTACATGTTCTGACTCGTTTGAGTATAAAGCGGACGGCGTAAGTCTCTCTTCATGCAGCATTCATATCATTCGCTTAAGTGGAGCAGTTAGTAAGATGCTCTTTTTCCGACGACGCAGGCCCATGTTCAATTCTGGTCAGGTACATTTTTTATTATTATTTAATAACGTCATTAATTTTCACAATGCCTACATGTTACCAGGCTTCGTTAAATAAATAAATTTGTAAATATACATGGAAATATTCACGATCAGGACAGGCTCCTGGGTGAGATTTTTTTTCAGGGTTTTTCCTCACCTGTAAGATAAATGTCAGAAGCTTAGGGCCCAACGGTCCCCGAAAATCATCCAGCCATCATCATCATCCTTATCTTGTTATCATCATCATTTTTCACCGGTGTGCAAAGAAATGGAAGCTACCACACCTACAGTTTAATAGTAAAGCTGCAAAGCATAGCATGAAAATGCTATGATTGCAGTGAAACTTCTGCCCTCAGACATAATTACTATGGAATGGAACGTATGGAAATAAATTAATTAAAGGAAACAGTTCATATATAAATATAGAAAATTAATAACAATTGTAACGTCTCATTACTTTGTTTAAAAAACACATGGCACAATAAAATTATTTATTTCCACTACTAATACAAAATGCGTCTGATTAATTTAAATTAAGTTAATTCTAATTTCATTATACAAGTAAGTCCTAAAACACTGCATTGCTTCATACAGGCAATTTCTAGTAGAGATGGTTGTGGTCTAGTGGAGGGAGCTTCTGTTTCCTGTGCATGAGGTCGTGTGTTCGATCCTGCTGTCATGCTTTTTTTCTCTCTCTCATCTTTATTTCAATTAATTTTCTTTCTTTTGTTTTATTTATTTTGCTTTGTTTTATTTTTAGTATTTACTGCATTACTTATTTACACAAAATTGTTTACCATTGCACGATACACAACAAAATAGAATGGATTTAGTCTCTCAAATAGTTGTAAACTTGTGAACCAAGTAGCTGATCTATGATCATGCACTGTGGCTTTGTTCTGAGACTTGAAAATTATCAATTATTTCAAATGCTGTACATCTGCTCCATATAGGTGGGTTGCATTGCTGGATTCTGACTTCATTTTCTCATTGCTGGATTCTGGCTTTGATTTCTGTGCCTTGCAGTTAAAAAGGAAGAGAATTTTTTTTTGGACATGGCCTTGGTACAAAACAATGCTTCTCTAAAAGAAATTTAAAGGTATAGGTTTCAGTATGTAATGGTTGACAGTTCCCTTGTCAGATCTGGATACCGAGTGTCTAACCACTTGTGAATTATGAGTGTATATGAATGTACCCCTATGTTCCTCAAGCAGTCATAGATGCTCTCCTGATAGGAGTTCCTTGACCAAGTTAATTTACTTACATTTACTTCTTTACACAGATGTCAATGAGTGACATGTGGTCAGTAGACATCTAGTATGTAACTAAGATATTAGTTGGATATTATTTGGATGGGTGATGGGGGAAGCAGATTAAATCACTAATTTAGGATTGAGGTTCTTTTACAAGTGCGAAATTTTTTATACTCAGGACCCATGCCTTAAAGTCCCTCCCAGAGGGCATGCTTTGGAATTTTCCATCCTAAAAAAATTCATCGATCCCTGCCAGGTTTGAACCTGCATTCCTTGAAACTAGAGGTTAGGAACATCAACAACTGAACCAATGAGTCTAAATAAAATATGAGTATCAAATATAAATTAGTTTAACATCCTCAGGGGTCCCAATGATGGGGATATGTAGATTGCGACCACAAGGTGCCCAAGCTGAGCAAAACATTGCTTCCACTTACTTGTGTTTTGCTCCTCACTCTAATCTTTCCTATATAGCCTCTCTTGGCTAATTCTTTTTTTTTTTTCTCTGATCATATTAGAGCATTCGAGACCTAGGGGATCTTTTCCTACTTTCATTCCTTTCTATTGATCTATCTAATTCTTACAGCCTCATTGGCACTCGCCTTGATGGGTGAGAAGGGTTAACCTTGTTATTGACCTATTAGGTAAACAAGGAACTAAAAAAATGCCCACATAAGCTGCATGTACATCAATGCAGTCCCATTACAACTTATACATAATGTGGACTCTTCTAAAGAGAAATAAGCATAAATATGCAATGGATTCGTGTCATCAGCTACAGCTGGATACATGTAATGAAGAATGAAAGAAATTAGTTTAACAAATTGTAACATTAAGTTATGTAGATAGGAAATAACACTATGAGGTTCTTTAATATTGTTTATTTTTTATCATTTCACTCACCTCATACTTCATAATTTATAGCAGACCCAGGGTTTCTTCACGTAATTCGTGACATTGTCAATGCTGCGTCATGTTCACAACTGACGTCCAACGGCCTTCTATCCTGCAGACTGACCTCCGCGCCATCTGGTGGCCGACCGAAGAATTTCCAAATCAGGCCTCTTTCTTTATAACCGGGTATTTCAAAATTCATAGTTGTTATTTCATTCTTGCATATGTAAATTTTTTCCCAAATTGTGAGTTCCTTCGGTTTTTCCAATTGTTTAAGTAATTTTGTTTTGGTTTCTATTCTATGTTTTTCTGACCAGGCATGTGCAGCTATTGCAGATTTTTCGGTTTCTCCATTTTTAACATTTCTGAGGTGTTCTTTTAATCTTTGTATTTAGATTCCTTTTTGTTTTTCCTATGTATATCTTTTCACAATCTTTACAATTAATTTGATAAATTCCCGATTTTTTGCAGTCTTCAATTTTTTCATTTTTGTTGGTTTTTATTAAATTACCTAAGCTGTAATCATTTTTCGGTGCTAATTTAATGTTGAATTTGTTGAAAATTTTTTGAAACTTGTCAAATACGAAAGGATGGTATGTGAACTTCTTGAATTTTTTGCCTATATTTTTATCTGTCTGAAGAGTACTTTCATTGATGACTTTTTGTTCTTTGAATTTATTTATTTTCTTGTGTATCATTTTCTTGTGAAAACCATTATCCTTAGCAATTTGTATGATGTGTTCTTTCTCTTTATTGTAATTTTCTTTGCTCATGGGGACATTCACAAGTCTGTGTGTTAAACTATTAAATACTGCCTGTTTGTGTGAAAAATGGTTAAATCCAGTAGCTTTTATATAATTGTCGATGTGAGTTTCTTTTCTGTAGATTCCAAATTCTATTTTCTTTTTCTCTTCTTTCCTAATCAATTTAAGGTCTAAAAATGGTATTTCATGATTATTTCTATTTCCATTGTAAATTTGATTGTTTTATTTTGAATATTTAACAGTTTAATGGCATCTTCTAATTGTTTCTCTTTTACTATTGCTATGATATCATCTACGTATCTTCTCCAAAATTTAAACATCAAAGGATGTGCTTTAGTTACATGACATTCAAAATTCCCCATAAACAATTTTGAATGTCATGTAACTAAAGCACATCCTTTGATGTTTAAATTTTGGAGAAGATACGTAGATGATATCATAGCAATAGTAAAAGAGAAACAATTAGAAGATGCCATTAAACTGTTAAATATTCAAAATAAAACAATCAAATTTACAATGGAAATAGAAAATAATCATGAAATACCATTTTTAGACCTTAAATTGATTAGGAAAGAAGAGAAAAAGAAATAGAATTTGGAATCTACAGAAAAGAAACTCACATCGACAATTATATAAAAGCTACTGGATTTAACCATTTTTCACACAAACAGGCAGTATTTAATAGTTTACACACAGACTTGTGAATGTCCCCATGAGCAAAGAAAATTACAATAAAGAGAAAGAACACATCATACAAATTGCTAAGGATAATGGTTTTCACAAGAAATGATACACAAGAAAATAAATAAATTCAAAGAACAAAAAGTCATCAATGAAAGTACTCTTCAGACAGATAAAAATATAGGCAAAAAATTCAAGAAGTTCACATACCATCCTTTCGTATTTGACAAGTTTCAAAAAATTTTCAACAAATTCAACATTAAATTAGCACCGAAAAATGATTACAGCTTAGGTAATTTAATAAAAACCAACAAAAATGAAAAATTGAAGACTGCAAAAAATCGGGAATTTATCAAATTAATTGTAAAGATTGTGAAAAGATATACATAGGAAAAACAAAAGGAATCTAAATACAAGATTAAAAGAACACCTCAGAAATGTTAAAAATGGAGAAACCGAAAAATCTGCAATAGCTGCACATGCCTGGTCAGAAAAACATAGAATAGAAACCAAAACAAAATTACTTAAACAATTGGAAAAACCGAAGGAACTCACAATTTGGGAAAAAATTTACATATGCAAGAATGAAAATACAACTATGAATTTTGAAATACCCGGTTATAAAGAAAGAGGCCTGATTTGGAAATTCTTCGGTCGGCCACCAGATGGCGCGGAGGTCAGTCTGCAGGATAGAAGGCCGTTGGACGTCAGTTGTGAACATGACGCAGCATTGACAATGTCACGAATTACGTGAAGAAACCCTGGGGTCTGCTATAAATTATGAAGTATGAGGTGAGTGAAATGATAAAAAATAAACAAATTGTAACATACTTTTTCTTCTTAAAAAAGAAGCTGCCATTTGCGTGATCAAGCAACGGTTCTTAGCATTTGGCACTTGAGAATTAACAACATATAAGAAAAAATTTACATTTAGATTTGAATGCTCAGGTAGCTCAGTTGGTAGAGCACTGGCATAGAAAGTCAAAGGTCCTGGGTTCAAATCCCAGTCTGAGCATATATTTTTCTCTTCAAATATAATATATATATATATATATGTATATGTTATCTGAGATCCTGGGTTTTTCTCTCTCAAATTGCTTGTTTTGAACTCCTCTGTAACCAAATACATTTCCTTGATTTAATTAATTTACATTCCATATAAAATTATCATCAGATGCTTTATTTTAATGGACATTTTTCAAAAGAACATTTCAATTTAATTTCTTACACATATTGCTGTCACTGAAAAATTAACATGATTATAGTGTGATTTCAGTCAAGAATAAGTGCCATCATTCAACATTCACATGCAAGTCTTAAAAAAATAAAATCATATTAAAATTAAATTATATAGATCTACTATTTTTAATGTTATTTTTTTGCAAAAGCATAGCATCTACAAATATTACTGTCTTCTTTTTATACATGCTAAAATAAGCACTTTTACAAATAATTGCTATTATGATTTTTACACACTGCAAAGCAATCTTTATAAATCTTCTTTGGTTTACACTATATTTCATAATTCACTAAACTGACATAGAGTGGAATCTGTTATCTTTAAGTCCATTTATAATTTTATTTATATATAATATATAATTATAATGTCTTACACTATTTTTATAAACTCTAAAAGCAAAGTCACTTTGTATTTTTTTTTATTTTTAAATATTAAATGTATATTTTTTAATCAAAATTACAGTGGGAAGTAACACTATGAGGTAATTTTCAATTTATAAATGAGTTGTATAAAATGTTTTTACATTTCACCTCATAAAGTTCCATGTTTTCATGCTACTGATTTCAAAGACCATTTTGCTTTCATCTTCAGTCAAACTTCAACTCTGAGTTTGACTGAAGATGAAGGCAAAATGTCCTTTGAAACCAGTATCATGAAAACACGGAACTTTATGAGGTGAGGTGTAAAAACATTTTATCCAACTCATTTATAAATTCAATGTATATACTCAAAAAAATTCCATCATGCAAGAATTGCATAAACTAAGCAAACTCCTCACCAAGTCAAATTTATGATTCAGGTCTAACTTTGCTAGTTTATAAAATATATATCTTTCTTTCCTTAATTAATTTGTATGGTATACAGTTACATTGTGACAAAGCAAATATGGTGGCTACTAAAACAATTTCTTTAATTTTGAATTTCAGGTAAATTCCCACTTCAAATAGTTGGATTCCACTGATTTTTGGATAATACCTTCCTTAATATTTAATTTTAGGAAGTTATATTTTGAGGTTATTTTAATTATATTATTTTTGGTCTGGACATCTTACCTCAATATTAATGTTGATTTGTTCTTGGACATGTTTCAAAACAATTCTCTGTTTTATCTTCAGCTTTCCCAGACTCAGTCTGGGAAAGCTGAAGATAAAACAGAATTGTTTTGAAACATGTCCAAGAACAAATCAACATTAATATTGAGGTAAGATGTCCAGACCAAAAATAATATAATACCTTCCTTGTTTTATTTCAATGTTTAAAATCATGTTGTTATTGATTACTTTCAAAATTTCTCTCTCTTCTATTATCTTTGTCTTTGCAATGTTTCTTTCTTTCTCTAAAGACTACAGTAACGGTGTTTTTCTACATCATGACCAGCCTCAATTATATGTTTTACTTAACTATATTTATTTTCTGCATACATATTTGAAATCTTTTAAACATTCTTTGAATCTTGTAATAAATCTTCTCTTGGTTCTAAGTAAAATTTATAGCATATTTTACAAATGTTTATTTATATATGGTAACTTACCGGTTTTTTATTTACAATTAAATTTATTATTTCCTTTTATGACATTGTTTATTATCTCATTTAATTTATTTTCTGTTCTGTATGCAATATTTAACACAACTAAAGAGAAAATGTTCTGCCTGAACTGAGATTTGAACTCAGGACCTCCAACTTAAGGCAAAGGCGGTCTTGGGTTCAAATCCCAGTTCAGGGAAAAATTGTTTCTTTAATTATGTTAATTATTGCTTACAGATGACTTGTCTGTGTATATTAATTTTCATATTATATTCTGTAAGCTATGTTTATGTTTCTGTCATTTTTTTAATGACCTACCTAATGTTGTAATTGTTTCAGTTCCTTTTTCCTGTATATGTGAGTATTTAAATTCTTGGACAAAAACTGATCCATTGATCTATTGAATTAAAATAGCTCACTAACACTAGCCTAAATTTTTATTTACTTTGTAACATGCACACAAATATATGCAATGACATAAAGAAGATTAATTTCCTGGAAATGTACAATTTTCAAAGCATGAACACTGCATAATTATACACAGTGTTCAGAAATTCACATTGCAAACTTCTAGGACTAGTAGAGGATGCATATAGATAATGTTTTGAATAGGTACTTTTATCCGGAAACATACCATTTTTGTGCAGAAGGTACAAGAATTTAGCATTAAGTGTTTAAATCTTCCACATCTGCCAGGAATAAACTGATAGTAATTTAATGATTTATGACTCAATTAATTACATTTACTAAACTCAGCATTTATAGATTTTCGAAATATAAAAAAAAAACTTACATGATTTGCAGGCACAATGTGTGCAAGAGCTTGGTGGTTACCACATGGAACCACTGTTATAGTGGGTAAGTACTAACCACAATGTTTTCAGTGAAAAATTGAAGTTCTTTATTTTTCCCTTGACACTGGACATTGTCACAAAATCAATGAATGTTGGGTTGTGTAAATGTAATTAATTAAGGGTCGTATGCAAATACATTACTCTCTACTCAAATTACTTCCAATCACTGGTGAGCTGAGATCGAATTAACGGCCGCCTTAACCGGTCATGCATGAATGTTGACGTTTTCGTAATATTGGCAACGAATTACCCAGAATTCTCAGCGATAAAACCACTTCCGTTATTTTCGTCTGCTATAGAGGAATGCATTTATGCTTGCATCCCGCAAATAATACCGTATACAAACACGTCTGCGACGCGCAATATTACGCCGATTCTCCTGTTCTTCCAGTTGAATTCTTTGGTAGACTCTATCAAATTCCTCTTCTCCGCATATACAGAAAACATGATCGAAGTCTTCAAGGTCCGACATCTTGGATAAGTTTCAAACTACATCGGTTACCATCGGTTCCCTTCGGGATTTTCACATAAGTTTATATCTTGAGCTACGATCTTAAGGTACCTTGTCAGGTAGCTTTACAATTATTACCGCGTGAATAGATTTCTGAGTAAGAAAAATGTGTTTGAATAAAACTTTATCATCAGAGAACGCCTTTTACTGTCTAATGCGTTCAAACATTCGACCCTAAGTCATACATCATAAATTACTATCAATTTATTCCCAGCAGACCCAGGAGGTTTAAATGCTTAATGCAAACTTGTTGTACCTGCAGCACAAAAATGGTATGTTTCCAGACAAAGGTTCCTATTCAAGAGTTTATTTACAGAGTGCCCTAGAAGTTTGTAACGGGAATTTCCGAACATCCTGCATATAAAACAGAATTAAGATTTAATAAAAAATGAGAAACACAACAGTAGAGTCCAATGATAAAATGTCATAAGTTGTCATAAATATACTTAAACTACAATTGATTTGTATATACAGTACATTACAACAACTAACTCCAACTGGTCATGAGAACCTCATGGTGTGATGCATTCAGCTGTCTTTGGAGGTGGTTTTATCTACTTAGTTACTAATTTTTTTTTTTGATGGGATGTCAAAATTCACAGTATTATTTTTTTTATGTTTATTACAGAACATGATAATAAATCCATAATAAAAACATAAACAAAGATGATAAGTAAAAATAAATCTTATGAATACAGAATTATAACAAGTATAAATTTTAATGAAGATGGAAAAATTGCAGATAAAATAAATTCCACATTATTAAGCAGAGGTGATTGGGAGAGGGGACACACCATAGTATAGTTAGTTAAGCCAATATGCTACAAACTGGAAGGTCAAAGGTTTGAGTCCTGATGCAGTCAAGATTTTTAAACTAACCTAAAATTTGTGGAAAGCAAATTAAGATACCTGGAGAAAGCAGTAAGCACAGCTGGACTGTGCCTGAATAAACAAAAAACCAAAATAATAAGAGTATAATGGAACTGAAATGTGATTGCAGCTCAATGATGCAGAAATAGAAGACATAGTGAAATTCCAGTTTTTAGGAACCATGATATCAAAAGAAGGACGCTCTGAGGAAGATATTAAGGCCAGAATTAGAAAAGCAAAAGCCGTATTCTCACAACTGTCACCCATATGGAGACCCAAACAAATCTCAACTATCATCATCATCATCCTTCACAGATTAGGTCTTTGCCTGTTCCAATCTCATATCTGTTCAGCCCTATGTTGTCTTGGTCTTCCCATCAATCTTCGTCCTACAAGATTATACATCAGTGCCATCTTTGGTATCCTATCCTCTGTCATTCTTTGCAGATGCTCCTTCGAAATGTTTCTGTGTTCTTCTATTTGTTGAAGAAGTGGTTGTACTTTTAGTTCCTATCTAATATTCTCATTTCTAATATGTTTTTCTCTTGTACAACCTTTTACAGCCTGTAGGAATCTCATTTCCGCTGCCTGTATTTTACTTTTTTCTTTTACCTTCAGGACCCAGGCTCACTTCCATACATCACCACTGGTAGTACCATCGTTGAGTAAAATCTTAGCTGCGTATCCTTTCTTACTTTGTTCCTCAGTTTATGTCAGATTGTTCCACAAATATGTTGAAATTTCTGTATTTTCTTATTTATATCTTAATCTTCTTAATAAGTTATATCGCAGCCCAAATACTGGAAGTGTGAAACCTGTTCCAACACTTTATCTTCCATTACTATTTTTGTTCTTGCTGGCACAGCCAGTAAGGACAGAGCCCGAGTCCATCCTCTCTGCTTCCTCGGGAGTTACAGGAGACTGGTGGGCTAGCACAGAAATGAGTCCAGACTTCCCCAAGAACCTGGACCCACTGGAGAATGGGGTGGATTGAATATATAAAAAGGAGCGTTGCCATTACAATCTTTCACTTAGCAAGAGAATCAATCTCAAGCCAATCCTTGAGGATGCTGGATGCTGGGAGGAAAGTCGGGAAATTTCAAGCCTTGAGACTACGGCCAACTAACCCAGAAGACATCAAATTATGATAAAGTAAAAAGGTATTTATTTTCCAATATCCTGAATTGATGATTAAGTCATATTTCCTTGAGTCTTCCAGTATAAAACTGACAAAGTCTTTGGATTGTTGTGCTGGGGTATTTAATGCAGGTCACTGCACGAGATGATGTTTGTCCATAATGTGAACCGGGTTATTGCACAAAACATATTTGTTGGATTGATATATATCTATACTGTGCACATGGTGAGTGAGAAAGTCATACCCCGTCATCAATGTAAATTTTGCCACTGCCTCCTTGCACCCTCTGTTGTTTACTTGCACTGCTAGTTTGTCTATTTTTTCCCATGATTTTTTCTTTTGCTGCTTCGAGTTCTCTTGCATATGTTTCATTTGAAATGCTTTCTTCATTTCTTAGGAGTGGTGGTTTGATGTTTATTGTGTTTTGGGTTCTGATCTCTCTTTTTGCAAGTTCATCTATTATTTCAATACGAAATAATACAATGTGTGAAGGAATTCATTGGAAGGCTATTGTCTTGTTTAGATATTTTAAAAACTTTAGCAGGTTGCAGCATTCCATGATGGTTTCATTTACTGGTATTTGGTTGGAGGCAATTGCTTGGATTGGAGCTCTAGAGCTTACTAAGAAGACTGCTTTTATAAACATTTTCTGGTAGACTTATTGAGTGCCTCTTCTATGGCTTTGATTTTTCCCTCAAATGTTGCATTATAGAGATCCACTGTGATATATTGGCTGAACAGATGTGAGTAAATGCCAGCTCCTACATTTTCAGTCACTGCTTTAGTTTTATGATAAAGAAAAGTTATTTATTCAACATTCAAGATTATTTTAGTAACGATGAACATAAAACTACTGGCTGAATGTATCGTCCCACTGCATTCCCATGAGCAGGCAGAGTTAGCTGATGATGGGAAAAAGATCTCCCAAAACATATTATAAAGTAAATCAAATCAAGTCCAGTTTAAGTGTATTTCTGACTACTTAACACATTTTTTTTTAGAATTATGATTATAATAATAAATACATATTACACTAGCTATAAATGACAACATCAACAAATGCCAGCAGACAGTAAAAGACAAGCCACTGGCTTACCTAGCGGCGATAGACCAATACTACGAGGGGAACCGCAGGCTTGAGGGCTGCTGCTAGCACTATCATGTTGTAGCAAGCCTACCACAGGTCTGCCACCTAATGGAGAGGCAGTACACTGTGTCAATCCAGCACAAAGCAGTATCTCCTCTCTTATATTATTCACCAACTCTTTATTATTAATATTATTATTATTTCATAACAACCAATCACTGAGTTTTAATTCAACTGTATTATACAGTATATATAGGCTTTATTAATTGTTATAAATAAAAATACAAAACTGGCAGATAATACCTGGACATTCAATAAGTAATTGTAAATTACAGGGTATTTCACATTTAATTAATTTAGGTTTCTTTTGGAAACAAATGTTTACTTCAAATATAGTATCCTACCATGTCAATTATTGTATTGTATTGTAAGCCTATATTTTTCCCTTTACAGAGATTTAGGCGCTCTCCCCCTACAGAGAAGAATTTGAACCATGCTAATTTAGTTACACTTGTTTTCGTACAGATGTCATTTTTGAGTGGTCCGTGGTCAGCATTCCGCCTCATAGTGACATCTAGGAAAACAAGGTAGTACTAGGACGGGAAAATTCGGTAAATTTTGCTTAGAGGCCTTTTCATTCAGGCTTAAGGATTTTTTACGAGCCTGAAAATCTTCAGACTCGGGACCCACAGCTTAAAGTCCCTCCCGGAGGACTTGCTCCTTGGATTTTTCCGTCCTAAAAAATCCATTGACCCCGGCCGGATTTAAACCCGCAACCCTCAGGACCAGAGGCGAGGAGCATAACCACTAGTCCACCGCGGCCGACACCATGTCAATTATACAATGCCAAATCTTTGGAAGATGGTGCACTCCATTTGCAGCACCATTTCTAGATATCTCTGTCATTGTTGACCAACCTAAAGCTCTTTTGATGTCAAATCTTGATTGAAAGTGATTTATTTATGGGGGATTTTTTAGCTTAAAAATCAAGTCATAATTACAAGAGCTCAATCTGGAGAATTTGGCGAGCGCATTGTATATCTGTGTTTGACCTGGAATTCAATCTTCTTAACAAATTGTTAATTTGCGGCAGCTACATTATTATGTAACAAATTAATGGTCTCTTGTTCAATGGTCTAGGATGTGTGGTTTTTAATGCTGTACTGGGCACACCTGATGTTCCAAGTAATATAATGAGATGCACTAAATCTTATTTAAGGTTTATACAAGGAGGTGTAATATCAACACACATTAAAAATAATGTGTTTTCATGATCATAACACACAATAATTAGTAATTTTAAAAGGGATCCTGCAATGCACGGCAAATAATTTAAATCATTCGATATGACTTTAGAAGTGCTTCAGATTGATCAATAATAGACGATACCTAGCAATGGTTATTGATATTATTTTATGTTAATGGAGATAACTCTTTAAGATGCTAAAGTCAATAGTGCCACAATTCAAATCTGGGCATGAAATTGCTGATAAATTTTATTCAGATGTCTCTTTTTACAGACCCGATCGAGTTTCTTTCACATTCTGCAAATCTATGACATAGGAGCCAAGGCTTTAGGTTGCTTCTGAAGCAACCCATCCTCAGGATTTTTATGCCCTGAAAATCTATTGATCCCAGCCAGGTTTGAACTTTAAAACCAGAGATAAGAATGGTAACTACCAGACCACCAGAAATTATAAATATAGTGCTACAGTTGGAATGCACCAATATTTGGTTTAAATAAGAAGCATTCAGTCTTGTGAAGAATTTAAATATTTTAACTTGAATTTCATTAATGGTAGACTTCTAACTTGGCCCATGTCTATTTAAACTTTTACCTTATAAAAAATTGATTACCCAAACTTCTCTGAATATTTCAAGCTTGAATTAGGAATATTTGCTGGTATGTTCTATATTGAGAAAAAGTAAAAGTTTTGTTTATTTATATTGGACTAAAAGAGAAGATGAAAGATCTATTCAAAAAGTCTATTGAGAAACATACAAAATATGTTGACTTAGGCTTTCATGGCCGGAGTTATTATGATGATCTTGTAGAAGATTTCCGGGCTGTTGGCCATGGTCTTGAGGTTTGTAGTTCCCCGACATTTCGCCAGAGACTGTGTCTCAAGACAACCCTTGAGGATGCCGGATGCAGTCTCTGGCGAAACAGGGAACTACAAGCCTCAAGACCATGGCCAACAGCCCGGAAATCTTCTACAAGATCATCAAAATATACAAAATTTTTCAAAAGTACCATATTGGCCCAAAAATAAACCAACCCTAAGTATAAGATGCATCCTTAAAATTTGAAGAGAAGAAAGAAAATTAAAGATTACCATGCAAGAAACCAGTTGTAAAGCAATGAGAATGTCGCATGGTTAGCGACAAAACTAGTCTGCATAAAAATCAAGGAATATGAGGTGAGTCAAAAATACAACCCAAATATAATTAAAATAAACCTCATAGTGTTTTTCCTACATGCAATTAATAAAGCTGACTTTTTCAGTTGAAAATTTTACGAAAAGTGTGCCTTATTTTTTAACCAGTATGCTAATGGCTCAAAATGAAAAGATGCAAAAATGTGCCACTTAACACGGGTCTAGAAATTAATCTGTTAGGAGATAATGTGGTTTTTTTATGATTTGGACCCAATGAATACTAAGCACTAATTCAAACAAAAGCAAGTAACAAAAGGTAGACAGAAGAATTAGTATTAGGTAAAAATGAATTAAGATAAAAATTGAACTTTTGTAAGAAATACAATATTATATAAAAAATGTTTAAGAGAAATAAGGTAATCTATATATGTAAGAAAATCAGGTCATTTACTAGAATCTTGGATCACACTTATGTCAGTCTTTCCACTTATCAATCATGAGTAAAACACAGCATTCAAGTGTGCACAGAAACAACCATAAAAGCTCCAATCAAAAACTTAGGAGTTGAGATACCAATCTACCTATCAGATGCTTGTAACATGTTGACTAATGTTTATTGGAGCGTTTGTAGATGTTTCTGTTTGTTCATGAAGACTGGCTTGTCTCATGATTAAAAAATTAGACATTTCAAAACTATATTTAATTAATGTTAGGAAGTAAACATTATGAGGTATAATCATTAAAAATCATCGGAGAACATATTGTTTAAATAACTCACCTCATAGGATTCATGCTTCCATGAAATCGCGATTTCATGGAAGCATGAATCCTATGAGGTGAGTTATTTAAACAATATGTTCTCCGATGATTTTTAATTTCAAAACTAGTTACTTTCCAGACCTATGTTTACTGAAATTTTGTTTTGCTTCTCTTCGCTTTTACTTCTTATATCTATATTTGGGAACATCACTTTAAAACACCTGTATTTAACATAAAATTAATATGAATTCACATTATGAAGTATTATTTTATTAGATCTTTATCTCTCACCTTATACAAGCTATTTTTCACCAATAGTTTGGGAGAAGATCTATATTCAGAAAAAAAAAGTTAAAATATTAAAATATGTCCTGAGATCTCAGTAGTTCTCAACTAACTAAGTTTTCAGTTGCATCACTTTGTTAGTTAAATCACTTTGAATGCCTTTCAGGAACATGTTCCATCATCAGCATTTAAAATTGTACTATTTTAAATGATTTTATGATGGAACATGTTTTCTGAATGGCCTTCAATGAGATTTCATTAACAAAGTGATGCAACTGAAATATTAATTAGTTAAGAATGAAGATCTGACTTGGAGGAGGTTCGAAAGAAGAAGAAATCCACAGAAGGAATAAAACATGGAAAGAGGTCAAAATATTAGCAACCCAAAAAAGATAGATGGAAGTGCTTCACAGATGCCCTATGTTCCAAAGGGAACAACATAAACTAAGTCAAGTCACTGATACCTCAGGTACATATTTTAATATTTTACATAGTAATCTTAACAGTTGTTTATAAAGGCACTTAAAAGTACAGAAAAATAGAGTAAAGCTAATGAATTTTTTTAATTCCTGGAAAAAATTATTTGATCATGAGCCATAGCTTTGGGATCAACTCAGCCTCTTATAAATGAGTACCAGACATTTTTTCTGGGGGTAAAGGCAGCCATCATGCAGGACTGACAACCCAGCTGACATCTCAAGCTGATTGTCTAAAAAGGTAAAAGCTTATTATCCTACTACACTAAGGACCTCACAAGGCCTGTAGGGGATCACTTTATTTTACTTTACATAGAAATATTAATGGTGGTTTATAAAAACTTTTAAAAGTACAGAAAAACAGAGTCAAGCTAAAGATTTTTTAAATTTCCAGAGAAAATGATTTGTTGTTAGGTTCATCTGCCTAACATCAGAGAAAAGGGATGTGCAGAGCCTCCAACGATGTCTCATATATAGATTTTTGCTGAAGATAAAGGAAATAATATTTGAAACCAGTCCTAAGGAAAATTGCTTATGAGGTGAGGTGTAAAGAATTAATTCAATTTACACCTGTATTTATTTGAAATTAAGATAATTATTATAAAAGGCCCAAATTATAGATTGAATTTATTTGTATTATTTGAATTAGTTAATAATTTAAACCAATGTTTAACATATTAAGCCTATTTATACTTTTTTATAATACTAACTGAATATTTTTATTTACATAAAGTGATAATTCGTACATGACATATGCTAACAAACAGTTAACACATCAAATAAATTAACCATGTCACATAAATCATACAATTTGTGCTCTTGAAAGGAAAGGAAATTGTGCAAAATAGCAAATAATGAAAATGCATACCAAAGCACAGTCTCAATTGTGAAGCAGTGCTTAAATTGTTTATTTGTGTCCCAAACAATATTTACAATCAATCTTGACTTTTTCATCCACATAAAGAAAAGCCAAGATTGTAATATGGTACATAAAATGTTTAACTACTTCAAAAAGGTACTTTTTGATAAAAAATGAATATAACTAGACAGAAGAAACTTTTATCATCAACAAACAATAATAAATGAAATAGAAGAGCTAGTCTTAGGTAAAAATCAAACTTTTGCAAGTAATATAATCTTAAACAAAAAATTATCAACAGAAGTACGATAATATTGTTACATGTAAGAAAATTAAGTAATTTTCTAGAATCTAAGATCACAAATGTACCACTGTTTTCTCTCAACATAGATCTTAAATTTAAAAAGCTAACAAAAATAACTTAATAAATTAATGAGTCATTTTAACATCTTACCTCATATTTCATGTTTTATCAAACACGGTAACTATAGTTTTCAAATGATCTTGTCATTCATTTTCAACCGCCATTATGACTACCGGATATTCGTTGGAATCTCCCTCTATAACGTTGCCATCTGGTGTTGATTTGACGAACTTCGAGATATCGTTGCCATCTGGTATTGATTTGATGAACTTCGAGATGAGGTCACGTTCATCCGGAATGTCGAAATTCATAGATTTAAATTTGTTCTTCTGTATAAATATTTTCTCCCAAACTGTCAAATCCAAAGGTAGTCATAATGGCGGTTGAAAATGAATGACAAGATCATTTGAAAACTATAGTTACCGTGTTTGATAAAACATGAAATATGAGGTAAGATGTTAAAATGACTCATTAATTTATTAATTAAGAACCTCATAATGTGTTTCCCAATTTTAACTTTGAAAAAATAACTTACCCTAACCTCATATTTGTTCTTCCTGTCTATCGTAAGTTACTTATTGGGTCACATTTCAGTTAGATTTTAATATTGCTTAGTTCCTATACTTAAGAAGCTAATATAAATGATGAATATTATTTTTGTCTTCTTTGTCTTACATAGGTAGTTATAATTATTTTATAAATTAAAATTCTAATAAATACTTTCTTGGTTGTAGAGTTGTTTTAAATTGGATTTAATTTATTGAAAATTAATTTTCATTTGACTAATGTTGAGAGAAAAAATTGGCCTAAGTGTAGTCCAGATTTTAGTAAATTACCAAAAATCATTACCATACATTAAATTTTAAAATCTAGGTTATTTTTTTATTTAATTTCATTTAGTTTAGAGAAAAAAGAAAAGTTTAATCTAGTTGTACTTTATTTAATGATGCAGATTATTAACATAGCAATTCAAATTTGGGCATAAAAGGGCCAACAGAGGTCTCTGATTTCAGACTTGTGATTTTTTCCCCATGATGTACATCTATAACATGGATTCTATGAAACAAATTTAAATGGAAAATGTTAAATCAAATAAAAATATCGAAAAAATGGATTCTATGCTTTACTTTCCTTCCAAAGGAACTAATAATCAGATTTAATATTCTTAAAAATCCTTTGATATCCTCATGACTGACAAACATATACTGGTATATGTTCTTTTAATAAGGAAACTTTATATTACTGGATTACGGTTTTGTAAACAGAAGGGATAAAATAATTATTTTAAAAATTTATTACAAAATGTTCCCTGTTTTTTGATGATATTATAAATTTAGTCAATAATTTGCCTATAATGTAGGTGCTAAATGTCAAATTTAATTTTTTTTTAAACTAAGCAATTATAAGTAAAATTGTATTACTTTTTTTTCGTGAACTTCGAAGATAACCCCTTGAAATTAATGACATGTCTTACATTACATCCTGTACATGGAAGTAATGATGATGAAATGAAGTAAAGAGATGATAAGAGATTTCTCAGTCTATGATATTCATTTTTTATCAACACTATCAACACTGATTTTTTGGGTTTTTAAAAGAATATCTGCAACTTCACAGTTCAGGCAACATTCACATTTGTTAGCCATGTTGTCCCATATCCAATTCCTAAACATAATCACATACTGTATTTGTCTGTGTATGGGAAGGTGTCATTACTTTCCTATTTAAAATATTTTTCACTGTAACATAATCTGAAAGAAATTTTTGCGATCATAATGGCATTATGCAGTTGAAATATTCCCATCAAAATATACTGTGAATTAATTATCACTATTTATGGGGTATACTTGAGAATTGACAAGATGGGTCAATACTAAAAAAATACCTGATAAAATTTAATTGAGATATTAGTCACAATGTCCTGTGACATAGCCAAGCAGTTTAAAGTTTGATGCCTTGGTACAGACCTACGGACTTGTGTTCATTCAAGTCCCCATGGGGGAAGAGAATTTTCTCATAGAATTTCTGCCAGTATGTGACCACTGACTACCTAGCATCATGAAGAATTTGGGTAGCTACAATAATAAGCAGCTCCAGGTTGAGAAAATCAGTTATAATAGCTGGGTACCCAACATGCTGACTACATGTCATCCCTATACTAGCTGGATGAACGTCCATCTCTGTGATTGACAGATGTGGATGTAAGGCCAACAGCTGGATAGGCAAGGGATTTCCAGGCCTGTCACACCATGTTTTATTAATCACAATATCATCAATATTTAATGAGTTAAGCATTTAATGCTTGTCCCGGTCTCATAGATTTCAATTGAAAAGTTGCATCCAACCCTTCTTCAACCTAGTAACATTTATTCTACCTTCTGGCCTATAATGTAAAATAATAATTATAACTACATGTTATTGTCAATTAGATCAAATTTTCATTTAATATCTAACATTATAACTGAAGACCTCTATAAAAAATGACATAACCACCAATTTCTGCAGGTAATTTTAAGGTGCTAAAATGAATGCAATATTCATTTTTATAATGTTGAGTGATTCTGGGCTTTGTGGCCGTGGTCCATTACTGGTGTTCCTACCAGACATTTCTCCCTCAACTGCAGAGGGCATCTTCAGTGGCGAGTACTTCTAGATGTTGTTTCCTGGCCGGAGGCTTGACTGTGATATCACAGGGCCTCCAACCAGGAAATAACACCTAGAAATACTCGCCACTGAAGATACCCTACGCAGTTGAGGGAGAAATGTCTGGTTCACAGTCAAGCCTCTGACCAGGAAACAACACCTAGAAGTACTTGCCACTAAAGATATTCTCAACAGTTGAGGGAGAAACGTCTGGTAGGAACACCAGTAATGGACAACGGCCACAAAGCCCAGAATCACTCAACATTATGATTATCAGCCGTGAAAGCCTGCATTCAACTAATATTCATTTTTATTTATACAATTTTCCCCAACTTAGTAAGTAGTTGATAACTGCCAAATATGAGGCATTGTTTATCATCTGAATGTGCTTGGTTATAAAAAAATTTTCCATCTAAATTGAATGTTACACAAACTTGTCGGTTTATCATCATCAACACAACAGTCCAATCTGAACATTGGCTTTCCATAGAACTCTCTTCCCAACTTCTATATCCTTGGCAACCAACCAGCTTCTTCAAACTGCTGAATTCCATCCATGCACCACAATCTTGGTTGACACACACTCCTTTCCTTTTACCTTCAGATTTACTCTCCATAACTTTCCTTGGAATCTCATGTTCAGTTACATTTTGCAGATGTCCTGTCTATCACAATCTTGAAACTTTAATTGATGTTAGAACATCAGGAAATTTGAACAACTAGTATAGTTCATGGTTGAATTTTATCTATCACTCACCCTAATCACATATAGGCATATAGGGCCATATATTTTCCTGAGTATTGGTCTTCAGTCATAATATCATTCCTTGGGAGTATTCAGGCTTCACTGTGATACATTAACACTGGTTTTATAAGTATTTTATATAAATTACAAAAATTGTAAGTTACATTCTTATTTTGAGGGAAGTTTTTAATTATTGTTATTTAATGCTTGGCATTTGGCAATGAAGCCATTAGCTCTCATGCACTCCAGTATTTTTCTATGATGGATCCAGCTGCAGTGCTTGGCAAGTTTGAATATGTGCTTCAGTCATTTCTTCTTCTTTGTTGCCTAGAGATGTAAATTCCTATTTTATTTAAATGTTTTGCTAAATAGTCATGTTTGGTGATTTTTTTAGTTTTTGATGTTGTTTTATCATTTTTTGATAGACATCTTTTTATTTGAATATAATGCATAAATTGCTGTTTTAGAGTCTGACAAAATAACTTTTTTTTAATTTATCTATTCTATATAAAAGTTGTTGAAATGAGAAATGTAGGTTCATTATTTCTGCATCAAAATTTGTTGTATGAAATCCAACTGGTTGATAGAATGAAAATAATGTACAAGTTACTCCCGCTCCTGAATTGTTATCGACTATTTGACCCATCAGTATATATGTGCAAACATTCATTGCTAGGACTTCTTATTTACAGCTTACAATGCTAAAGCTTTTAATAAATGTTTGGATTAAATGAATCGTGATTTCTTCTTACCTCATACTTCTGTTTTTTTAAACACAGCACTGCAGTATCAGCGACCATTGTCACCATCCTCAGCTGTTTTCACGACTGTCAATTTTTTCTTTTGCCAGTAATTATCCAAACTGCCATCTGGTGTTCTTTTGAAGGAATTATTTTCTAAACTGCCATCTGGTGTTCTTTTGAAGGAATCATTTTCTAAACTGCCATCTGTTGTATTTTTGAAGAACTTCGTAATCAAGCTCGGTTCGTCTGGAATCTCGAAGTTCATGGTTCTAGTACGGTATGGTTTTTTTGAATATATATTTTTTCCCAAACTGTTAAATCCAAAGGTTTGGATAGATGTTTCAAAAGTTTTGCTTCTTTTTCAATTCTATGATGCTCTAATAAACTATATGCTGCTATAGCTGATTTTTCAATTTCTCCATTCTTTATGTTTCTGAAGTGTTCTTTTTTATGAGTTTCCAAGTTCCTTTTTGTTTTTCCTATATATATATCCTGTTGCAATATTTGCAATCAATTTGATAAATTTGATAAACCTCATAATGTTAAAAATTCCCAAATTTACTACATACATGTTTGGATGCTTCAGATTTTGCAATAGATTCTGAAGTTCAATTGAAAGTGAATTGATTGGAAGGTCAAAGGTTTTTCTCTGGTCAATACAATATTTGTATCATAACATGCTTGTCCTGCTTAAGTTGAAGAAAAGAAACATGATCTTAACTCAACCAGACTAAATTAATAAATACTAAATATAATTAAATTTGAGATAAAAATTTTAGTCCAGACCGAGACTCGAACATGGGACCTTTAGTTTTCCATACCAAATGCTCTACCAACTGAGCTACTGGGGCAAGTTCCAAACTTTTCTCTTATATACGTTGTAATTCCTTCAGTGACAAGTGTTAAATTAGTAATGAAAACATCACTAAATATAATGCTATGTAAATGTTTATCTCCTACACTAACAAATACAGTATGTATTCAATCTAAACACTGCAGTTAAAAAAAAAAAGACATGTAAATATCTGCAATCACCCAAACAAGCAGCACGGATGTGGCATAAATGAAATGAACGAGATAAGAGAGAAGGAAAGAGGCGTGAACAGCACTGTACCTGGTAAGTTAGGCACACTGCTTGCCGGCACGTTAAGACCCTGAGCTGTGCCCGCACAACTTTGCCTGCCCAGCGCAGCTACGCGGCAAACGATAACAAGGAACTCATTTCACTAACCTCTTTGGAATATCATTTTGTTTCTTAGATACAACAAAGTTAAACGGAATGTTGAAAGATGACTCATAGGATGTCATAATGAAATGCCAAGTGACCAAAACTATAAATATTTTTTTTTTATTTACAGATGCCTTAACGTGACAAGAGCATTTAAGAAACACAACCTCTCACTTCTTCAGAACACTCTAAAATCTAAGAGAAACTACATTTTTCAATCAGTCGGGAGCGGTTATTCAGGCAAACAAGTGAATACTGTGAGTTGTTAAAATTCTCTCTATTAATTAAGTAAATAAAAGTTTCTTCTCAAAATAGTTAGTAAAACTGTGAGTATTTTAAGAAAGAAATTGAATCAGTTTATATACACCTCAAATGAGACCAGCTTCATGGTCAGATGTACTGACTACAGTTCATGAGGTTCTAGGTCTTATTCCTGCTCAGAAGATAGGAATATTTCCTTAAAGGATATTTTTCCTGTTGTCGTCCATGATCTGGAATTTAGGTTAAGTTTAGAGTTAATGACTCTCCTGGTGCTTTGTTATCGTTTATCATCCATCATATCACTGAGGTAACATAACTTCACCTTCCAAATGCCTCACCTCAGAAGTGAGTTACAATTCCACCAATACGAGGAATGAATGTCAGAAATGTCGTAAGACAACTTGGTTGCATTGGACTAAAAAAAAAATCTCAAATGATAACAAGGTAAACCATGGGAAAGGTAGATTGACCAAGTTAAGACAAATTTATAAGACAGGAGATATGATTGTGAAAAATTAAAAAGAAGAAAAACATAGGAAGATAGAGATGGATGGAGGCATATTTAGAATCGACCTCCTTTAAGGAGGACACTATAAGATTAATAAATTAATAAATTAACCCCTATAAGATTGATTATACACCTCACATCTTATTTTGCTCACTCACCTGGAACATGTTTTGAAGAACATTTTCTCCATTATGAGCCAAAAAATGACTAATGAGATGACACAGTGTGTAAGAAAATCTAAATAAAGAAGAATAGATAAAAATAATGAAATTTTTAAGTTCCTGGGGAGAAAGATTTGATTGTGAAGTTTGAATGCCCAGCACCAATGGTCATCTCAACAGTCGGTTTCGGCTGACAATGGAGGAAATATCTTTCCAAATATAATCCAAATGAGAAAGGAAAATTTGAGGTGAAAGTTATAATAACCAATTCAATTTCTTTGATCTTAATTTTGTTTCCCTGTTGGGAACATTTCAAAATTAATTTGAGTACCTCATTACAAATTTATCTCCTGGAAGGTCCTTAGCCTACCAGCCAGCTGCTGACCTCACATTATCATATAGCTAGTACGGGAGTGGGGGCACGCCGTAGCATAGTGGTTAAGGCACTGCACTACAAGCCGGAAGGTCGAGGGTTCAAGTCCCGGTGGGGTCAGGATTTTTAAACTGACCCAAACCTTCTGGCAGCACTATGGCTCTGGGGTCAACTCAGTCTCTGACGGAAATTAGTATCAGACACTTGTTCTGGGGTAAAGGCTGCCGTCACGCAGGGCTGACAACCCGGCTGACACCAAGTGCCGATTGTCCAGAAAAAGTGGGAGCCTTAACCTCCTACTACCCCAAGGGCCTCCCGAGGCCTGTAGTGGGACTACTTTACTTTACTTAATACAGGAGTGATATGTGGTCAGTCAGCATGCCATGCTCCAGCCGTTATAGCTGGTTTTCTCAACCTGGAGCCTCTACATATTGTAGTTACCCAAAATTGCTCACAATGCTGGATAGGCACTGGTCCCATACTGGCCGAAATTCCATGAGAAAATTTCTTTTCAATGTGAACTCGAACCAGCATAGATCTGCACAAAACCATCATACTAAGCCTTCAAATTTATCAATAATGTCAAAATCTCAGTTTGATGTCATTTAATAGGAAAAACCTTCACCTTAGAAAAAAACCTCAATTCGTGTCCAACTCAGGGCCAGGACGAGGGATGAGATGTAACGAAGCCCCTTACATTGAAGGTCTGTGAATAGCAAGGATGTTGGGTAACTAAGTCTGACACACCTTCACAGGGGCAGATAAATGAAATGAATGAGATGAGTGCAGAGAAATGGTGTAATGAAATTTGTGGCAGGGGAAAACAGGAGAAACCCTGAGAAAAACTGCCAAAATTCCATTTTGTCTACCACAAAACCCACATGGAGTGACCAAGACATGAACTTGAGATCCCAGTAGTAACGGACAAGCTCTAATCATTTGTGCCATGGAACCACCTTTCTTTTTTATAGTTATTTGTAATTTATTGGCTTATTTTCTGTCAATCAAATAAAATTTGTACATGTTTACATTACTGAAATCAGTGTATTTTAATTTATAAAACTGATTTTATATACTGTATAAAATATTCTTCCTAATGAAACAAAATTGATTTGGTATGCTTTTACCTTGTGCAGGCCACCTTGGTGGTAAGTAAAAATAAAATAATTAAATTACATAGACTAAGTAATTCATTTCTTTCCTCATCTCATATTTATCTTTATAATACGAACTTTCTATACCATGTTCTGGCTTAAAATACTTAGTAAACTCAATATTTATTACAATAAAATCTCTATTATCCAATCTAATTCAGAATTGGAGGAGTTCAGAGTAAGCAGGAAGATATAGAAAATGCAATAGAACAAACACTAAATTTAAGACAATTAACTGTTACATACAATCCCATGAAGAGTCAACAGATTTATTTATAGATTATTATTGACACAAAATGCCAGAAAACAGTTCATTGGATAATTAAGATTTTACTGTAAATAGCTGTTTTATATATTTGAGTAAGGGGAGATGATTGTGAAGAGGGCTAAAAAGTTATTCTAACTGAAAAATTATATCTTAACTACCTGACATTATTCCAGTTTTTTTATTAATTAAAGATATATTTAATTTTAAATAAATAAATCAGGGGTCCTCATCTAGGGGATATGTGGATGGCAACCACAAGGTGCCCAAGCTGAGCAAAACATTTCTTCCACTTACTTGTGTTTTGCACTCTTTTAACTTTACTATCTACCCTCTCTTGGTTAATTTCTTAATTTATTCTCCTTGTTTTTTTTCGAACTCCCGACGCTTTTAGGGGAAGACTCCCTCTCCTCTTAGCTAGGGAGTCTTCCTTTCTTCCATTTCTTTCTTCCATTTCTTTCTTTTCTTTCTTTCCTTTATTTTCTTTTCTTCTCCCAGAAAAGCCCTGACCAGAAGGCTATAAGATGGCAGCCCCATCACTGGTCTTTTGCCTTCCTTTGGCCATCAACCATACCAATCGAAGGGACTATTATTATGCTTTCAAGTCTTATACAAAAATTTCCCGGAAGGATCAAAACGCTGGAGGGAAAATTTTCTATAGGATCGTAACAGGCCTTGGCCTAATACTTGGAAGGAAGAAGAAGAAGACTATATAAGAATAAAATGAATCGTGAATTCTTCTTACCCTCCCACTTCTATTTTTTTTTTTTTTTTTGTTTTTTTTTTTGTTTGGGGGGTTTAACAAATTTTTTTTTTTTTTTTTTTTTTTTTTGTTAAATTTTAAACACACCTCTACCATCATCACCATCATCAGGTGTGTCATCAAAACAGCTGATGATGGTGACGATGGTCGCCGATACTGCGGTGCTGTGTTTAAAAAAACATAGAAGTATGAGGTAAGAAGAATTCACAATTCATTTTATTCTTATCAATAAAACCTCATAATGTTAAAAATTCCCAAATTTATTATATTAAAATAAATATATATAATAAATTTAATGAATCATGATTATCTCACCTCATATACTCTGTGTTCTTCAAAGCACAGGACTGGTTTCAGGAAATGTTATGAAATTAGGGATTAGATAGTGTCAGTGAATTAGTTATGAGTAAGATTAATTAAAATGTTTCATACCTCTCCTCATAACCAATCTTCTAAGTAGGATAATTAAAACCAATAAAAATTATAAAAATGAAGAAGAAAACAAATCAGAAATTTATCAGATCAAATGTAGGGAGTGACAAAATTTACATAGGAAAAACAAAAAGAAATTTGAAAACAAGGGTGAAAGAACATCTTAGGAATGTAAAAAATGGAGAAGTGGAAAAGTCAGCAGTAGCTGCTCATGCCTGGTCCAAAAACATCTAATTGAATCAAAAGCTAGTCTAATTAAACAAATAGAAAAACAAAAGGAACTCATGGTTTGGGAAAAAAAATCTACAATCAGAAAAACAAGAAAGAAAAACTTATGAACTTTGATATTTCCGCGGTTTCTAACTTGATCCAGAGGATAATCGGTCTGCCAACCAGAGAGCAGAAGAAGTTGTTGTTCTGATTGACATAACTTCAGTCGTCAAGGTAGTACTGAGGATGGGGCCACAATGGCCTTGAAATCGTGATCTACTTAGAAGATTGGTTATGAATGAGGAGAGGTATAAAACATTTTAATTTATCTTAAATTAAACCTCATTGTGATTTACTCCTATAAAAGTTCAATAGTTATGAGTAATTGTAGTTAACATTTTCCTTTCTTATTTATTATAGAGGATCCTGCGCAGTAGCCAAGCAGATTAAGGCATAATACCTTGGTGCAGAGCTATGGGACTTGCGTTGGTTCGTGTTTGTCTAGCATCATAAAGGTGAGAAAACTGTACCTCAATATAGGTATGTGGTGGACAAACTTTGATCCTTTATAAATTAATTTAGATCAAATGGTTTAAGCTATCTAAAATGAATACATATTTATAAAGGTTAATGCACACTTAATTAATCCAAAAAATGTAATGATGTCGGGTATTTAGAAAGAGATAGATACTTTTTTTTATTACGTGCTACTTTTTACCACTCTTCATAACTCTCTCCTTTTAATATCATATAAAACAATCTCTATTAAAATATAAGCTTTTGAATAATGAAAATCACTTGGCACTTCATTGTGTTGCGCACAAATAATTGCTATCAACTTACAAAGAGCAAAAAGCACAACGAAGGAGAATTTTCTTACCTGGAATTGGCACTGGACTAGAACTGCGACTTAATCTAGGAGAAGATCCACCAGGACCAGCTTTAGGACTCGAACTGCGAGACATTCTTCTAGGAGTTCCTGGTGGTGTCACACCATTACCATTTGCACGACTTTCTCCAATTGCTTTCACTAGATCTTTTACTGATACACCAACTAACTCTGGAGGGAGATCCCTAAGAAAATTAAAAAGCAGTTTAAATATTTAGCTCTCAGCAACAAAGGACACAAGTACAGCCTTAGACACAGAATTTGACCGAGGTCAAATTTTTCTAAGTTCAAGTAAACACCTGATACACACACAAGTATGACAGGGAGAATTTTTAGGTGAAACCAAATACGTGGAAAACATTCAGTACATGACAAATCTGTAGTGTAAGTGTACAGCTTTATGAAATTAACACAAAATGGAACTAACTTTTATTTTGACAGCTGTTCAAATTTCATGTCTAAGGCTGTACATAATAAAATTAAATAATTATTCATTGACGATTTTATTATTAATTTAACACTTCTCATAGAAGGATAAATTATTGTTCACTATGTGATTCAGCTGCGGCTGATGATATGAATCCTTGCACAGTAATAATTCTTGTAGATTTCTCAAAGACATGTTTCAATACTTCTGTGTATCATCTTCAGCTCCATCTAACTGTTGAATTGGTAGTTGACAATCCTGTAGTTCGTTTACTACTCCCTCTGGTAACTGACCAATGAACTTCCAAATTAAATCTTTTTCACAGGGAATTTCAAAATTCATTTTTTTTTTTTTTTTTTCCCCTGGATGTGAAATTTCTCCCAAACTGTGAGTTCAATAATTTGGCCTTTGCTGCGATTTTGTGTTTTTTTTTTTTTGACCATGTATGTTCAGTTATTGCAGATTTATTTATTTCCCCATTTTTAACATTTCTAAGGTGTTCTTTCAATCCTGTGTTCAAGTTCCTTTTTCTTTTTCCTATGTATATTTTTTTCACAATCTTTCCAATCAATTTGATAAATCCCTGATTTATTGCCTTCATTAATATTTTAATTTTTGTTGGTTTTAATTAATCTATTAAGGTTATAATAATTTTTCAGTGCTGCTGATTTTTCTACTTCTCCATTTTTTTACATTCCTGAAGTATTTCTTCATTCTGATATTCAAGTTTCTTTTTCTTTTTCCTATGTAGATTTTTTACAATACTGGTACCAGATTTTATCTGATAAATTCCTGATTTTCTTTTGTCTTTGCAAATTTCCTCAAATTTAATTAATATTTTTTAGGAAGTAACACTATAACATTTTGTAATTGTTTTTCTTCATTTTTGTTTGTTTTCATTAATTTACTAAGGTTAAATCATTTTTGGTGCCAATATGATGTTGATTTGTTGACAATTTTTTGAAACTGATTGTGTGTCAAAGGATGATAGTATATTTCTTATATTTTCTATTTCTTTTTCTTTTTTTTTAGTTTCAAGGGTACTTTCTTTGATTAATTTATTAATTTTTGTTTTCTGAATCTATTTATTTTCTAGTAAATCATATTTTCTTCAAAGTCATTCTCGATTGCTATGTTATTGTGTGTTCTTTCCCTTGATTGAAATTTTCTTTGTTCATGGGAATATTTACTAGTCTGTGTGTTAAACTACTTAAGACCCCTCACGTTCAAACTTTGTAGGAAGTATTAATAATTATTAAGTTATGTAGATAGGAAATAACACTATGAGGTTTTTTAATATTGTTTATTTTTTCTTATTTCACTCACCTCATACTTCATAATTCATAGCAGACCCAGGGTTTCTTCACATCATTTGTGACATTCTCAATGCTGTGTCACGTTCACAACTGACGTCCAACGGCCTTTTATCCTGCAGACTGACCTCCTCGCCATCTGGTGGCCGACCGAAGAATTTCCAAATCAGTCCTCTCTCCTTATAACCAGGTATTTCAAAATTCATAGTTGTATTTTCATTCTTGCATATGTAATTTTTTTCCCAAATTGTGAGTTCCTTCGGTTTTTCCAATTGTTCAAATTAATTGTAAAGATTGTGAAAAGATATACATAGGAAAAACAAAAAGGAATCTAAATACAAGATTAAAAGAAGACCTCAGAAATATTAAAAATGGAGAAACCGAAAAATCTGCAATAGCTGCACATGCCTGGTCAGAAAAACATAGAATAGAAACCAAAACAAAATTACTTAAACAATTGGAAAAACCGAAGGAACTCACAATTTGGGAAAAAATTTACATATGCAAGAATGAAAATACAACTATGAATTTTGAAATACCCGGTTATAAGGAGATAGGACTGATTTGGAAATTCTTCGGTCGGCCACCAGATGGCGAGGAGGTCAGTCTGCAGGAAAAAAGGCCGTTGGACGTCAGTTGTGAACGTGACACAGCATTGAGAATGTCACAAATGATGTGAAGAAACCCTGGGTCTGCTATGAATTATGAAGTATGAGGTGAGTGAAATAATAAAAAATAAACAATATTAATAATTAATTTAATATTAATAAAATATTACCTCACCTCATAGTTTGTCTTCTTTTTAAACTAGTTTTGGAGTAATTAGTTTTCTATCTTCAGGATTTTCACGACAGTTGTTCTGTCATGATGATTCACTGTTTCTTCCTCCATTTGTTGGTGAACTGATGAATCTCCAAATCAAATCACATTCCCAGGGATTTCAAAATTCATTAATTTCTCCTTCTTTTTTTTTAATGTAAATTTTTTCCCAAATCTTAAGTACTTTAGGTTTTTCTAATTGTTTTATTAATTTATCCATTCTTTCAATTTTATGTTTTTCTGATCAAGCATGAGCGGCTACTGCAAATTTTTCTACTTCCCCATTTTAAACATTCCTAAGGTGTACCTTAATCTGGTTTTCACGTCTATACTGGCTAAATGATTATCCACCTCTGTGATTAACACATGTGGATGAGAGGTTAACAGCTGGCTAGTAGGCCAAGTACCTTCTAGGCCTGTTATACCATAAAATTATTATTTTCAGTTTCCATATTAAATTTTATTGGATTATTCTGAATATTCAAAAGTTTTAAAGCATCATCTGTAAGTTTGTACTATTGAAATTATCATCATCATCATCTTCAAGGTATGGACCTGTTGGCCCGTTCTGCTTCCCACTGCACAATATGCTACAGGTCATCCTTCTAACGTCATTTCGATCTTCCCTTGATAAATATTTCTGTAGGATATAACAATATTACTTAGATAATACACATGTTACTTCTGTATCACCAAACAAAATTATTAAATATATGTAGGCAGGAAATAACACTATGAGGTTTATTTTAATTAAATTTGACTTGTTTTCGACTCACCTCATATTTCTTGATTTTTATGCAGACCTAGATTTTGTCGCTGACTTTGCAACATACTCAGTTGTGTTGCATCGAGAATGTCACAAAGTCAGCGACGAAACCTAGGTCTGCATAAAAATCAAGAAATATGAGGTGAGTCAAAAACAACTCAGATTTAATTAAAACAAAATGATGTTCCAATTACAAGAACAATATAGTGTATAAAAATACTTTCACTAACTATGACACAAGAACAAAACCTTCCAGGGGAGCCCCGTCTCTCTGAACTATGACGTCCTTCTTCACCTTTAAGCCATTTCTGCAGAGCTGCAAACTTCCCACTTTCTTTATCCTTTTCTTTGTCACGCTCTCTTGTCCTTTCTCGTGAATGTGGAGGAACACTTGGTTTGGGAGAAAGTTCAGGTTTATCAGATTTAACTTCAGGAGTGTGGATGATGTCATGGATGGCTTTAGCAGTAGCTCCCACTGAAACACAACAACTTAACATTAACTCATCAAGTGTACACAAAATAATATTTGGCATATAAGTTAACACAATGGCATATGGAATCTATAGGTTCAATGCGACATTCACTGAGTACTAATCCAGTTCACATCTCTCTAAAATCCATCCAAATATTATCCTTTCATTAATGCCTAGCATTCTTAAGGGTTTACCAAAAAGAAATTTTAAAGCATTTTTACTGGTACCGTTCAACTATACAACTTGTCCATCTCAATCTTCTGACTGAGGGTCTTTCCACTTTTCAGTGGGTGCCATTTTACCAGCCGGCTGTTGGCCCTTCACATCCACATGTGTCAATCACAGAGGTAGATGATCAACAGCCAGTGTAGGGGTGACATGTGGTTAGCATGTCGAGTCCCCCAGCCGTTATAGCTGGTTCCTCAACCTGGAGCCGCTACTTAATGTAGCTACCCAATTGCCTCACGATGCTGGGTGGGCACCGGTCCCATACTGGCCGAAATATCATGAGAAAATTTCTTCCCCCATGGAGACTCGAACCAGCGCAAGTCCCGTAGCTCTGTGCCAAGGCTTCCTACCTTAACCGCTCGGCTATGGCGCAGGACCTATCTCAATCTACTAGACTTAATAACCCTGACAATATTAACACATTATATACTGCTCATGAAGAATCTCGTATTGTACACCCTTGCCATTGTGTACCAATGACAAGAATTGTGTTTGTGTTTCACAAAGAACAGCTTTTTGTGCCACTTGTAAAGATAATCCTGTACTTTTTTGACATGGCGACTAGTCATATTTTTAGCTATAATATGAGAGAAGATTATATATATATATTTTTTTTTGTAAATTTAGGTAGCCCTTATGTACCGTTATTTGTCCTTAAAATATTCCAATACCAGTCACTACAATTCCAGATCCCTACATCCCCTCTGCTACTCAGTGAGAAAATGGCAGGTTGTAAAGAAACTGGTATTTTTTTTTTTGTGATAGTAAGAGGAACGGCAACTTTAGTTACAGTGTTTCAAATAAGAAATCAAATCACAAAAAGGAATAATAACTAATAAAAAATTACGAGAGTGAAAACTTTTGTTTTACGTGCAGCGCCTTTCTTTTTTTGTTACTATAATGTTCAAATTAGCTAGTATTGCAAAGAAAACATTAAATAAATGCCCCTAACTGTGTTTTAGTTGCACCTGTTAGCACCTTTTTTCAATGCTAGCACCTTTTTGCACCTTTTCTTTAATGGAAGCACATTTTGCACCTTTTCAAACCTTTTTTGTCTCCTTTGGAACATTTTATTACCAAAATAA
Source organism: Diploptera punctata (assembly GCA_030220185.1). Lineage (NCBI taxonomy): Eukaryota > Metazoa > Arthropoda > Insecta > Blattodea > Blaberidae > Diploptera > Diploptera punctata. The sequence continues at coordinate 1,868,829 of JASPKZ010010264.1, read as the reverse complement.
TATATATATATATATATATATATATTACATTTATTCAAATATGATTTCAAGGGTTGGTAACGATATGTGGTATCAGTCCGCATCACATTACTTCCACTTCAGTGCAATCCTTTTAAATTAGTTTGCGCCTCATTGCACCACAATTATGCGAAAGCTATTGTTCAAGCAAGGCAGATTGTTGAGTGCGTGAATAAATGTTTCAGTTCAAAATAATATTTGACTAGTGCGGTCTGCTATTTTCCTGAGTTATCAGTATACAGTATGCCGAAACCGAAAGTAAACTCCTACAAACTACGTGATATTGTTAAAAAGTTTAGTGCAGATGGAATTCAGAGTGACGGATCTGTTATCAGGTGCATTCTTTGTGATATTTCAATAACAATTGATGAAAATCATCAATGCATTTGTGTTATGCAGCATATAAGTAGTGTAAGTATTTACACAGACTCTTTAATATAAGACAACATGTGTGAATTTTGTGTCGTTGGTTACTTGTTCTAATTGGTTTTGGTAATCTTTAATGATTATTTACATGGGAAATTTGCAACTTTTATTTTAAAAATTGCACCTTTCTTGTACCTTTTTTACCAAAATTTTGCACCTAAAATTCCTAGCTCTAATTATGGGATTGTAAAGTGTTACTAGGATTCCTCATGCATCATCCCTGCAAGTTTGATAAAATCCATCAATGGTGAGTGAATATATGATTTTTTAAAAGTTTTCATGTATTTTTGTAGTTTAGATTTAAAAACAGTTGGTAACTAGAATTTAGACAGGTCATTTAAAACTGGTACTCAATGTGTTAAGATAATGATATAAATTCTTAAGTGCCTCCTTGTGAAGCCACCATCATTCTCCATTTTCATCCCTTATGGGAACTAACATTCGTTTTAGGAATATTTGACATAAGCGATAATAATAATAATAATAATATATAGACTTAGGCTTTCACAGCCGGATTAGTATGAATATCTTGAAGATTTCTGGGCTGTTATAATAGAAAAGAAGAATCATTAAAAAATCAACAAAGTATGGATACTGGTTCTAAAAAATGCCAGATGCTAACTGCTACAAGAACAGTCTACTAGACCTTCAAACAGCAACCTCATTGGTGCAATGGAAGTCCCTACTGCTAACCAATCAGAAGACATACAATTTATGATGGAATGGACTGCGCATATAACACATCGCGGTGAACTGTATAAATAAGGCAGGCAGTCAACAAAATTGCCAGTCTCAAGACAACCCTTGAGGATGCCAGATGCAGTCTCTGTAAAGGGCGAGAAAGCAGATGGAGGAAGGTTTATAATGATGAACTCCATAATTTATATCACTGTCCTCATGGCGTCAGGATTATTAAATGTAGAATGTTGAGATGGTAAGATTATTTATCTTAAATGCATGACAGTGCTTTCAAAATTTTAATTTGGAAATGTTAGTGAATAAGTCAAGTATACAGGTCTAGGTGAAAAAGGGAGTAAAACATACTGAAATTTCGAAAATTCACATATCATCCATTAAAACACCACAAGTTTCAAAACATTTTTAAAGACTTCAACATAAGGTTAGCATCCAAAAATGACTACAGCATCAGTAAACTGATTAGACCTAATAAAAATGAGAAAATAAAACAAGAAAACAAATCAGGGATTTATCAGATTAAATGTGAAGAATGTGAGAAATTCTACATTGCAAAAACTAAGAAAAATTTGAAAAGTAGAGTGAAAGAACATCTCAGGAATATCAAGAAAGAGGAAGTAGAAAAATCTGCAGTGGCTGCCCATGCATGGTCTGAAAAACATCTTATCGAGAAAGAAGCTAAATTATTAAAACAAATAGAAAAACCAAGAACTTACTGTTTCAGAAAAGATCTACATTCAAAAGTGCGAAAAGAAGAAATTGATGAACTTTGAAATTCCCAGTGAGAATGACCTGGTTTTGAGGTTTTTCAGTCAGTCAATGGAAGGAGCGAAGGACAGCTCTTCAAGACGACAGAACAACGGTCATGACGATACTGAGGATGGAACAGAAACTATGTTCCGAAACTAGTTTATAGTCAAATAAGAAGAACAATATGAGGTGAGTGATAAAAAATTCTACTTTAATGAATATACCTCATAGTGAGAATTCCTAAAATAAGTAAAACATACTGAGTTTGCAGTGAAGAATATGCTCTTTGGAAGAAAAATTTGAAATAAAAATATATCTATGACTCCTAGATCTGTCATACCACTTTATTAGTACCCAAGTCTGTGGTTTTCTTCTGTCTTTTTAATTTCTTCCGAATGATGCACTAAGACAAGATGCTTTAAACTGCACTGCCACGGTGTGGGACTATATAGACCTATCGTATTCATAAATTTTAAAAGCTGTATAGATTATAACTTATCATGAATACTAATAAAATTCATTGTTAAAACCGTTGAGATGGATAGTCATAAAATAAAATAAGTTTAAATATACCTTCTTAGATAAGATCTGTCATCCTCAACTTATAAAATATGTATTCTTTATGTCTGTAGGTCTTTCAGAACATCCGTTCCATCTTCAGCAGGTCCTTCTTCCCTACATTATCTGATATGATGTTTGATGCTACTGGTCGTAATGTGGTGTTGTCGTCATATCAGATAATGTAGCAAAGAAGGACCTGCTGAAGATGGAACAGATGTTCTGAAAGGCCTACAGACATAAAAAATACATATTTTATAAGTTGAGGACGACGGATCTTACCTAAGAATGTATTTTAACTTATTTTATTTTATAACTTATCATTTAAAACCTTAATCATTTGTACTTTTTACATAGATTATTGAGGACTGGAATTTAAATTAGGAGAGAAAAGACCAAGACATAGATGAAAAGAACAAGTTAAGAAGAATGTCAAGAAAAGAGCAGTTGAATGGATGGAAATGATGGAAGAGGAAAGCATGGAAAGACCAAGATAGATAGAGGCTTTTGTCCAAAATCTGACCCCTGGAATGGGAACACAACACATGAAGAGGAGGAAAAAGATCAAGAAGAAATCAGTATAATATTTACATCTAGTTTCTTGCCCAAAAGCACCAAACACAAAAGGGTTCGTATTGCTGCTCCCAGCTGACCCTGGTGGAGGTGTGTCCTTGTTTATAGGTGCACTGGATCCAAAATTGAAACCAGTTCCATCAGCAGTTGCAAATGCAGTAGCATTTGTATTATTTGAGAAGTCAAACCCTCTCTTGTGAGGTGAAAAACTGTTTTCCATTACTTGAGGTCGAGATTCCATCACAAAATCTGTAAGATATGTCAAGTGACAAACTTTAACAGTGAATATTTCAATTTTATATCAGCATTGACATTCACATATGTGCAACATTTAAACAAATAGTTAGTTAGCTCTTATTTTATTTAACAATGCTCTTTTTTTCAGCTTAGGTCATTTGCATTACATTTTAAATCTGGGCATGAGAGGACCATTAAATTTTGTTCAGAGACAGTTATATCAGTTTAAGTTCTTGCAGCACCATAAATCTACAATAGAGGGCCCCCAGTTTTATTTCTCTTATAAAGAAAGCCATGCTCAGAATTTTTAAACCATTAAAAACAACCCAATCAGGTTTGAACCTACAAACCTCTAAACTAGAGATAAGCATTGTAACTACAAATCCATCAGGACTGACAATGTGTACCAGTTGTATAAAAAATATAACAAAGATGTAAAGAAAATAAACTGTATCCAATAACCAATGCTTCTATCTTTACGAATTTCACAATATGGTGAAATACTGGAATTCTTAATACATTTCTTCCTTGGATGACCAAGAATGTCTTGCTCCTTGTGGTTGATACTGAGCAATGACTCTAGGGATTGTTGTTGTAACTAACTCACTGGCACAGTAGCACTATCAAACTTGTAGGTTCATAACCACATGGACATAAGCTCTCCATACATCACTATCCTGAGCTAATGTTTTTCAATCAGCACCTGTATAATCTACTTCCCTCAAACTATGGTTAATGTAATTCTCCCATTTTATTGTTGTCTTACCTATTAAGCACATTCCCTCTGGTTTTCCCACAAGAAGTTCCTTGCCCCTCTTTTCATCTGCATTCGTGCCATATGTCCTGCCCATTGTAAATCAAAGACTTAACTATTCTTAGTATAACTGGTTTCCCATAAAGATCATGTAGCTTACTGTTACGTAGAATTCTCAAATACTCATAATCTTTTCTCCTCCCTTAAAGTAAGGATCCATGTTTCACATCCATATAATATAATTGGGAGAATAATAGTTTATATATTTTCAGTTCAATGTTTTTTTTTAGGGAAGTTAGGTCAGCATAATAGTATGCAATTCGAGAATTGAGCTTATGTTTAATTGCTTTGTGCACCTTATTCCTGTTTGTAATTACTGTTCCTAGGCATTTCAATTCAGGTATTTCTTCAAAGTTACCATCATTTTTTCATTAACTGTCCATTTCCATTATATATGTATTTCTATGTGTGACCATATATTTAGTTTTATTCATGATCACTTCCAGCCCCAATTTCTTAGTCTAGGCATTATTTTAATATATTTCTGCCAATTTATCTGGTTAATCATGAATGCAGTTTAAAACTTATTTCAGATTCAGATGATGAACATTACATTATTATTCATTAAGGTAGAATATTTTTATCACTCACCTCATATTGTTCTTATTTGATTATAAACTAGTTTCGGAACATAGTTTCTGTTCCATCCTCAGTATCGTCACGACTGTTGTTCTGTCGTCTTGAAGAGCTGTCCTTCTCTCCTTCCATTGGCTGACTGAAAAACCTCGAAACCAGGTCATTCTCACCGGGAATTTCAAAGTTCATTAATTTCTTCTTTTCGCTCTTTTGAATGTAGATATTTTCCCAAACAGTAAGTTCTTTAGGTTTTTCTATTTGTTTTAATAATTTAGCTTCTTTCTCGATAAGATGTTTTTCAGACCATGCATGGGCAGCCACTGCAGATTTTTCTACTTCCCCTTTCTTGACATTCCTGAGATGTTCTTTCACTCTAGTTTTCAAATTTCTTTTAGTTTTTCCTATGTAGAATTTCTCACATTCTTCACATTTAATTTGATAAATCCCTGATTTGTTTTCTTCTTTAATTTTCTCATTCTTATTAGGTCTAATCAGTCTACTGATGTTGTAGTCATTTTTGGGTGCTAACCTTATGTTGAAATCTTTAAAAAATTTTTGAAACTTGTGGTGTTTTAATGGATGATATGTGAATTTTCTAAATTTTACATTATCTTCTTTTACTTTTAGAAGAGTGCTTTGATTAATAAATTTTTGTCTTTTGAACTTGTTTATTTTTTTGAGTATCATTTTTATTGCAAAACCATTTTTCGTGGCTACGTTGATTATGTGAAAAGAAGAAATTAATGAACTTTGAAATTCCCGGTGAGAATGACCTGGTTTCGAGGTTTTTCAGTCAGCCAATGGAAGGAGAGAAGGACAGTTCTTCAAGATGACAGAACAACGGTCGTGACGATACTGAGGATGGAACAGAAACTATGTTCCGAAACTAGTTTATAATCAAATAAGAAGAACAATATGAGGTGAGTGATAAAAATATTCTACCTTAATGAATATACCTCATAGTGAGAATTCCTAAAATAAGTAATTACATTATTAAATTTGAAGAGAAAAATTTTCGCCTAGACCGGGACTCGAACCCGGGACCCTTGGCTTTCCGGGCCAAGTGCTCTACCAACTGAGCTACCGAGGCGAGTTACGATCTAGACGCAAATTTTTCTCTTATATACGTTGTAATTCCCTATCGCCAAATGCTTTTGAAACCATTGTTTCTATCTTTGCAAATGGCGGCTTCTTAGTTAAGAAGACATTTATTGGAAATTTAACATTACTTTAAAAGCCAGTAAGGCCTTACATTATTAATTTTCCAATCTACTACAGAAAATGAGTCAATGCTAAAATATAAGTAAGGAAACTTCATCACAGTATGTTTGCAATTTTTTTTAAACTGACATAATCAGACCTACAGACATACAAAATATTGCACAAAATATACTTGCCTCCATCCATCACTCCTTCTTTTCTTAGGTAGACCACATCACTTCTATTGAGAGCCAAGGACCAAGCTTCACCCTCGGTATTGAAACAAAATTTCCTCATAGTCTCCTTATCTAGCTGCACCCACGTGCCTTCACCATTAACCACCTGTAGCAACTCAAAATGTAAGTTCTCCAGCACTTATCATAAAAATTACAACTGCAATGTACAACCTACATCAATTATTCTCAAATTTCTTAATCCCTCTAACCTCTATCTCTCCCAAAGAAGTAAAAACAAAATCAAGTTATTATTTTGCAACTGCCTGAAAAAAAATCAATAAAAATTGTGTTCCTACGTTATTTGTTGATTTTTCATTGAAAATGCTTTGTATATTTCTTTTTTCAAAATCCCCCCTTTTGTACAATACCATGACTATCTTTAGGGTTGTGATTCCAACTGTGAAAAACAGGATAAAAAATTATTAATATTGAACTTCCAGGGTATTTTTTTTGTGTCTTTACCTTATATATGGGGGTGTACATGGGGCAAGGTCCCTTGTGGGAGTTACTTAACCAAGCAAATTTGAGATGTATGACACGGATAATAAAGACATCAAAAAAATAAATAAAATTTGGTTATGCTTATTACTAGAGTCTGGATTTTAGGACTTAAAAAAATTCAAAATAGGCAGGCAAAAAGGCTCTAAAAATCATTAATATAGGAACTATAAAATTCAAAATAGGCTCTTGCAAAAAATGGACTACAACATAACTTTTTACAGTCTTACATTAAGAATATAAACATATGCTATCAACAGCATACGAAGATATCATAGATGCTTTTGGAATTGGTTTTGCCTTTTTACAAAGAGCAGAACCATCACTTGAGAATATTTCTGCACCAAATTCTTTCACGAAATTGGTCAGTTTGTCTTTTACTGTTGTCTGCTCTTTAGGTATCTTAAAAAAACTGTTCTAAAGGTAAAAAAAAAAAAAAAGCCACATACACTTGCCGCGCCACTTTGTCTTTGAATCACCTGTCAGGTGAATGAGAACTACAGATTGAATTCAGTGTTACCAACATCAAAAATAATATTGCCAGTCACCTAAAGGTTTCAGCTCCAGGTGTGAGACAGAGAAAGAAATCTTGAGCATTCTATCCTCTTTGTCAGTCAGCAATGTTTGTATTGAAAAGAAGCAATGCTGTACTATAGAATTTCTCCAAGCCTAAGAGGCCGGAGCAAAATACAATGGAACATAGCATAGGGCTATTTCGCTTAACGGAAATGCATGAGGTGGAAAAAAAGTTTACCTAGAGGGAGTGCAATGAGGGGAAACAATCTACCTTCTAGGTTATTGGGTTATTGCCACCCTTATCCTAAAATATTCTAAGGTAATTTATAAAAAGAACATTTGAAAACTTCTATGAATTGATTTGTGTCATGAAATTTGTCCATTTCAATTGATTTAATTGAAATACTGAGTTAATTTCCATAAAATATGGCAAATAAGCATTTATAGACAAAATGAACTTCATGGAAAACAACTCTAGGATTGTCGGTATGAACTTATATGAAATCACTTTTACAATATCTATAATAAATAACTGCAGGCATTTTCCCTAACATCCAGTCTCTACTTATTACCTTACAGATGTCAACAATTGACAAATGATTAGCTCGTTTTCTGAAAGATACACTTAGTAGGCAACTGAGGTATTATTTGAATGGAAGAGGCTGATTAAATTTTGCTTAGAGGTTCTAATTTAGGCTTGAGGTTATTTTATGAGTGCAAAAATCTTCAGACTCAGGACCCACAGTTTAAAATCCTTCAAGAAGGGCATGTCCCTTGAATTTTTCCATCCTAAAAATCCACAGACCTCGGATAGGTTTGAAAACTCATGACCTCGGGACCAGAGGCAAGAGACTTAGGGTCGTATGTTAGAACATTACTCTCTACTCAAATTACTTCCAATCACTAGTGAGCTGATTCACCGTGAGCAATTGCTGAGAACGAATTAACGGCCGACTTATCGGTCATGCACGAGCGTCGACGTTTTCGTAATATTGGCAACGAATTACCCAGAATTCTCAGCGATAAAACCACTTCCGTTATTTTCGTCTGCTATAGAGGAATGCATTTATGCTTGCATCCCGCAAATAATACCGTATACAAACACGTCTGCGACACGCAATATTACGCCGATTCTCCTGTTCTTCCAGTTGAATTCTTTGGTAGACTCTATCAAATTCCTCTTCTCCGTGTATACCGAAAACATGATCGAAGTCTTCAAGGTCCGACATCTTGGATAAATGTTGGATAAAGCAGCAAAGTACATCGATTACCATCGGTTCCCGTTCGGTTCCCTTCGGGATTTTAATTTGAGTTGCTCATGTAAGGTACCTCCGCAGGTAGCTTACAAATTTAACCAATTATTATCGCATGAACAGATTTCTGAGTAAGCAAAATCGTATTAGCATACAACTTGCTCAGCAGAGAAGGCATTTTACTGTCTAATGCGTCCAAACATGCGACCCTTAATCCTAGACCACCAAGGACAGTGCAGATTTTTTTTAAAAATGTTATAGAATGAAGAAGTATTGTAGTTGATTAAATTATTAAATTAATATTGAGAAGCTAAACCTATTACTATGATAGAAATAAGTAAATTAATGAACACAATTAAATTATTGAAATCAATTGTGTATTTGTGAATGATGATTCACTGTATTTGAATGTGGGACCATAGAGTAAAGTAAAGGAAAGATTTCTTTTTTCACCTCATTAAAAGAGGCAGAACTTTTTTCTGAAATATGTTCCAGATGAGAGTAAAATATGAGGTAAGTTCTATATTACCATTTTTTTATTTTAAGAGAAAAATATATGTCTGGATCGGGATTTGAACCCCATGTGTCTAGTTCTCTACACCAGTGCTCTGACTGCTAACCTACCAGGCTTCTGATTCAAATAAATATTAATTCTCTTGATGTTTTCATTATTAATTTAACACTTCTCTTGAAGGATAAATTATATTTGAAGAGAAAAATTCTCGCCCAAGCCGAGACACGAACCCAGGACCTTTGGGTTTTCTAGGCTAATGCTCTATCATCTAAGCTACCAGGGCAAGTTCCAATCTAGATGCAAATTTTTCTCTTATATACGTTGTATTCTTATATATGTTGTATAAAACGTAATTACAATGTATATAAGAGAAAAATTTGCATCTAGGTTGGAACTTGCCCCGGTAGCTCAGATAGTAGAGCATTGATCTAGAAAGCTCTACCATCTGAGCTACCGGGGCGAGTTCCAATCTAGACACAATGTTTTCTCTTATATATATGTTGTATACAACATAATTACAACGTATATAAGAGAAAAATTTGCGTCTAGATTGGACTCGCCCCGATAGCTCAGATGGTAGAGCATTGGCCTTGAAAGCCAAAGGTCCCGGGTTCGAGTCTCTGTCTGGCGAGAATTTTTCTCTTCAAATATAATTAATTCTCTTATTTATATATACATTACCAATTCAATCTCTTGATTAATTATCATTCTTATTTCATATCAAATTTGAGAATAAATGTAATATTTTATTTCACTCTTTAACAGGCAATCTAGGCAATAAGGGCAATAAATTTTGCTCACAGGCATCTTTTTCAGACCTGAGGTTCTTTTTTATTTCCAAAATTGTATGACACATAACTCACAGGTTTACTTCCCTTTCATAAGAAATCATATTTAGAATATGTATGCACTTAAAAATTCAATGGCTCTGGCTCCACTTGAATCTGCAAATCTCAGAACCAGGTACTAGTTCATTAGGATTGAAAAGAGTGAACTTATGATGTAGTAATATATTATTATTACAGTAGCAAATAACTTTTTTTCACTTATTAAGAGGTATTTGGAATAACTCACATGATCGACAACTGTAACATGATTTCCAAGGACCAGCATTCCAACGGGTGGAGCTTTCAGACTAGGACGACTACGGACATTATGACCAGATGCTCCACATTTCACAACTTGATATTCTCCAGGTCCACAAATCACAGCTGTTTTTCCACGCCTATTTCCAAAAGGAAAAAAGAAAGCATAAAAGCCTGTACATTATTTATGAATGTCAAACATTTATGTGCTCTGCAGTAGAGTCCAGATGATATTATGGGCAGTCAACATCTCTTTCATAGCTGTAATAGATGAGGGACTCATATCATCGTATTATCAACCACTTCTGTGATATATAAATGAGGATATGAAGTCAGCAGCCAGCTGAAAGTCCATCGAGAAATATACATTAATATATTGCTGGAAAAAAAAATGTAACACTCTCAAGGACTGTATTCATTGGCCCTAGGGTATAATATGTGCACACTGAGCAGTTGTAGTGTTAGTGATTCATTTATCACAGTCATCAGCAATCAGGAGGCCTGTATACGCATCCTCTATTTTGGCTCTGCAGGCAGCAACTGTGGTGCTTTTAGAGCTGAATAGTGTTAGCAACATTCACTCTAGGGTACAACCATGCTCCACCGACGAGTATATACACTTACTGAACAACTAAAGCCACTTCAATGGCGTCGCATTGTAGGCCTGTGCAAAGCTGGATGGACATATCAATGGATTACTGTATGTGTTAGGTACAATTAATTGGTGGTGTATTGCTGCTTTCAACAGTAATCTATGGAACATTCCCATACCCATAGACCAAGTTTTGCTGTGTAGTACTGATGCACATCAAGATCGATGTATTGTACGAGCAGCAGTGGCCACCCAAACAATCATCCAGAGAAGAAATTTGGGCACATGTAGCACCTGCTGCATCACCAAGGACTATTGGGAACCATCAGCCTGCAGCAGGAATAAAATCACATGTGCCTCTGGCCAAGCTACCACTTACACCATGACACTGCCAAGCATGGCTACTCTGGTGTCGTGAAAGAGTAGACTGGAAAATGGAATGGTGCTCCGTTGTTTTCAGTGATGAGAGTAGGTTCTGTCTGTATGCGAGTGATAGACATATACAGTCCAGTTCTGGCTTCTTTACCACTTTTGAGGGGTCTATGGTGTTTGGTGCAGAGGGCGAGTTGCAGATACTGCCAGCAACTATCCTCAGTTTAGAAAACATAATAGTTACTACATGTTGAATGGGGCATGCCGTAGCATGGTAATCGCAGGATCGTCTTTTAAAGCCTGAGCTAATTTTTCTTTTACTCTTTGATCTCCACTTGAGGTACTGCGCTACAAGCGGGAAGGTCAAGGGTCCACGTCCCGGTGGGTCAGGATTTTTAAACTGACCCAAACCTTCTGGTGGCACTAAGGTAGTGAGATCAACTCAGCCTCTAACAGAAATGAGACACTTGTTCTGGGGGTAAAGGCGGCCATCATGCAGGGCTGACATCAAGTGCCGATTGTCCAGAAAAAAGTGGGAGCCTTAACCTCCTACTACCCCAAGAGCCTCCTGAGACCTGTAGTGGGATCACTTTACCTTTACACATTGAATTTTCTTATTTACTAGGTCAGTGTTAGTGAATATGTTTATTATCTAGTAAGTATAGAGTGTTCATTATAGAATAGCGCTATTTTTATAACATTTTATTATTATTATTAATAATGTTTGTTGCAAACTGATAGTCTATAAGTCCGTAGTCATTTATATTTATTTATTTATTTTTAATTCATGTTAATTACTAAGATTGGTTGGAAACCCTGAATGATGAGGAAAATTCTCAAAATGAATGAATGAATAAGAAAATGTTTTTTGCTTGGCTACTAGTTCCCTCCCCCACTCGGCAATGTTCCCTACTGCCACGCACCAAGATGGCTACAGTTATCAGAAATGGGCTGTACAAATATGGCATAGACCTGGTGAACATCATCTTCCAGAGTCCATTTGCCCACGACATACAAGTCTAAATGTTTCAAGTGTTTATGTAGCATATGGGATGATGATGATGATGAAGAGAAGGGAGAAGGTTGAAACCTAATTCCAATAAAAGCCTACTCCTGATGAAAAGCACAAGCAGATCACAAGGGTTAACATCCCCATTTGATGAACTGTACCACATGCCTTCTCAACATATGTATTGCAAACGGATTTGGAATTTAATCAGGCATCTGGTACACATATTAGTGTGTGCCAGAGTAGTAGACAAAAATCTTAAAGTCTACCAAACTATTAAACCATGTGCATCAAACCCAAAATAAAATTTAACAAAGAATCAAGTATTATATTATAGTTTTAATACATGGAAAATTACCCGTCTTTGTTGGTTATCTCTGGAAGTTTCCTCATAATGGTTTCTTTAATAACTTGGTCGAGGATAGACTTTGGTTCTTCGACTGGAAGTAGTAAAGTTTTGCCTAAATGTTGATTATATTGTAAACACCAAGCTTCTCCATGTCCATTGCTACAATACTGATGTATTGTGTCCTGACTCAATCTCAACCAAACTCCATCATCATTGTGAATCTGGAAAGAAAAAAAGAATCAATACAAAATAAAGTATTTTGATGTAATATTTAGTTTAACATGTTCCAGTCCTGGACAGATTTATTTTTGAAAAGAAAAATTATTGTCTGAACCAGGAATTGAACCCCAGATCTCCAACTCTGTACGTCGGCATGCAGTCCATTACACCATTTGAGACATGGTGCAAATATTAACATTTCTTTCCATTTTGTACTGTCTCTCAAATGGTGTAATGGACTGCAACCCAATACATAGAGTTGGAGGTATGGGGTTCAATTCCCAGTTCAGACAATGATTTTTCTATTCAAAAAATAAAATTAAGTAATTCATCATCACCCATGCAAGTGTTGCAGTGGAATTAATGGACATTTGGACTTTTGACAGCTACAACAGAAGTTTGGAACATGGGTATAATATTACTTTTCGTGCATGGAATGTTGGTGGTGATGATGGAGGAAGCATCAGTTTGTTAAGAATTTGTAATTTAGACTTGGTGACATCTTGCCATGAATAGTAAAAAAAATCTGCTACACAGAACTGCTTAAACAAGCATTACTCAGCAAGTCAAATTATATTTTTATTTTATTTTGGAAAGAAAAATTACGTTTGAACCGGGAGTCGAACCCCCGACCTCTGACTCTGTACATCAGTGTAGTAACCATTACGCCTTTCGAACTTCCAATAGGAACGTCTAATTTCTTTCTATTTATACAATTAATTCTCCTTTCATGCGAAGGCCGATAACCATCACTATCAACAATGCCATCTGACGACTTCTTTTCGAAGTATTTTTTTATTGAGAATTTAAACAATTTTTAAGCAGTTAAAGCTACTATTTTGATGTTATATTTTTAATTAACGTGTTCCAGAATTGGATATAATTTTATTTCTTTCTAAAATAAAACCCCTAATGTAATTTATTAATATTAAACATGATTTGAGAGAGGTAAATTATATGGGAAATGCTTGCAAACATACTTCAAGATAGGAAATAAGGGAAAGCATATGTCCATGCAGACTTGAAACTTCAGATCTGATAGTGCAAATGAGTTAGTTACCTCATCAATGAAGGCAATTGTCCCATTCACATGTACAATTCCTATCTGCTCACTTTGCAGAGAAGGATGAGCTCTGATTCGGAGACCTGCACTATTCTTTGCCACAAACTTTCTCAAGCGACTTGGTTGATGCGGAGCTTTCTTCACAACGCTTTGTGTTGGAGGTGTCATTCCCTGTGGAGGTTCTTTCACTTCTACTTTATAAGCCTGCAGGAACAAACACATTAGTTACTGACATTTTTTTAACAAAATTTATCATGAAAACTAATTTATTATTATGTAAATATAATAAATAGGAAGTAACACTATGAGGAAATTGGAGAAATAAGCCCATTGACTGAAGAGAATGGATGGTTGTTATGAGGGAGGCTAAGGTCAAACTAAAAGGAGTGTAGCTGTTGATGTAAGCAATGTCAGGTGAAAAAAAATTATGAGGCGAGTTGTTAATTTTCAAATCATATTTATATTCTATGCTTTTTTTTTCATTACATTGTGTCTGTATATATATATATATATATATATATATATATATATATATACACACACATCCTCATGTGGGACAAGTGTACTTCCTTATGGGAGCACCCTTGTCCCACATGAGGATGTGTGTGTATATATGCAGACACAATGTAATGAAAAAAACCAAGGCTAATTTAGTTACACTTGTTTCCTTATAGAAGTTAGCAAGTGATAAGTGGTTAGCTCATCACTTCAAAAAACACCTATCATACAACTAAGACATTACTTGGATGAGAAAAGCCAATTAAATTTTGCTCAAAAGACTCCAATTTAGACTTGAAGTTCTTTGTCCTGCATCATAGCCAAGCGGTTAAAGGCATGATCCCTTTGTGCAGAGCTAAGAGACTTGTGCTGGTTCGAGTCCCTAATGGGGAGAAATTTTGTTAAGGAATTTCGGCCTGTAAGGGACCAGTCTCCAACCAACATAATGAGAAATTTAGGTAGCTACAATGAGTAATGGTTTAAGGTTGAGAAAATCAGGTGTAATGGGTGGGGGCCCGACATGTTGACCACATGTCACCCCTATACTGGCTTTTTGATCATTCATCTCTGTGATTAACACATTTGGATGTTAGGCCACCAGCCACCTGGTAAGCCAAGGGTCTTCTAGATCTGTCAAACAATGGAGTTTCGAGTTCTTTTAGAAGCCTGAAAATCTTTAGACCACGGCATGAAGTCACTCCCAAAAAACTTGTCCCTTGGATTTTTTATCCTAAAAATCCATTGATCCCAGCCAGGTTTGAACCTGCGATCTTGGGATCAGAGGCATGAAATGTAACCCCTATACACCAATGAGACCTATAAGTACATTGTAAAGATGCAAAAAAAAAATACATAAACATTTTTCTCCACCTGAATTCAAAGTTAAGAAAATTGATCATTTGAGGTCTGATTATCATCCTGTTACAAATTTTAGAATAAATTTAAAGGCATTTTACCTCCTCCATGTCATATCCATCAATGGTAACCAAAACAGAGTACCAGCCTACACTTCCTGGTGTCCAGGTGGCACTGTAAGTCCCATCAGAGTTTGGTCGCACCAACATGTTCTCACTTGACCGTTTCACAGCTGGTGAAGTGAATCTCAGTTCTTCAAATGAATAATTCTCATATGCCTGCAAATAAATAATACATTAATTATATTAATTTCTTCTGTGGTGTAATCATTGACAAATATGACTAGCACCTTAGAAGTCACAGATTTTTATTCCTTGTATACCATATATGATTCACTGTCTTTACAAGACAAGAATGTAATGTGATAATATTAGCTAAAACTTCAGGTATGGATTCCTCATGTGTTGAGAAGAAAAAAAAGGTCATATAACATGGTTTAATATTTGGTTATATTTTCCCACAACAGGAAAAGTAGTACACAAAGATAACACTTAACTACTCCATGTTGTAACAGGCCTAAAAGGCCCTTGGTCAACCAGCTAGCTGCTGGTCTCACATTTACTTATGTTTAAAATGTAGTAATCACAATAGAAAATCAGAAAATTTACAAATTGATGACATACAAATTAACACAGTAGAATCATTTAAATACTTAGGTACCAAAGTAAATGGACATAATACATTAGAAGAGAAAATTAAAGAAAGATTGGTAAATGGGAATAAAGCTTATTTTGCAAATGGAACCTTATTTAAAAGCAAATTAATAAAAAAAAAACTGCAAAAATAAGGTTATACAAAACACTCATTAGCATATGCTTGTGAAACTTGTGTCCTAAAAGAAACAATAAAACATAAATTACCAATTTTTTAAAGAAAAATTTTAAGAAGAATACTTGGACCAAATAGAGAAATTGATAACTGTCGGAGAATCAAAACAAATAACGAACTAAACAAATTAATAAAAAATCAGAACATAGTAAACCATATAAGATCTCTCAGAATTGATTGGCTTGGACATTTGATAAGAATGGATGATCAGAAACTGGTCAAAATATTCTACAAATGGAAACCTACAGGAGGCAGAGCTGTTGGAAGACCAAAGATCAGATGGGAGGATGAGACAATGAACAATCTAAGGAAAATGAAAGTGACTAATTTGAATATGTCAAGAGACAGATTGGCATGGAGGAGGATTGTTGAGATGGCCAAAACTTTCACTTCTGAAGTTGTTGTGCCTTAAGATGATGCTGATGATAATCACAAAGTATAATTTAACCAGTATAGGGTGGCATATGGACAGCATATCGGGTCCCCAGACATTATAGCAGGTTTTCTCAACCGGAGCCATTACTTATTGCATCTACCCAAATTCCTAACAATGCTGGGTGGGTGCTTGGTCCCATACTGGCTGAAATTCTATGAGAAAATTTCTTCCCCAATTCAAAGTACAATGTTTTGGCAACTACAAATAAGACATTACTTGGATGATAATTAAAATAAACCTCATAGTATTACTTCCTTTAAAATATAAAATATGTTTTGATTTTGCAGATTTTGGCCTACACAAACACCTGCAATACATATCTCGCATTTAGGGGTCCTCATCTAGGGGATATGTGGATGGCGACCACAAGGTGCCCAAGCTGAGCAAAACATTTCTTCCACTTACTTGTGTTTTGCACTCTTTTAACTTTACTATCTAACCTGTCTTGGTTAACTCTTGTTTTTTCCGACTCCGACACTATTAGGGCATCCGAGGGCTAGGGAGTCTTTCCTTTCTTCCATTTCTTCTTTTCTTTATTTTCTTTTCTTCTCCAGAAAAGCCTGACCAGAGGCTATAAGATGGCAGCCCCATCACTGGTCTTGCCTTCCTTTGGCCAGCAACCAATCGAAGGGACTATTATTATGCTTTCAAGTCTTATACGAGAATTTCCCGGAAGGATCAAAACGCTGGAGGGAAAATTTTCTATAGGATCGTAACAGGCCTTGGCCTAATACTTGGAAGGAAGAAGAAGAAGAAGAAGAATTCCAACATACAAAGGGTTTGGGTTGTATAATGATTCTCCATTTGACGCCCTATAACACAGGAACCAAATATTCCCAAACCCATACTGATATAACCTTTTATTCACCTCTACACATAAGCAATCCACATGTGAAGTTTTTCTCAATCTTTTCATTATACCTTGAATTTATAGACACATCTAAGGTCATATCACAAGTAGAATATTTGGTTTATGTATAAAACTATTTGTGTTGTTACGTTGTTCTTGTGAAAATTCACAGACGATGCTTTGAAATAGTGAATATAATAAACTGAGCCCTGGTAATGAAGTTGTAACCCAGGATTTATCTTGAGGTTAGAAGAAAATAAGGAAACAGCCTCAATGAAGATGATAGGCATCAAGGTTTGAACTCAGACCTCCCAAATACAAGTATCAAACACTATTGCCTCAGTAAAATACTTGATGTCTATTGCTCTTCATGAGGCTCCTTGGCACTCTCCACAGTATGTCCTGAGTTACCTCTTCTTCACTCTTTGTAGGTTCTTGGTAGATTAATTAGAATCAGAATAAGTTTTTTCTTGTGGTTTTGTCCTTTTTTCCCTGCCAAATACAGTATTCCATCACTTCCCTGTACTCGTGTCATCCATTATGATCCATTTCATTTTATCTACCTTTGTGATGAGTATGCAATATTATCTCAGGTCATAGCATGCCTGCTTCCAGACAGCAGATCTGGATTTGATACCCAGCAGGGTTGTAAATTTTAATTATAAAATTTTCATTTTTGGGGCAAGGAGGGGTGATTGTGTACAATTTTTAATCACTAGATTCTACACCAGATTCCTGCATTAAATTGCAAATCCCTCCACAGTACACAAGTAAGAAGGCATGTGGTACTGATGATACCAATTCATCTGTCAGATGGGGACATTAAGCCTGGCAGTCCCCTTTGTTGCTTTTTGCGAGGAATATGATATGTGCCAGCACTGGGTTTTAACTTCTCCATTCTCTACATCAACATCCTTTATAAAACACACTTTACTCTACACGAACAAATAAAAATACTCATTTGGTTGCAGTGGACATACTCCTTGCCTCTGGTCCCAAGGGCCATGGGTTCAAACCCAGCCAGGGTCGATGGAATAATTTAGGATATAAAAATCCAAGGAGCAAGTCCTCCAGGAGGGAGGGGTCCCGAGACTGAAGATTTTCAGACTCGTATAAGATCCCTAAGCCCGAATAAAGAGGCCTCTAAGCAAAATGTACCAACCTCAACATCCTAGTAATATCTTAGTTGCATGTCCCCCTGGGTCAGTGTATTGAATGCATGCCATTCATGACATCTATGGGCAAATAAGGTAACTAAATTAACTTGATTTAGTGGCTTCTGACAAGGGAGAGGCTATGGCTCAACATTGGGCTACACCATTATAGATATATATGTAATGTACTCTTCTCTGTACACATCCATCCATCCACAGTAATTCTGCAATCAGTATTTTCAAGCTATGCTTTGCAGCTTTACTAGGGAATTATAGGTGTGGTAGCTTCCCGTTGCTTTCCACACCAGTGAAGGATGATGACGACAATGATAAGGATGATGATGATGGCTGGATGATTTTCGGGGACCGTTGGGCCCTAAGCTTCCTGACATTTGTCTTACAGGTGAGGAAAAACCCCGAAAAAAACCTCACCCAGGAACTTGTCCCGACTGGGAATCGATCCCGAGCACGCTGCGTGACAAGGCAGCATGCTACCTCGAGACCACAGCAGTGGACTTTCTGTACACAATACAAGATTACATCATCCATGTAAAGTAATCTGCCAAAGTAGTGCATAATTATTACATAACATCACATCAAAAGCTGCCTTAAAATATGGAAGTGAAATTTGGATTTTAAATAAAAGAAACTCTCATAAACTTCAAGTAAGCCAAATGCGCTTCTTACGATCATTGTTAGGAGTTAATAGACTGGATCACCAAAGGAACACTACTATCAGAGGAAAACTTGGAGTAACAAGTTTAAATGAAGATATACAAAGATACCAACAAGAATGGAAAAATCATCTAAGAAGAATGGCAAGAAATAGACTTCCAAAATTGGCATTCCAATATACCCCAACTGGACATAGGGACCAAGGAAGACCAAAACATCGGTGGAAAGATCAAGACCATCTTCGCTAAGTTTACCGTACAGGCCACATGGCCTAAAACGAATTTGTTCATGATGATGATGATGAATTAAAAATACACCACATTAATTCTGTTTATGTGTCCAGTGTCGAACCTGAAGCATGGAAAGTGCAGATGATGGAATTTAGAATACACACATACACATTTAACATGATGCTTACAAGCCTGGTCAGCTAGTATCCTTGTATATCACAACACAGAAATACAATAGTAGGGGTTACACCTTATATAATTCCTTGACCTGGCAACGTGCTGGAAACAAATAGAGTGCTTATTTTACTTCACACTTTACTAACCTTCATAATGGTGATGGCATAGTAACACATTTTGTCTTTGACAGTAACTTCATATGGTGTGTCCAATGAAGGATGTGCATGACCACCAAAAGTAAGAGCATCAGGTTGGCTTACTCTTCTCATCTTACGTCCTTGATCTGAATCTCCAATTTCCTTCTTGTCAATAGGCACAGCTTTCACTTCAATCTGCAAGAAAGATTTTTACAAATACAATGTTAAATCTGGTCGGCTACGGTGGGCTAGTGGTTATATTCCTTGCCTCTAGTTCCGAGGGATGTCCCACGCTGTAGCCGAGTGGTTAAGGCAGGAAGCCTTGGAGCAGAGCTACGGGACTTGTGCTGGTTCGAGTCTCCATGGGGGAAGAAATTTTCTCATGGTATTTTGGCCAGTATGGGACCAGTGCCCACCCAGCATCGTGATGCATTTGGGTAGCTACAATATATAGCAGCTCCAGGTTGAGAAAACCAGCTATAACGGCTGGGGGACTCGACATGCTGACCACATGTCACCCCTACACTGGCTGTTGATCATCTACCTCTGTGATTGACACATGTGGATGTGAGGCCAGCAGCCGGATGGTAGACTAAGGGCCTTCTAGGCCTGTCGCACCAGGAGTTTTAGTTCCGAGGGACGCAGGTTCAAACCTGGCTATGGTCAATGGATTTTTAGGATAGAAAAATCCAAGGAACAAGTCCTCCAGGGGGGACATAAAGCCATGGGTCACGAGTCTGAACATTTTCAGGCTTGAAAAAGAACCACAGGCCTGAATAAAAAGCCTCCATATCAAAATTTACCAATCGTTTCCCAACCAGTAATACCTTAGTTACTCATTAGATGTCTCATTGAGGTTGCTAGGCTGACCCCCTATAACTCTTTGATGTTCATGGGTAAATGAGCATAACTAAATTAACTTGGCCAATAAGTTCACATTAGGCACAGGGAAGGAAAGGGCTTAAGATAATAATATTAACTCTTAGTTATATTATCTCATTTGAAAAAAAAATATGTTCTGTTTAATTGACATTTACACGATAAATTGGTAGCTCTAACAGTAACCTACATGTTTTCTATTGGAAACCAGTAGTAATGAGTCCTGTGCCATAGAAAAGTGTTTAAGGCATCAGGCCTTGGCACAAAAATACAGGTCATGTAATATTTTGAATTTCCATGTGGGAATAAATATTCTCATGAATTTTTGAGATTGGTGTCCACCCAGCACCATGAGGAATTTAGATAACTAAAGTAAGTAGGCCCTCCTCAGAGATATTGTCTTTTCTAGTGGAAGGATTGTGTACTCTGTTTGGAGCTGAGAGCTACGCTGGTGGCAGCCTAGCTGCTGATAGGTCTAACCTTGCTGGACAGATGAAAGGTGTCTAAAGCAAAGCCTCAGAAAGAACAGAAACACTGGAATCGGACTATGGATCATGATTTTGGTTCTTGTAATATATGTTCTCTTTACAGAATAGGAGCCATACAGTACCTAATAATTGAAATTAAAAAAATACAACAAATTGTTTTAGTTGAGAAATAGGAAAGAGAAAGCTATGGTCAGGGAAGAATGGAGGCAGATAATGAGGAAGATCAAGGCCCATCTTGGGCTCTAGTGCCATTGTTGTTGATGATGATAATGAGTAAGAGTTAGAGGTTCAGAAAACCAGCTATAACACCTGGTTAACTCAACATGCTGACCACATGTCACATGTGGACGAGGCCAGCAGACGGCTATTTCATCAGGCAGTTTAGTTTCTTTCAAAGAACCTCAATCCTGATACATCTGAGCAAAGTTTTTTGGCTCTTATTGATTTATGATGCTTATGAACTATGCTGTTAAATGTAGTTATTAAATAAAATAACAACTGACTCAGCAAACATTTCTGAACAACTTGTGAAACATTTGTTGGTAGAATTCATTTTCTACCCTGTACATCGTCACTAATAGCAGTGAAGTGAACAGATAAAATTTCTTTCATTGGCTTCTCACCGGTTTTACACAAAAATTTCCTTCTTCTTTATTTTATTCACAACAATTCACTATAGAAGCACATATGATTATTCTCTTCAAAGTGCTTGGCGTTTTCATATAATAATCCCTAAAGTTAATTTCTTTCAGACTGCAGTTCCGCTGAGGAATTATTCAACACACCTAGCTTCACACACTGGCTTCCAATTTATTTCAAGGTCGACTTTTGGACTAATACTGACTCACTGTAACTGAGTGGTTAAGGCAGGAAGCCTTGGCGCAGAGCTACTGGACTTGGGCTGGTTCGAGTCTCCATGGGGGAAGAAATTTTCTCATGGTATTTCGGCCAGTATGGGTCCGGTGCCCACCCAGCATCGTGAGGCATTTGGGTAGCTACAATAAGTAGAGGCTCCAGGTTAAGAAAACCAGCTATAACGGCTGGGGACTCGACGTGCTAACCACATGTCACCCCTACACTGGATGATGATCATCCACCTCTGTGATTGACACATGGGAATGTGAGGCCAGCAGCCGGCTGGTAGGCTAAGGGACTTCTAGGCCTGTCGCGCCAGGAGAGACTGACCCACTACTCATTCGCGATTAACTGATTCCAAAACAACTACTGCTATATAATCCAGGTAAAGAAAGTTCTGGAAAGCTCACCGTGTGGAAAACTGAGGCGTTTGTGAACCTTCGAGAAAATACTTTTCTCGAATTGAGACTTCCAGAAACGGAAATTTCCTAATGCAGCGCGCCAATAGGCGGCCAACAAACTTTCAAACAAACGCGGTGTAACAATGCGTCACAATATATATATATAGGCAAAATAATGGGTAATTTAATTTCAGACTGGCTCAAAAATCTTCAGATAACCTACGTATCACGAGGAAAAATATTTTTGGGTCAGTCCTTTAACAGTTGAAAGGACACCGTAACAAGCACCACGAGGTCTAGAACTTGATATGAATTATGATCATATTGACGACGGTAAATAGTAGTGGCATTTACTGGATATTCAGATAATCGTTTTTTCAAACTCAGAGAAATCTAATAAAATTAATAAAACCTTTTTCAAAAACGTTTTTACAGTATCGTCGCCGTCATCATCATCATTAGTATTATGATTATTATTATTATTATTATTATTATTATATTATCATTATGATCGACGTTGCGGTCGTCATCATCATCATCATAATTACCACCATTATCATTATCATAGTCCACCGCTGTGGTCTCGAGGTAGCGTGCTACCTTGTCACGCAGCGGGCCCGGGTTCGATCCCCAGTCTGGGCAGTTTTTCTGGGTGAGGTTTTTATCGGGGTTTTTCCTCTCCTGTAAGACAAATGTCAGGAAAACTTTAAGGCCCAAACGGTCCCCGAAATCATATGGCCATCATCAACATCCTTATCATTATCATCATCATCATCATCCTCATCCTCCTTCACCGGTGTGGAAAGCAACGGGAAGCTAAACACACCTCCAATTCCCTAGTAAAGCTTAGCATGAAAATGCTATGATTGCAGTGAAGGAACTGCCCTCGGGCAGAATTACTATGGATGGATGGCTGGATCATTATCATATCATTATCATATCATCACCATCATTTTTTTTAATTTGCATTTTTGGCATATTTTGACTACCGTTGGCTTTTTGGAAGATTAATAAATTTGTGCCTGTTTTGAATTATGGATATGTTCTTTTCTTCTTATTATTCTTTGGTTATAGGATTTTCATCCTATTTATTTCCCAAATCATTCCTCGGGGGAAGAGGTATTGTATGTGCATTCACTGCCTATCCATCTCTTGGTTGGTCTTCCTCTTGCTCTTCTCCCGTCCATTGGTCTATCTTCTTTAGCTCTTTTTGCAAGTCTATTGTTCCATTCTTTCTATATGATCTTTCCAGTATTTTCGTCTTTCTATAATAAGTTTGGTTATATCTTGAATTTGCATTCGTCTCTAATTGCTGTATTATGTATCCTATCAAACAATGTTTTTCCCTGAATAGTTCTTAAGATTTTCATTTCACATGTGCTTTTTATTTGTTTAGTTTTTCCCCCTATTATTTAAATATTTTAATTAATCAATGGAAACAAGATAAAATATGCTAATTTCATTATGTATTCGTGATGTTCTGAAGGGTGAAAGATATTATTTCTATTAATAAGAATACATTCACAATAGCATGTATTAGATCTGCTTTAATCACGGCATGAAAGTAGAACGATCCTTTTCCTACAAAAAAGTTCTGTCTGGCAGGAAGTTGAGTATAACAGTCGAGAACTTGGAGAAAAAAAATGTTACGGTGTGTGCAACCAAATAAAAAAAAATTAAGAGCAAGTACTAAAATGTGAAACAGATGTGTATTAAGTAGTCTATATAAACAACCATTGCACTGATTTATGTTTATATTAGTGCCAAAATTTGTAATTTTTATATATTTTTTTATTACTTTGGCGCCAATTTTCGTAAATTTTAAATGTCTATTTTCACTCTTTTCCTACCTATTTTCGTCAAAATGTCGGCCGGGGTGGTCTAGTGGTTATATTTCTTGCCTTTAGTCTCAAAGGTCGTGGGTTCAAACTCGGCCGGAGTCGATGGATTTTTAGGCTAGAAAAATCCAAGGAATAAATCTTTCTGAAAAAATGCAGGCTCGTAAAAGATCGTCAAGCCTGAAAAATAGGCCGCTGACTAAAATTTACCGACTTTGTACCATCCAAATAATACCTTAGTTGCCTCCTAGATACATCTTGAGGCGACATGCCCACGAAGTGTCACTCACAACATATATAGGGAAAAAGCATAACTAAATCAGAATGGTTAAGAATCCACAAAGGGAAGACCAGGGCCCGATTTGGATTGATTGATGGATTTTAGCTAAAATAAATGCCTGAACTTCCGGAGTCTACAGATAATGCATATTTAAATTGGAAAGGTAGAAACAATCACTGATACATTTATTAGCTCCCGGTATAATTATTATTGAAAGCAGTAAATAGTAGAACCTACTTTCAAGTTAGGTACATGAACGATGTCTCCATATTGATCTTTGGTAACCACAGTTACAATGGCAGGCCATCCACATCTCATGTCATCTCGGCTGTACAATACTTCGCAACGTGCTGGATCTACGTAGGAGTCTGGTTGAAGCCATCGAGACAGTCGTCCTCCACTTGTACCAGGAACACAGTGCACAAAGTCCTTCAGAAACAGCCGCTCATTGGAATGACAACTGTAACAATGAAAAATTAGGCATCGTTAAACAAGATGAAGTAAAAGACATATGAAAAGAGACTTCTATAAAACTAATATATCTTGAGAATCCCTTATTGAATGAATTACTACAAATGCCACATACAAATAGTAAAGTTTTAAATAAAACATCAGTTAATATATATATGGAAATTCGGGTAATGTGAACCCTTCTGTTTGAGTGGACCCTGCTAATATCTTCTTTAATTGGTGCTGCCCTCGAACAGAAAATATTTTAACTTTTTCCCCTCATCAACTTTGACGGGTTCAAGGCCAGTTTCTTTTATTCATTACACTAAGAAGGGTTTATTTGTGATATTTATGAAAATGACCGCTTTAAAAGTTTTTCAAGCTAAGAATCAATTCTTAATTTCTGCCATCGAATATTACAAATGTTAAAAAAAAAAAGCTCCTAAATATATTAAGTCCACCGCTGTGGTCTCGAGGTAGCGTGCTGCCTTGTCACGCAGCGGGCCCGGGTTCGATTCCCGGTCGGGACAGGCTCCTAGGTGAGGTTTTTTTTGTGGGTTTTCTTCACCTGTAAGACAAATGTCAGGAAGCTTAGGGCCCAACGGTCCCCGAAAATATCCGGTCATCATCATCCTTCACTGGTGTGGAAAGCAACGGGAAGCTACCTAGTAAAGCTGCAGAGCATAGCATGAAAATTCTATGATTGCAGTGAAAGACCTGTCCTCGGGCAGAGTTGCAATGGATGGATATTATATTATGTAGATGCTATTTTAATATATACTGACGGGTTTAGTTTTATATTATGTGACATGGTGGCTGTATAAAATAATTAAACATAACAAAGGAATTCGGTTAATGTGGCACTTTACACGAATACGTATATTTGATCAATGAGGATGCTATCTGCACATAACAACCACTTAATTAACTTTATTTAGTATCCTTGTAATTTTACTAAACCCAAAGACCGTCGCTTTCTGCAGTAGAATGACGTATGAATGTTATAATCAACAATAATTTTTCAAAACATTAAATAAATATCAACGCTTTTCAATTATGGTCAGTCATAAATATTTTCAGAATAATCTGTGCCTGTCTGTATAAATTAATAGAGTAAATAAACTTAACCCTCAACTGGTAGGGTGAAATTTCTGTTACATAACTGGTAGGGTGGGGTCATTATGACCCTGATAATATAATAAAGGAAATGCATACATTTGGACATTGGTATTTGACTATATCTGACATAATACAGTAACCAATAAATTATAAGCTCTTCACACCTAATTTCAACGAAGAACATCACGTCTAAATAACAGGATTTAATTATTTTTTCTTGGAGTGCATTAAAAAATATATTTGGATACAGATTGTACATTCAGACATATACATTAGCAATATAATAAACAACATGTAAGAATTACTCTAATATAGTAAACCAAGATCAATTACACATGTATAACAATATTAAATCTAATTAATTTGCATCATTTAGTAACAAAACAGTAGAACAAAGGACTGCAAATTGAAACTTGGAAAATCTCAATAATCACTCTAGGACTATAAAAATAATTCTAATAAATTTTCCTATCACTCTAATTAGGAGACTTATAGTACTGTATCATAATTCCAACTGAGTAGTAACTCCATTCATCATATACCTAAATTGCCAATGTTATTCAAAAACAGTCAGGATATATTTTTTAGCACATCCTGCACATAGCGATTTCATACACATTTCACAATTTGTTCCAGCTTTCCTATCCCGACGAGGACAGGAAAAACATATTTTCCTTTTTCCTGGAGCCACGTAGGCCCTGCTTCATTTTCTGTACTTGGGCCCGATATACCAGCTTTTGCAATCATCTGCCGGAGTTAACGAGGCAATTCTTTGATCCTACTTCTGCGAAAAAGTTCAGGATGCACAAGTGATTTTCCGAGAGCTATAATGAATTGATGCCTGGTGATGAATTTTGCCTCTTTTCTGCTTGTCATAAGTATATGACCATTGACTGTAGCGGTATCCATTATGACAAAAAATATCACCATTAGTCATCGTCTCGTCCTTCGAGCAGTAGAAGTTGAAACTTTCTGATCCAAGGAATCAACTCCACCTTTGGCCATGTTATAGAATTGTATTATTTCTGGCTTTTTTGTATCGCTATCGATACATTTGGTGTGATGCATAGTGAAAATCAGAATGACAGCTTTTTTCTTTTCTGGAACATGCGATATGTGCGTATTCTGTCTATTGAAGCCAAATACAGATGAACCTACAGTTCTCTTCTTCTGTGGAAGAAATTCTGGAAGAATTTGTCTCTTATTTTTCTTATCTTCAGTTCATCAACTGGGTTTACAAGACGTAATACATGCTGGGTAGGTACTGTGATACTACGTCCTCTTTCTCTACGTACACTTCAGCATTCACTAAATAATGTATTTTGGCATCAGCCAAAATCATTATCTAGAGCCCATATTTATTTGGCTTCGAAGGTATGTACATTTTGAAAATGAACTTGCATCTGAATGATGCTAGCATTTCATTAATTGTCAGGAACTCACTTGGGTTGTAATTGGTCTCACAATTCATTACAAATTTCTCAAACACGTCTAAAAGGCTGCAAGTCTATTTATTTTCATTCTTACTTCTCTTGTTTCTTTATTGTCAAATCAAAGACAGGTAGGTAGAAATAACAACCGCTCCAGTGTCATTGTAGCTGGAAATATGTCCCTCCCTGTACCATTACGTGCATGCAAACCTTCCAAATCTTCATGAGTACTTTGAAAGCCCCTGCTAAGTACAAAAGGCCAAATAATGCTTTCATTTCTTGGGGGTTCATATTATTCAGAAAAGTATTTTTCCGAGGTTGGAATAATTGTTTCTTTTCCTCTCTATTTCTTCATTTGTGTGTCTTACAATAAAGGCAGAACATACAAAATATTTACAAAGACAACACCATAAAGATTAAATTAAATAACAGATTTTCTGAAGAAGGAATTATAAATCGTGGTGTGAGACAAGGCTGCCCCCTATCCCCAACACTCTTTGCAATTTATATCAATGAAGTAATATGTTGCTGGAACAAAACATATAAATTTGGAATAAGAATATCAGAAAATAGAAAATTAAACACCCTATTGTTTGCAGATGACCAAATAATAATAGCAAATTCCGAAGATAATCTACAGAAGGGTCTGTATGAACTTAACAAAATTACAGAAGAATATGGATTAAAGATATCTACAGAAAAAACAAAAATTATGGCATTTCAAGGTGTAGATCCTGTCAGAAGTAAAATTGTACTGGACAATAAAATTTTGGAGCAGGTGAATAATTTTACATATCTAGGATGCAATATCTCATATGAAGAAGAAAAGGATGTAATATCTAAATTTCTAAGAATTTTAGGGTTAATAAATTATATCTTCAAGCCACAGTTAGTCCAAAAGCATTCAAGACTGAAAGTGTATAAAACACTGGCTCTTCCAACTCTTTTGTATGGTAGCGAAGTATGGACGTTGAAACAGAAGGATATACAGAGACTTAGATCTGCTGAAATGAGATATCTTCGGAGGACTGCAGGATACACACTACTAGATCACAAAAAAAATGAAGACATCTTAGAAGAATTACACATGGAATCTTTAGAAAACAAAATTTCTGATTATAAGTCAAGATGGATACAACATGTTCATCGAATGGAAGATCACAGAATACCCAAACTAATGTTAAGATATCAACCTGCAGGAAGAAGAAGACCAGGACGTCCACTCAAAAGACTTCTGGATGGTGTTTCTCTTGAGGCCGAAACAGGTCAACAAATGGCCTAAATTCGTGAATGTACTATGATGATGATGATGGCAATAAAGTAATCTGTAAGAAGCAAACTCCAATCAAGTTCTGGTTAAAAAGTGGTGGATTCCTTAGCATTTCTGCGAATTTCCGGTAGATGTGTAATTATATTGTGTTGAGCGGTGCGAGATCATGACTCCACTTGTATTTATCTTTACCATACATGAAAGCTGTATCGTCAACATCAAGATCACCATCTACATCATCGTCAACAGAATTGCCACTTTGTTCACTATCAGTGTCGTGTTCACTCTCAATAACAAAATTTTCATCAACTTCATTTTCATATTCATCATCTGATTCATTCAAAATTCGAGTTAACTCTACACTAGTTAGGTTTTTATACATCGTCCACTATAAAAAAATAAATTCAGGAATGAATACTAGCGGTACCCTGAAATAATAATGAAAAAATCATTCTTCTGCTAAATGAAAAATACTTACGTTTAAGGTAGGCTGGGGTCAAAGTGACCCGAGAAGCGCAAGACGTTAAACAAATTGAAATAACATAAATATGCAAAAACACAATGAAACTTCCACTTCGTCCAAGGTTCGAGAACAGACTGAGGATAGAGTACACAAAGTTTCAGGTACAAAATATTTTAGGTATATGAGAAGGAGCGTTTCCAAATAATGGCCTGGGTCATTTTGACCCCACCCTACCAGTTGAGGGTTAAAAATAGACTAAAAGCTAAGGTGGACTCTGGGGTCCACTTTATCCGAATATGGAAGTTAAAGTGGACTTTTCTTGTAATATAAAAAAGTTTATAAATAATGAAGATGTTTCCATATTTGAATAAAATATCAATGCTATTTCATAGTTACAACACTAATTATAATCACTGTAATTAAACAAAATTTAAATCCCTTAATTAAAAAAAAGAAAAACAACAAATTCAAAACGGGGGTCCAAATTACCCGAAGTTCCTCAATATATAAACAATCCAGCAAACCCTAAAGGGAATATATATTTATTTATTGTCAACCCTAGTTGTTTTAAAGTGGAAAGAGCAATGTTGTTTTAATATATTCAAAAACAGAACCATATACAGGCATCAAAAGTGTGTCACGCAGAACTACGTAAACTAAGCGAATTCCTCAGCAAGTCGAATTTATGGTCCAATTTTCCTGGTTTATGGAATTTATCCTTCCGATTCCCCGATTGAGGGTCTTTCCACTTTTCAGCGGTTGCCCTTTTACCAGCCGGCTGCTGGCCCTTCACATCCACATGTGTCAATCACAGAGGTAGATGATCAACAGCCAGTGTAGGGGTGACATGTGGTTAGCATGTCGAGTCCCCCAGCCGTTATAGCTGGTTCCTCAACCTGGAGCCGCTACTTATTGTAGCTACCCAATTGCCTCACGATGCTGGGTGGGCACCGGTCCCATACTGGCCGAAATACCATGAGAAAATTTCTTCCCCCATGGAGACTCGAACCAGCGCAAGTCCCGTAGCTCTGCGCCAAGGATTCCTACCTTAACCGCTCGGCTACGGCGCGGGACATTTATCCTTCCTTTGTTAATTAGATCATATGTATCCATATTCGTTGCGGGAAAACAAACGTGGCGGCAGCTAGAGCTATTTTTAAATGTCGGTTCTCCAGTAAACCCACACTCCTAATGGTCGGATAGGACTGTTTTTTTAGAAAGTATATTCTTTGTTTTGTTTTTTTTTCAAATGGAATAAGCCGAATTTCATTACTAAAACTCGAAATAGCGGCCGCTAGAGCGATTTTTAAATGATCGTTTCAAGTGAAGCCCCACTCCTAATTGTCCGATTTTGCTGATTAACGAACTCAATTTACTTTTCTTTGTTGACTGCTATATACTCCTGGCGCGACAGGCCTAGATGGCCCTTAGCCTACCAGCCGGCTGCTGGCCTAATATCCACATGTGTCAATCACAGAGGTAGATGATCATCAGCCAGTGTTGGGGTGGCATGTGGTCAGCATTTCGAGTCCCCAGCCGTTATAGCTGGTTTTCTCAACCTGGAGCCGCTACTTATTGTAGCTACCCAAATGCCTCACGATTCTGGGTGAGCCGAAATACCATGAGAAAATTTCTTCCCCCATGGAGACTCGAACCAGCGCAAGTCCCGTAGTGCTGCACCAATGCTTCCTGCCTTAACCACTCGGCTATGGCGCGGGACTGACTGCTATATGCGGAATTTTATTTAAAAAAAAGAGTAGGGCGTTTACTGGGAATGAGTAGTATGAGAACTGTAAAGAAAAGCTTGTATAACTCAGTCTCAAGAAAGGAATTAATTGGTAGACCAAAACTGAATTGGAATTAAAAGATGGAGAACAAAAACAATAGTCAGATCTGAATGAAAGAAAATAATATTTGAGGTGGCCAAGATTCCCCAATAACTGTCAAGCGAAGGATAAGAATAGTAAATTTGAACGATTTTTTGGGTTAAAAAAAAAAGCTTTAAAAGTTATAAAAATCTATGAAAATGTATCATTTGTAGAAAGATACTACGAATTGCCCTGCGAATGGAATAGCATGTAATCCAGTGGTGGATCAATTATTAGGTTCCTCTCTTGAAGAGAGTGGAACCCCTGGTTCCAAAGCTTTACCTATTTGTCCCGTTTTTACATTTTTTGTCCCGTTTTTACATTTTTAGTGTTAAATTAATAGCTATTGCCGCTGCGGTGGGCTTTTTGCTCTATTTCGGCATATGCCCTTGTATCAGGGGAAAACGGGGGGGGAAGCCTGATCGAAATTACTTTTTTATTTTATTTTTATTTGCCTGCTTTTTTATTTTATTTTTATTTTCCTTTAACGTTTCTATTTTGACAAGTACAGTTTTTATTAAATATTCTTATAAAACAAAATATTCGAAAATAGGATCCTAAGACACATATTCCATCCCATAAGGGATAGAATGGAAGAAATTTCACAATGAGTAGTTTCACAATTTATATTGTTTTACTACGTAGTCCTGTCAGAGTTATCAAGACTAGAAGATTGAGAAGGGCCGGTCATGTAGCACAACTATGTAACGGTATAATAATGCTTTCAAAATCTGTATTGAGAAAAACAATGGAACTCAATTGTATAGCTTCTTCAATATTTAAAAATAACGTCTATAGTCTTCGTGTACCTGTTTAAAAAAATACACGTATAAAGAAATGTACATTACCTGCGATGGGAACCATTGTACATTCCTCGAAAGTAAATAGAGGTGACATATCAATGGACATATGAATAGATTTACAGTACTCTGGAATGTTTAATGGTTCCAAATATAACAGAAAATGTCTACATCGCAGACTCAATGTCCTTGAGGTTTTCATTTAGTGCATTAGCCTTTCAAAATATGAAAATTATAAATTGTGTTATATATTAAAGTATGTGTAGGTCTATATAGTTTTCTCTTTACATTCAATGGGTCCACATTCATTTACCACTTGATTTTTTCAATCTTAGGAGCTCTTAGCAGGGATTTATAATAATAATAATAATAATAATAATAATAATAATAATAATAATAATAATAATTATTATTATTATTATTATTATTATTATTATTATTATTATTATTATTAATCACCATTTTGTGGCAGTTATCCTTAACTGTGAAATAAAATATAATTCGGGAAACATTAGGATTAGACCTTTAAATCATATTAAACCACACATTACAGAGTGGTTTAAGGCACCATGTCCTAGCACAAATGTTGGACGCCCATTTACTAGATGGGAGGATTCATTAAATCCCACTTGATGTGAAAACAGGTCAAAAGGCCTAATTTCATGAAGAAGAAGAAGAAGAAGTCTTAGCACAAAGCTACTAAGCTTGTGCTGGTTCGAGTCCCCATGGCGGAAGAAATTTTCTCATGGAATTTATCTGCTCGTCTTCCTTTTTCGCTACGATTTTTCCTAATCGCAGTCATCTTTCTAATTGTTTATGTGATAATTATATAAGTTTCCTAGTACTGCCAGACTAGAGGATTAAAAATGGCAGGTCATGTAGCACAAACAGGTAACGGTATAAATGCTTTCAAAATCTGTATTGAGAAGCTGAACGTTGGATCAGTAGTATGGAACTGGTATCTACCCAGCATCGTAAGGAATTTGGATAGATACAATAAATAGCAGCTCCAGGTTTAAAAAAGTATAACGACTGGGGACCCGACATGCTGATCACATGTCAGCCCTTTACTGGCTGGATATTCGTCCACCCTGTAATTAATACACGTGGATGTGAGACCTACAGCCGGAAGGTAAGCTAAGGGCCTTCTATTGTCCACAGACGGAGTGAATGAAAGCAGTAGGTATTTCATACGTCATGAGTGTTCCTTTATTCTCAGGTAGAATGACATTGTATCGCTTGCAATTCCCCGTGCCTTCCTTCGTCCCGTGCTTTCATTCTCTTCGTCTGTGGACTGTAGGTCTGTCGCACCAAGGATTTTATTTTTTTATTAAGAATATTTCAACTACAGTGATTCTCCTTCAATCCAACGCTATTTGTCGCCAGATATCTCTCTCCAATGCTTCTTCCTCCGTAAGATCCCTTGCTTCCACACTTCTTATCCCATCCATCCAACGTTCTCTTTTCTTCCTATTACTTTCCATTTAAGGACATTTTTTGGTATTCTATCCTCTTGTCATTCGTATGGAGGTTCATATCACCTCAAATGCCTTTCTTCTATTTTTTTTTTCAGGATGTCCCTTTCGACTTCCACAATTCCACAATTTATCTTATTGTATTATTATTCTTGATTTTATCGCGTTTTGAAATTCGCGTCGATCGCCCATAAAAATATACATTACAATATATACTTCCTTCTGTCTATTTATTTATTTAGGTGATTTCACAATGTTTCACATCTTCCTGTGTCCAATTAAGCAGGCCAATCTCCTCCACATTTCTGTCATTTCAATCCAGTCCACTCCTTTTTTACCATATGCTGCACAAAACATCAACCCACGTTATTTTTGTCCGTGCTCTTCTTCTTCTAGCAAGTGGTAGTAAAATAAATTCTAATCTTAACAATGTAGCCAAATAAATGTTTTCGATTTGAAGAAAATGCCCAAATTCCACAAAAAAATATACTAATTCACTGGCACTACAGAACCCGTAGGTTCATGGCCGCGCGGATATAAGTTTTCCATATATCCCTATCCTGAGCTA
Source organism: Diploptera punctata (assembly GCA_030220185.1). Classification (NCBI taxonomy): domain Eukaryota; kingdom Metazoa; phylum Arthropoda; class Insecta; order Blattodea; family Blaberidae; genus Diploptera; species Diploptera punctata. The sequence goes on along the minus strand of JASPKZ010010264.1, from coordinate 1,835,191 downwards.
ATGTTTTCCAATCATCCCCTGTATAATCCACTTCCCTCAGATCATGTTTAATGTTATTCTCCTAGCTCATTATTGGTCTACCAACTGGGCGTTTTTCTTCAGGTTTTCCTACAAGAAGTTTCCATGCACGTCTTTCATTTCCCATTCGTGCCACATGTCCTGTTCATCGCAGTCTACGAGACTTAACTGTTCTCATAACTGGCTTCCTATAAACACCATGTAGTTCACTGTTATGTAGTCATCTCCATTCACCTGTCTCTTCATCTCTCTTTGGTCCAAATATTTTCCTAAGAACTTTTTTCTCAAATACTCGTAATTTCTTTTCCTTCCTTAAAGTAAGAGTCCATGTTTTGCATCCATATAATATAACTGGAAGAATAACAGTTTTTTTTATATATTTTCAGTTTAACGCTTTATGAAAGGAATTGAGACGTCAAGAGTTCCTGTAATGCATAATAGCACGCATTTCCAGAATTGAGCCTATGTTCAATTTCTTTGTGCATCTCATTCCTATTTGTGATTATTGTTCCTAGGTATTTGAATTCAGCAACTTCCTCAAAATTTCCCTCATTTGTCAATAGCTGTTTATTTACATTATATAATGTATTTCTATGTGTGAGCATATATTTGATTTTATTGATAATTACTTCCAGTCTCAATTTCTTAGTGTTACTCAATAGTGTGTGCGTGTTGGCCTTTAGAATCTTCTTGCTATCTCCCAATAGTACATCATCAGCATAAACTAACAGCTTATTAATACCAATGAGTTGTAGGCCTTCTTCATCCTCTAAAGATTTGATGGCATGATCTAGTATTTCTATGTGTGACCATATATTTGATTTTATTGATAATTACTTCCAGTCCCAATTTCTTAGTGTTACTCAACAGCGTGTGCGTGTTGGCCTTTAGTATCTTCTTGCTATCTACCAATAGTACTACATCATCAGCATAAACTAACAGCTAATTAATACCAATGAGTTGTAGGCCTTCTTCATCCTCTAAAGATTTGATGGCATGATCTACATAGTACAAAATTAAATAGTAGAGGAGATAGTGCATCTCCTTACTTCAACCCATTGTGGATTTCAAAGGTATCCGAAAACTGTTTTCCTACACGCACCCTACTCTTTGTGCCATTTAGAAAACTGTTTGCCTACACGCACCCTACTCTTTGTGCCACTTAGACATATATCATCATCATCATAGTACATTCACGAATTTAGGCCATTTGTTGACCTGTTTCGGCCTCAAGAGAAACACCATCCAGAAGTCTTTTGAGTGGACGTCCTGGTCTTCTTCTTCCTGTAGGTTGATATCTTAACATTAGTTTGGGTATTCTGTGATCTTCCATTCGATGAACATGTTGTATCCATCTTGACTTATAATCAGAAATTTTGTTTTCTAAAGATTCCATGTGTAATTCTTCTAAGATGTCTTCATTTTTTTTGTGATTCTAGTAGTGTGTATCCTGCAGTCCTCACTTTGCTGTGGGTCGTCATATTTCAATTCCTTCTGGCTTTTTTCGTGTTGAGACTTGAAAGTAGTTTTGAAGTTCCTTAGGACAGGTTACTGGCCCGACGCTAAGTAGTCCAGTGGTAGGGCTGCTACCTTTTAGTCTCTGGACAGACATTAGGATACCGCATTTACTCAGTACCTGATGGAACGGTTATAACCGCCGTGACTCGGTCCTCAGAGCCTCGTTTGTGAAAACAGGTTGTACCACGAGAAGGTGAGGATGAGAATTGGGTAGGAGAGGTTATACACACGTCACTACCCCTTACAACATATATACAAACATAAAACCAATTTTAAATTCTTCCACTTTACACTTCTATCCATAGTAATTCTGCCCAAGGACAGGTCATTGACTGCAATCATAGCATTTTCATGCTATGATTTGCAGCTTTACTAGGGAATTATAGGTGTGGCAGCTTCCCATTGCTTTCCACACCGGTGAAGGATAATGATAAGGATGATGGTGATGGCCGGATGATTTTCGGGGACCGTTGGACCCTAAGCTTCCTGACATTTGAGGGGGTCAGTGGAATAAGGGTCCATCCCAACTGCACTAAGTTTGGAGAAAAAGTACATTTTATTAAATTCTACATTGAGTAAAATATATAGAGCACACATTGATAATATTTGGTACATGTCTTGTACATAAAATAAGCTTTCTGTCTGCAAATGTATAGATCACTATGTTGTTTCATATGTCTAATCAAAGAAAAAGAAAATTGAGAATATAAAAAAATACAACATAAATAAACAAATTAAATAACACTTTTTAACTTGAATATTGCATTAATCTACATATTCTACGTTTGCAGCAATTATATCATCATCATCATCATCATCTGATTTAAGGCTACTGTTAAAATGTCTGGTGTACAGGTGGTACAAATGTCATGAGAATCATGATGTCTTCTTTACCATCCTACCATTAGGATAGTTTGTCAATATTACGTCTCGTAATACAGGACACTTTCCTTTCCCTTTTTTTTAAAGACTTATTACTTACTCTAAAGCCAAATCACCGAAACTGGATTTTACGTACATTACATGTCTGTTTTCCACAAAACGAAAGTGAGATGCTTTCCTGATGTCTACATTATGCTTGTCCAGCGTCACATTTCTCTTTGTGACCATTTAAGTTATCCAAATCTTTAAAATCTTCTGAATTTATCTCAATTACTGTGAATGGTTCCTTTGTTCAACTCTTTCTTATGAGGTGAGTCCACTGTTCAGGTGTATAAACCACTTGTGTTTTTCTTTTAACTTTTTCAATCTCGCCAAAGTCAGCACCACAGGGAAGGAAAGTGTGACCTGGTACAAGAAATATATGTTCAATTTGTTCAAACCAACCACAATTAATCACGTACAGTCAGTCAAAGTCCCATTATTGTATAATTCTTGTTTTGAACAACACATGAATCACTATATACATTATAAGTTTCTTTTTATTAGCACCTTTTTCAATCAGTGGCACAACTTTTAATAAACAACTAGCAATTCGTCCGCACCTCTTGAAGCAACTGATTCAGGCCGATATATATTTCTTTCCACCGTTGCGTAAAATGTTCTGTTTCGTTTTATTCCACTCTTGCACATTTATTTTTCTTTTCTTATATTTTATTACACTATTTCCATTTGCACAAGAACCTGCCGAATCAGCCATACTGCATTTACTGATATTTGCCGGCAATGCTAGTCAGTATTGCAGCGGACCCTGGCAGCGGACTACAGAGTAGCAGACAATCTACGGTCACGTGTCAGCAGTTGGGATGGGCCTTTATTTCCCGCGCGCGTGAAGAAGTTAGACATTTTTTCTTAGACATAAAGTCTCATTTACCCTCTTTTGAGCAAAGTTAGGATTATGAGCTTCTAAAGATTAACAGAAGATGGCCATAGGATACATAATCTGCAAATAACTAAAAATCGACCATTGGTTGGGATGGGCCCTTATTCCACTGAGCCCCTCATTTGTCTTACGAGGTGAGGAAACCCCCCTCCAAAAAAACTCACCCAGGAGCGTGTCCCGACCGGGAATATAACCTGGGTCCGCTGCGTGACAAGGCAGCACGTAGACTAGCCGTAGACTAATAGAATTAAACTATTTCCCATAATATAAAAAATTCTTGCCCATTCTAGTATTCTTATCGGGAATCTGTCTTCCTTCATTCTTTTTACTTGACCTCCATCCATCCATAGTAATTCTGCCCGAAGGCAGGTCCTTCACTGCAATCATAGCATTTTCATGCTATGCTTGCAGCTTTACTAGGGAATTGTAGGTGTGGTAGCTTCCCGTTGCTTTCCACACCGGTGAAGGATGGTGATGATGATAATGATAAGGATGATGATGATGATGATGATGGCCATATGATTTCGGGGACCGTTTGGGCCTTAAAGTTTTCCTGACATTTGTCTTACAGGTGAGGAAAAACCTCACCCAGAAAAACTGCCCCGACCGGGGATCGAACCCGGGCCCGCTGCGTGACAAGGCAGCACGCTACCTCGAGACCACAGCGGTGGACTTACATGACCTACCATTTTAATTAATTAAATCAACACCTAAAGTTTGAACACTCATCGTTTGTTTAATTAAAGTTTTTCTTATTTTATCTCTTCTAGAAATTTCAGCTAAACGCTTCCAAAAATCCTTTTTTGTACATAAATTTAAACGAAGATGGAAGGAGATATGATACCGGAAACAAATACGTGTCATCTGGAAGGGAAAGTACTAAGGATATAAAATTCGCATAAATTGTATGTTTAGCACAAACAATTTACTTTGTATAAAGTTGTGCACATACTTGATGTCAAAGCAGGCTTTACATTGTCGCCATCCGTTTGAAAGATGGCCTGCAGTTAACGTGCTTTCACGAATACAAGTCTTGGAATGAGGTTGTATATCTCTAAAATGTGGAATACGCAGGCGCCCGTATGTAAGGAGCATGTCAGAGGTACTCCAAAGTAATTAAAATTATTGTTTTTTTTATCGGCATCGGAGCTAATCTTGGCACTAGACACGCGAGATTTCTAAGAAATGGTTGGCACGAGTTTCAGACCACATGAAGCTGATGAAGGAAACGCAGAGATCGCAAACAAGAGAGGGGATACCGCCCTCTGAAACGGAATCCAATTCATGATCAATTATAACAGAATCCCAATAATTCCAGTCTCAATAATTCTACTTTCGGCATGTGTGTCCAAATGTTCATGAAAAGGGACCAGTTGGCGGGTATTGAGTTAATTACATTTTTATAATCCTTGATATTTATTTTAGGTAATAGAAGTGAAAAGGCCAGGTTACATAACATTTTAAAGATCCAGAAGTAACAAAAACATTCATTTAAGTAAAAATTCAAGTTAACAGAACCGCCATTTACAAATGTAAATTCTAACAAATATATTATTAAACAGACTTACTCCTTATATTGATTACATAATAGGAAATCATCAATGTGGATTTAGAAGAAATAGGTTTACAACAGATCATATTTTTAGTTTAAGACAGATATTAGAAAATAAATGGGAATATAATGGCAGTTTGCATCAAATGTATGTACTAGACTTCAAAAAGTCATAAGTCATAATATTCAATTAAGGGGAAGAGGTTATATGGTATCCTGCTGGAGCTCGGAATTCCTAAAAAAATTAGTTACACTTATTCGAATGTGTATAAATGGCACAAAGGGAAGGGTGCATGTAGGCAACCAGTTTTCGGATATATTTCAAATTCACAATGGGTTAAAGCAAGGAGATGTGCTGTAACCTCAGCTATTCAATTTTGTATTAGAGCATGCCACCAAATCTTTAGAGGATGAAGAAGGTCTTATAACTCAATGGTATTAACAAGCTGTTAGTTTACTCTGATGATGTAGCATTATTAGGCGATAGCGAGGAGATACTAAGGGCTAACACACACATTCTTTCTACATAAGAAATTGGGACTGGAAATAAACAACAATAAAACTAAATATATGTTCAAACATAGAAGTACATTATATAATGGAAATGCATAGTTTATGACACATGACGGAAATTTTGAAGAAATGTCTGAATTAAAATACCTAGGAATAATTATTACAAATAGGAATGAGATGTACAAAGGAATTAAACAAAGGCTTATTCCTGGAAATGCGTACTATTATGCATTACAGGGACTCTTGTCCCAACTTCTCTAAAAAATGTTAAACTGAAAATATATAAAACTGTTATTCTCCCAGTTACATTATATGGATGTGAAACACGAACTCTTACTTTAAGGGAGGAGAAAAGATTACGAGTATTTGAGAATAAAGTTCTTAGAAAAATGTTTGGACCAAAAAAAAAGGAGATTTACAGACAGGTGAATGGAAAAGACTACATAACAGTAACCTATATGATCTTTACAGGAAACCGGATATAAAAAGAATAGTTAGTTCTCGTAGACTGCGATGGGTAGGACATGTGGCATAAATGGGGAATGAAAGATATGCATGGAAGTTTCTTGTAGGAAAACCAGAAGGAAAACGCCCAGTTGGTAGACAAAGCATGAGGTGGGAGAATAACATTAACCACGATTTGAGGGAAGTATATTATAAAGGGGATGATTGGAAAACATTAGCTTAGTACAGGGATGTATGGAGAGCTTATGTCCGAGTGTCCATGAACCTGTGGATTCAATAGTGCCAATGAGTTAGATATAATTCCTTGGTCTTGCACAATATAATGTACGTATTGGTCCTTAATATTTCCTCGCTATCGCCTAATTATTCTACATTATCAGCATATAAGTCCACCGCTGTGGTCTCGAGGTAGCGTGCTGCCTTGTCACGCAGCGGGCCCGGGTTCGATCCCCGGTCGGGGCAGTTTTTCTGGGTGAGGTTTATATCGGGGTTTTTCCTCATCTGTAAGACAAATGTCAGGAAAACTTTAACCCTTAAATTGACAAAACACAAATTTCTTCTGTTAGTTATTTGAATGTGGCGGACCGCAGTGAAAAGGGAATCTTGTATAATTGCTATTGTTAGGTATATTGTCTAATTGTACACACATTTAAGTGGTTTATTTTTGTTCGTTTTCTTCTAATTTATTCTTCTTCTTCTTCCTTCCAAGTATTAGGCCAAGGCCTGTTACGATCCTATAGAAAATTTTCCCTCCGGGAAATTCTCGTATAAGACTTGAAAGCATAATAATAGTCCCTTCGATTGGTTGCTGGCCAAAGGAAGGCAAGACCAGTGATGGGGCTGCCATCTTATAGCCTCTGGTCAGGCTTTTCTTTAAAAATATTAAATTCACTGAACGAACTGATGTATCCAAAAGGATACATTACGAATTTAAGGGTTAAGGCCCAAACGGTCCCCGAAATCATATGGCCATCATCCTTATCATTATCATCCTTACCATCATCATCATCCATCACCGGTGTGGAAAGCAACGGGAAGCTACCACACCTACACAATTCCCTAGCAAAGCTGCAAGCATAGCATGAAAATGCTATGATTGCAGTGAAGGACCTGCCTTCGGGCAGAATTACTATGGATGGATCAGAATATACCACCAGCAGCTTATTAATACCATTGAGTTGTAAGCCTTGTTTAACCTCTAAATATTTTGTGACACACTCTAATACAAAATTGAATAGCAAAACAGATAGTGCATCTCCTTGTTTTAACCCACTGTGAATTTCAAAAGTAGGCGTACTTGAAAACTGTTTGCCAACCCACACCCTACTCTTTGTGTCATTTGACACATTAAAATTACTCTAACTACTCTTTTAGTAATTCCGAAATCCAGCAGGATATTATATAAATGTCCCTCTTAATTGAATCGTATATCTCATCGTTTCCCAACCCGTGGTTCGCGTGCCACCAGGGGATTCGCAAAATATTTCAAGGAGTTCGCCAAAACTCTTCTTTAATGGCGGGTTTCAAGGTTAGGCCTATTATTGTTTCCTTCATTTGTGCGACATTTCATAATAATGAAAATAATTTATTATATAAATAATTTTTATTATTATATATTATTTGCTTAGAATTAAATTTTATGTAGGCCTATATCTATTGTAGATTAGTTGATGTCGTTTTCTTTATGTTACAAACTGCACGTAATATGTTCTGACGTCATAATGATGACGAAAATATGACGTATTGTGTATAACCGTTGTATTGTTATATAGCTCCGGCACAACGTTTATTAGTAAGGAAATTATACATGATGTACATAAGGCTTATACAATGTATAACTGAACAACTGCTGAAAGCCTGTGTAAGAGATTTTTATTAGTAAGACTGTACATATGTATATTTAAAATTCAGTGGTTCATCCAATTCATATCATTGTGGAAGGGGTTCGCGAGTCGAAAAAGGTTAGGATCCGCTGGTATATCTGATTGAAGTCTACAGGGTATCATATCAAGTTAACCCTAGAACCACAACATGCACATCTAGGAGCAAAAACCACAACATGGGGTCACCCATGACCCTATATTAAATAATTATTTTAAGACATTGCATTATTTTTATTTAACTTAACATAATCAAACAACTTATATCTGTATGCAATAAGTTTAAAAAAAAAGTAAAATTAGTCGCAATGTGAAACGATATGATATATAGGGTACTATAATTAAAAACGTGTCCCCCCCCCTTTTGTTTCGATATTAAACATTTTGTATTCAATTTTTTACCGTCCGTTGGTTACTTTTTCATATTATTTATGTGGCAGTGACTAAATAACACGTGCATTAGCCCATTAAACCAGCTATAACGGCTGGGGGACTCGACATGCTAACCACATGTCACCCCTACACTGGCTGTTGATCATCTACCTCTGTGATTGACACATGTGGATGTGAGGCCAGCAGCCGGCTGGTAGGCTAAGGGCCTTGTAGGCCTGTCGCGCCAGGAGTATTAGCCCATTAAGACATAGAACGAAAAATAAAAATGTTAATATGAAACATTATTTTCAACTCAGTTCTGTTATTTAAAAAATATGATTTTTCTCACATTTGATACTTACACATTTTTGTACTTCATGCAATTCATGTCTTAAGGTACGTACACATATGTGCGCCGCGAACACGAACGGCGCATGCGCGGCGCGTGTTATGTTCGTCGAAATGATTAATTTCAACGAACCTCCTGCGATCCATAGGAAACCCACAAACCTACAGTAGACATTTTGCAGAGCAGGTGTAACCAACCATGTCTATTCCCTTTCCGTTCTCCCGCTTGTCCTGCATTCTTTCCCAAAAATAGGGACTTTTTTTTTAAATGCCGCGGGACGCGGGACAAATTGTTAAAAATCGGGACTGTCCCGCCAAAATCGGGACGTCTGGTAAACTTATTACTTATTACATCTTATAACTTTATTTATACTTTTTCAAATATTATAGCTTTAAAGGAATTTAAAAAATATATGATTTGTATATAATATGTTTAAAATTATTAAGAATCTATCTCACCATAATATGGCCTTCATTTTTAATAAAGATGTACATGATTATTATACTAGAGGTTGTACTTTATTGCACAAAGATACTAGTTTCTAAAAAAAAAAAAAAAAAAAAAGGTATAAAAGGGATTCGTTATGCGTTAATCAACCATTACAATAACTTACCTATTGAATATCAACATTTCACGAATGTTAAACATTTTTCTAATCGTATTAAAAATATTTTTTCTCATTGCTTTCTTAGTTAATTTTGTTAATTTTATTATTATTAATATTATCCTGTTTAAATATTGTATTTATATGTGTATACCTATATATTTTGCATCTATAGTAGTTTGTATTACTTAAACTTATGCCTGAATTTGTTTTCTTGTTTTTATTGTTAATTGTTTTATGGCCATTATTTTTTCTATATTGCCCCTTAACATGAGCAATCTTGCTCTTTGGAGTCTTTGAAGAAATAAATAAATAATTAGTAATAAATGTGTTTATATATTGTATTGTTTTGTGATACTTCATACATAATATTATGAAATGAACGTCTTAAATAAATAATGTTTTCTAAATAATTCTAATTTATTCATACAATTACAGTACACACGAAAAAAAAACACATAACATTGAAAAAAAAAACAGGCATCTCCTTTCAATGATTTTTAAAAATGATCCTTATGTTGAGGATCCCACAATAATTGCTTGCTTCTATAAATATCAATAAGTTTTAACACGTTTTCCTCTGACCACTCCATACTCAAATAATAGGTGCGCTCCGAAAACAACGAACCTCTCAGGTACCCGTCCAAATCTAAACAGCGAACCATCAAAGTGTATGTGGAAAAAACCGACAATGAGTGGATCGTGTTGCGAGACGCGCGCGCCTTTCGCGCGCACCTTGAAACCCCGCGGCGCGCAAGTGTGTGCCTACCTTTACAGTTTGCAATCTTCACCAACACTATTTCTGTGCCCTGCACACAGACTTCTTGAGTAGAAACAGCAACATGCTACACCTTTCTGGTCCTTGGTTCGAGAACAGAAATCACGCCGTGATTTGAGTTTGCTCCACTTCACAACCGAGTACTTAGCGAATATTGCTCCTTAGTTGCTATGGAAGTCTCTGTTTACTATTCTGAGTCTCATATGTTCTTCACATAGTTCTAGGGCAATATTTTTTAGGAAGTCTGAGGGCTTGATCAAGTTTCTATGTTTAGAATTGCATCTAAATATTACATATGCATTTATTGGTGCGGCAACCAACATCCAATAGAAGGAAATTAATAAGGGTTATCTTCTCGTGTTCCTAACTGCAGTCATTGAATGAGAAAGCTAATCAAACTGATCAACTCCTCTCTTCGTTCCATTGTAGAAGAGAACCAATTATATAATTATATCAAACCAATGAAGGCAGATATTTCAGTCTTGTTAGTTAGTATTAAGTAATGATGATGAGACTTGAAGCGAGTTTTTTTTTTTCTCTCTCTATTTCTTCATTTGTGTGAGCTGCAATTTTCTCCACACTAGAATCAGGGAAGCCAATACAATAATCAATAATTTTCGTTGTTTTTTTTCTATCTCGAGCTTACCACCTTTCGAAGAGGAAGGAGGAAATTGATTCACTATATTTTTCTGAAGCTTCCTGCTTGTCTTAGCATGAAAAGGTTTAGTAAACCATTTATTGTCCACAGACGAAGTGAATGAAAGCAGTATCGCTTGCAATTCCCCGTGCCCCCCTTCGTCCCGAGCTTTCATTCACTTCGTCTGTGGACTATACTTCCATTTTAGCTATAAATGAGTTTCTTACTACTATTTAAAGGTACGTACACACCTGCGCGCCGCGCGCACCATGTTCGTCAGATTTGGATGGGGTTTTAAGGTGCGCGCGAACGGCGCGCGCACCGCGCGCGCGTCTCGCAACACGATCCACTCATTTGTCGGTTTTTTCCACGAACACTTTGATGGTTCGCTGTTTAGATTAGGACGGGTACCTGAGAGGTTCGTTGTTTTCGGTGCGCACCTATTATTTGTATATGGAGTGGTCAGAGGAAAACATGTTAAAACTTATTGATATTTATAGAAGCAAGCAATTATTGTGGGATCCTCGACATAAGGATCATTTTTAAATATCATTGAAAGGAGATGCATGTTTCTTTTTTCAATGTTATGTGTTTTTTTTCGTGTGTACTGTAATTGTATGTATTAATTAGAATTATTTAGAAAACATTATTTATTTAAGACGTTCATTTCATAATATTATGTATGAAGTATCACAAAACAATACAATATATAAACACATTTATTACTAATATTTATTTATTTCTTCAAAGAATCCAAATAGCAAGATCGCTCATGTTAAGGGGCAATATACAAAAATTAATGGCCATAAAACAATTAACAATAAAAACAAGAAAACAAATTCAGGCATAAGTTTAAGTAATACAAACTACTATAGATGCAAAATATATAGGTATACACATATAAATACAATATTTAAACAGGATAATATTAATAATAATAAAATTAACAAAATTAACTAAGAAAGCAATGAGAAAAAATATTTTTAATACGATTAGAAAAATGTTTAACATTCGTGAAATGTTGATATTCAATAGGTAAGTTATTGTAATGGTTGATTAACGCATAACGAATCCCTTTTATACCTTTTTTTTTTTTTTTTTTTTTTAGAAACTAGTATCTTTGTGCAATAAAGTACAACCTCTAGTATAATAATCATGTACATCTTTATTAAAAATGAAGGCCATATTATGGTGAGATAGATTCTTAATAATTTTAAACATATTATATACAAATCATATATTTTTTAAATTCCTTTAAAGCTATAATATTTGAAAAAGTATAAATAAAGTTATAAGATGTAATAAGTAATAAGTTTACCAGACGTCCCGATTTTGGCGGGACAGTCCCGATTTTTAACAATTTGTCCCGCGTCCCGCGGCATTTAAAAAAAAGTCCCTATTTTTGGGAAAGAATGCAGGACAAGCGGGAGAACGGAAAGGGAATAGACATGGTTGGTTACACCTGCTCTGCAAAATGTCTACTGAAGGTTTGTGAGTTCCCTATGGATCGCAGGAGGTTCGTTGAAATTAATCATTTCGACAAACATAAAGGTACGTACACATATGCGCGGCGCGTGTTATGTTCGTCGAAATTATTAATTTCAACGAACCTCCTACGATCCATAGGGAACCCACAAACCTTCAGTAGACATTTTGCAGAGCAGGTGTAACCAACCATGTCTATTCCCTTTCCGTTCTCCCGCTTGTCCTGCATTATTTCCCAAAAATAGGGACTTTTTTTAAAACGCCGCGGGACGCGGGACAAATTGTTAAAAATCGGGACTGTTCCGCCAAAATCGGGACGTCTGGATACGCTTTTTACTTATTACTTCTTATAACTTTATCTATACTTTTTCAAATATTATAGCATTAAAGGAATTTAAAAAAATATATATGATTTGTATATATATGTTTAAAATTATTAAGAATCTATCTCACCATAACATGGCCTTAATTTTTAATAAAGATGTACATGATTATTATACTAGAGGTTGTACTTTATTGCACAAAGATACTAGTTTCTCAAAAAAAAAGGTATAAAAGAGATTCGTTATGCATTAATCAACCATTACAATAACTTGCCTATTGAATATCAACATTTCACGAATGTTAAACATTTTTCTAATTGTATTAAAAAATATTTTTTCTCTTTGCTTTCTTAGTTAATTTTGTTAATTTTATTATTATTAATATTATCCTGTTTAAATATTGTATTTATATGTGTATACCTATATATTGTGCATCTATAGTAGTTTGTATTACTTAAACTTATGCCTGAATTTGTTTTCTTGTTTTTATTGTTAATTGTTTTATGGCCATTATTTTTTCTATATTGCCCCTTAACATGAGCAATCTTGCTCTTTGGAGTCTTTGAAGAAATAAATAAATAATTAGTAATAAATGTGTTTATATATTGTATTGTTTTGTGATACTTCATACATAATATTATGAAATGAACGTCTTAAATAAATAATGTTTTCTAAATAATTCTAATTTATTCATACAATTACAGTACACACGAAAAAAAAAACACATAACATTGAAAAAAAAAAACAGGCATCTCCTTTCAATGATTTTTAAAAATGATCCTTATGTTGAGGATCCCACAATAATTGCTTGCTTCTATAAATATCAATAAGTTTTAACATGTTTTCCTCTGACCACTCCATACTCAAATAATAGGTGCGCACTGAAAACAACGAACCTCTCAGGTACCCGTCCAAATCTAAACAGCGAACCATCAAAGTGTTCGTGGAAAAAGCGACAATGAGTGGATCGTGGTGCGAGACGCGCGCGCCGTTCGCGCGCACCTTAAAACCCCGTCCAAATCTGACGAACATGGGGCGCGCGCGCCGCGCAAGTGTGTACGTACCTTAACACGCGCCGCGCGCGCGCCGTTCGTGTTCGCGGCGGGCATATGTGTACGTACCTTAATATATCCTCAGAGCCCCCATCAAATCCGTATTCGTCTCATCTGCCTCAGTATCATTCTCATCCTCACTAACTATTTTTTCAAGATCTGAAAATTATCCGCTACTAAACTATTTATCTGCATCCGATATACATGCAGCTTCTTTTTCCGTCAATCGACATTTATACTTCACCATAACTGTTTAATTTTCGGTATAGGTCATTCTCCTATATTAACTAATATTATAAAATACTATGCACTAACCACAACGTGGGGTCATATGTAACCCAAAAGCCTATAAATCTGATTATAAATAGGAGGGTAAAATAATACAACCACTCCTTCTAACAACTCTTCAAGCGCCGAAGGTACTAGAAACGACAACTTTCTTTACCTTAACATTTCATGTGCAGAATGAAATTAGTATTCGCTGGGTTACCCGTGACCCCACGTTGTGGTTCTAGGGTTAAAAATCCGCACCTGGAATGTCCGTAATTGTACAAACCTAGAGCTTTAAAATTACGGTATATATCGATCATTCAAACTGTATATGGCCTATCTGATATTACAGGCACTACAGATGTACCTGGAGGATAAGATACAACAAAGATCACCATGGGCTAAATAACTCAACTGACATAGTTAACTCAATTAAAATAGCTAGATTAAGATGGGCAGGACATGTGCAGAGAACTAAAACTGAAAACGTTAAAAACATTACTGATAAATAACAAACCAGAAGGGAGGCGAAGGGCTGGAAGACCCATTAGTAGATGGATTGATGGATTCTGAAGAGCATAAAGAAATTAGGTATGAAGAAGAACTGGTGGAAAATAGGTATATATTATTCAGCCTGGTGCAAAATCTTGAGGGAAGCTGGACTTTAATGCTAAACTGATGATGGTGAATATTATGAAAACTATGTAGAATTTTAATAAAACACAGCAATTCTATTAATCTAATTCATTATTTTTTTCATTTAATAATAGGTTGTCTCATAAGTAATGTCAGTTTTTAATGTAATGTCATGTGTCTCTTGGAACTTTAAATGTGCGATTTACTGGGAGTCGTTCCAAACGAGTCGATGCGGAGATTTATTTTTTATTCAATGCTCCAGATTATCATTTCGAAATTTCTGGCGTTCTCTCCTGGCATTGGCGTAATTATAATCCACTTCTGAGGTTGGGGCGCCTGGAAGGCGGGATTACGGCTGCCCCGATGGTATGACTGGTGATGATAATAGTGGTGCACCAGGATAGTCATTAATCCTAAGTTTAATCTAAGGCGAATATGAATGATGGTAATGATGATATATGATGTTCGGGGACCTTTTGGGCCTTAAACTTTCCTGACATTTGTCTTACAAGTGAGGAAAACCCCCGAAAACACTCACCCAGGAAACTTGTTCCGACCAGGGATCGAATCCGGGCCCGCTGCGTGACAAGGCACCACGCTACCTAGATACCACAGCGGTGGAAAGATCTTTATTCTTAACAACTGGAATGAGTTCATGAAAATTATGAGGGCCACGTGTTTGAACCCCACTGAAACCCAAACTGCAGACACAACCATGCTAAAAATTCAGGAATGGTGAGGAATCGAATTGCTACCAGTCCCAGCATATGGTCCTGATTTTGAGCTTTAAAGTTACTATCTGTTTCGATCCATGGCCCAAATTAAAAAAAAAACACTGAATTTGTGGAAGTGGGTCTCAACGAATTCTTTGGCTTAAAAATTAGAGACTGATATAAATGGCGGGATAATAAACCTCGCTCAAATATTGCTCAAGTCTATAGAATCTGATGCTATCTACTTTGAAGAGAAGTTTGATTTCTTGTACAAAAATCAAATAAAATTGTATATACAAAACACTAGGCCTACTTATGAGACAGTACCTGTATTAGGACCTATTCATGGATTTCTCTTATAGGCCTATCAACAAGTGAAGCCGAACTAAGCTGTTGTAGTGTTCAAACATTAAGAACATAAAATATAAATTTCGTAAAAACAAAATGGACTGAGGCCCTTTGTTTGTGTAGGGAATGATTCATTTACTTGTTTAAAGTTATTCTAAAAATGTTTCTGTTTTCTGTTATTTGAATTTTTAATGATTTGCAGCTTCAAAAAATCACAAAATGGATTATAATAAATACGTCGGCGAGTTCAACACTTTTTATGTCATGTTACGAGCACATAAATTTTCTTTTCAGGCAAAATTCGAACTTGAAAAGCTCATGATTCAACATGTCATCACTTGTTTCCCTCATGATTCAACATGTTGCCTGTCACTTGTGAATCCCTTTTCCTGCCTGCTTCTTAACAAATGACATCCAGATGAGAGTAACTGTTAACTTAATTTTCCAAATTTAGTGTATTTTACATACATTTGAAAATAATTACACAGCTAATTTATTTTCATACTGATTTATCAGTAGAGTCCGGATTTTTATGTAATATTAAACTCCAAATTTACACATAAATATGTAGTAAAATAGTCAAAATATGTAATATTACATTATTATTATAAAGAATCAAAATTTATTTTAAATAAAATACTGTTATTTATTTGTCCAAGTTTTGTTTTGTTATGACAATATTTTTCTCTTAAAATTCGCGAATTGTATAGAATGTTGAGGTTAACATATTTATACTACCAACCATAAAGTAACAAATAATCCAGAAGCATCTTCGTGTAAAATAGTTATTTAATGTATTGTATATATATATATAGTGGAAAGCAACGGGAAGAGCTACCACACCTATAATTCCCTAGTAAAGCTGCAAAGCATAGCATGAAAATGCTATGATTGCAGTGAAAGATCTACCCTCGGGCAGAATTACTATGGATATATATACGAGGGTGGATCAAATACAAACCGGAATTTGTATCTGGAGGCTCTGATAGCGAACTGCAAAGGTTGCGGTTTGGAGGAGAAGTTGGTGGGGGTGTCTGGAGTAGGGATCTTGATGTATCGCACTCCGAAGAGCGGCCGCTTGCTTCAGTACGCCATGAGAGAGCAAGAGGTACACACGTCTGTTGCGCAACGCATTATTATTAAGTTATTGGCGAAAGAAGGCACTAAACCTTCTGAAATTTTGAGAAGGCTCCATGCGCAGTTCGGGGAAGCAACCCTTTCGAAGACGCAGGCGTATGATTGGCGCAAAAAAAAAATTAGCGGGCCGGGATTCAGTGGAAAATGAGCCCCACCAAAGACGGCAACGAACAAAGCATCACTGCAGACAACATTCGTGCTGTACGGGACCTTATTGAGGAGGATCGGCGCGTAAACAATTTCTGAAATTGTCTGCCAGGTGGGTTCCTCGGCTCCTCAGCCAGGAACAAAAAAAATTGACGAAAAACTGACGAAAATGCATTGGACACCTCTGGAACATCCTCCTTACAGTCCAGATTTGTCACCCTGTGACTACCATTTGTTTGGGCCACTGAAAGAAGACCTGGAAGGAAGGCTGTTTGGTGACAATGCAGCGGTAGAGGAGTTCGTGCGCAACTGGTTGACTACACGTCATCCCTCATTCTTCCAAGACGGCATCAAAAAGTTGCCAACTCGATGGCAAAAGTGTGTTGGAAATGCAGGAGACTATGTAGAAAAATGAGGTGGTGGTTTTGTATTTTTTTTGTTAATTCAATAAAATTGTAAACAATAATTCCGGTTTATATTTTATTCACCCTCGTGTGTGTGTGTATATATATATATCTTAATTTACGTCCAGGATCTATTTCTAAAATGCATTATATATAATGTCCTAATATTACTAAAAAAACGACATATTAGAACAGAGCGGAATATATAATCTTAGTTACTTTCACATATATTTACTGGTATTTTTTAGATGTTTCAATTATTGATATAGGCCTACGACTCTCAAAATATAATATTTATAGTTTTCTTGCACTTCAACAATAATTATTTGTTGAACAATGTGTATAGGCCTGTAACACTATATCTTACCGTCTGTGATAAAGGTATCATCGATATTTATCCACGACCTATCTTTTTTGCAGATAACGAACGATGAGGCAGTCGAAGCCAATTCAATCACAGCTTATCTTTAACAACATCAGGGTGTAATGGAGCTCCCTGTTTGGATTATCATGGTATACGGTATAGTTAGAAATAGCACAAACTATTTAACCTCTCCCCGCGCCATAGCCAAATGGTTAAGGCAAGAAGCCTTGGCGCAGAGCTATACGGGACTTGCGCTGGTTCGAGTCCCCATGGGGGAAGAAATTTTCTCATGAAATTTCGGCCAGTATAGGACCAGTGCCACCTAGCATCGTGAGGCATTTGGGTAGCTACAATAAATAGCGACTCCAGGTTGTGAAAACCAGCTATAACGGCTGGGGGACCCGACATGCTGACCACATGTCACCCCTACACTGGCTAGATGATCGTCTGCCTCTGTGATTAACACATGTGGATGTGAGGCCAGCAACTGGAAGGTAGGCCAAGGGCCTTCTAGGCCAGTCGCTCTTGGAAATAATAATTTAACCTAACCTCTCACTCACATTTACACTCGCTCCTCAAGGTGATGGGGGAGGAGGAGGCAAATTTTTTTAACATTTTAATCGATTTTGAAAGAAGGAAAAATAACTGAAGCTAAGGTTTTCCAAGAAAACTATAAACCTTGATGAAGGTTTACTTTTCGTTTAATTGTGGGATATTCATGTAATTTGTTTTCCTAGAAAACTAAAAAGGGTTTGCGATGTGTTTGAGAGGTACCGGTAGTCTTTGTCTAGACAAAGTACAGTGATATATAGTGATGATATGACTATGACTTGTAAATCACATGGGCCTCTAGAGTTGAGAACAAATCATACAGAAATTTTACCTGCTTATTAGCACTGAACACAAACATTCTGAGAATTTATATTTGAAGACAATTTTATGTAAAAAAATGTAATATTCTAATAAATATATAGTAATGAGTAAAATATGCAATATCAAACTTGAGTATTCTATTCTGTAGTAATTTTGCCCGAGGGCAGGACTTTCACTGTAATCACAGCATTTTCAAGCTATGTTTTACAGCTTTAATATTAGAAATATAGGTGTGGTAGCTTCCCTTTGCTTTCCACACCTGTGAAGGATGGTGGTGATGATAATGATAAGGATGATGGTGATGGCCGAATGACTTTCGGCCCTAAGCTTCCTGACATTTGTCTTACAGGTGAGCAAAAACCCCGAAAAAATCTCACCCAGGAGCCTGTCCCGACCGGGAATCGACCCGGGCCCGCTGCGTGACAAGGCAACACGCTACCTCGAGACCACAGCAGTGGACATAATTACAATAATGAGTTGTATATTAACAAGGTTTATGTCACCTGTATTAATGGCACAAATTTTATGTATTAATAAATGAAACATATTATTGTGATAGTCTACTGAGTAACACTAAGAAATTGGGACTGGAAGCAAATATCAATAAAACTAAATATATGGTCACGCATAAAAATACATTATATAATGGAAATGGACAGCTAATGACAAATGAGGGAAATTTTGAGGAAGTGGCTGAATTCAAATACCTAGGAACAATAATCACAAACAGGAATGAGATGCACAAAGAAATTAAACATAGGCTCAATTCTGGAAATGCATGTTATTATGCATTACAGAGACTCTTGACTTCCCAACTCCTTTCAAAAAACGTTAAACTGAAAATATATAAAACTATTATTCTACCAGTTATATTATATGGAGCTTATGTCCGCGCGGCCATGAACCTACGGGTTCGATAGTGCCAGTGAGTTAGTTAGTTATTATGGT
This sequence comes from Diploptera punctata, assembly GCA_030220185.1. Lineage (NCBI taxonomy): Eukaryota > Metazoa > Arthropoda > Insecta > Blattodea > Blaberidae > Diploptera > Diploptera punctata. The sequence goes on along the minus strand of JASPKZ010010264.1, from coordinate 1,815,983 downwards.
GATAGTAGGCCTATTTATTTTAAGGACATATGTATTTTAATAATAATAATAATAATAATAATAATAATAATAATAATAATAATAATAAATAATAATATCTCATTGGCACTATCAAACCTGGAGGTTCATTACACACGAGGTCAAAAATTCTCCCTATCTTGAGCAATATTTTCCAATCATAATATCTCCTTCAAATTATGGTTAATAATATTCTCCTTACCCCATTCTTGGTTTGCCTACTGGACCCTTCCTATCAAAAGTTTCCATGCGCTCCTTTCATTTCCCATTTTTGCCACATGTCCTGCCCATCGCAGTCTACGAGACTTAAAACTGTTCTTATTATATTTGATTTTACTTCCCATTAAGATCACGTACCTTGATGTTACTTTGTTTTCTCCATTCATCTGTCTGTTCGTCTCTTTTTGGTCCAAAAATTGTCCTAGGTAATTTATTATCAAATACCCGTAATCTTTTCTCCTCTCTTAAAGTAAGATCCCATGTTTCGCAACTATATAGTTACTATATTATAGTATGAATGGAAGAATAACATTTTTATATCGAAGGTATAGGAAAAGAGAACATAAAACATAGAATTGAATTGAGTAGCAAAATAATATCATCATTAAATTCCATATGGTGGGATAAGCATATTTGGAAAGACACAAAAAAATATATTGGTAAAACATTGGTGGAATCTGTTGCAATGTACGGAAGTGAGGTATGGACAATCAATAAGTACTACAAGAATAGACTAATAGCTCTAGAAATGGATTATTTACGAAGAAGTGCCAGAAAGTCTAAATTAGAACGTGTCACAAATAAGGAAATTAGAAACATAATGGAAGCAGACGAAAGCATAATTGAAAGAATTGAGGAGAAGGAATTAAAGTGGTTAGGACATGTTTTAAGAATGGAAGATGAGCGATGGCCCAAGCAACTATATGAATGGCATCCGAACAGAAAGAAGAAAAGAGGAAGACCAAGGTTAACTTGGAAGGAAAACATGAAGACAGTAATGCAAGCTAGAGGGCTAAGCATCGAAGATGCCCAAGACCGTAGGCTTTGGAGGTTTGGCACGGGAAGACGGCAGCAGCTGTAAAAACCCGAAGATAGATAAATGTATTTAACATTTTTCAAAGGAGTTGAGATAACAAAAATCCCAGAAGTGCATAAACGAATGTGTTTCCAAAAATTGAATCTATGTTTAATTTCGTTCTGCAACTGATTCACGTTTGTAATTATTTTCAATCGCTTCAAAATTGCGCTCACTCGTCTTTTAAGTGGACGTTTCAATTATTAATAACGTAGTACTATGTGTGACCTACACCTAAATAAACACTTAGGCCTAATGCTCAAGTGAAATTATCTGTATATGGCTACCATGTCATGTAAGATATTACTGGACTTCCTGAGGACGGACTTTGAATTCCAAACATTCGGAAGCAATGATCTCGCCACAAACAATAACATTCCTTTTTTAAATTCTGAAAGAGTTCAATATATTCCTAAGTCATACGCCCCTCTTTCAAATCACTTCCACTTGTATTTCCTTCTCTTTCTTAGTTCAAAGTCTCTCTTTATAGGCGCTTTAATGCCTCCCTGGCCTAATAGAGACTCGACCTGCTAGGAAAGGAATTTTTAGCTCTGGATCACATTCTCTATGACCTACAACAAAGAACAAAGGGCCTCTTCGGGAGAGTGATAACCTCAGTTTCGGAGTCAAATTGTAGATAAAAAGGACACACGCCATTGACACATGTATCCGTAATAGACAAGAAGAATATGGTAGAGTGACTATCAAGGAAATAGTGTGTTGGGGAACTATTTGAGGCTTAAAATTCTATAGCATAACATGCCTAGAAGGTACTTGGCTATCAGTTGTCTGCTAGCTTCATATCCACATGTGTAATTTACAAAGGGGATGATAATCCAGTCAGTATAGTAGTAACGTGATCGGCATGTCCAGCCTCTCTAGCCGTTATTGCTGCTTTCCTCAACCTGGATCTGCACTTATTGTAACAACCTAAATTTCTTCCGAAACCAGCGTCATGGCCAAGCGGTTTAAGGCACGATGCCTTGTTCCAGAGCTACGGGAAATTAGCTGGTTCTAGTCCCCATGGGAGAATATATTTTCTCATGGAATTACAGCCAGAATGGGACCGGTGTTCACCCAGCATCGTGAAGAATTTGGTAGCTACAATAAGTAGCGGTTCCATGCTCGGAAAACTAGCTATAACGGCCGGAGGACCAGTCATGTTGACCACATGTCATTCCTACACTAGCTGGGTCGTCTATCTCTGTGATTAACACATGTGGATACGAGACTAGAAGCCGGCTGATAGGTCAAGGGCCTTCCAAGCCATGGAGATTTTTTTAATTCCTCACGATCCTGGGCGGGTACTGGTCCAATACTGGCTGGAATTCCATAAAAAATATATGGTCGGAAGACAAATAAGAGATGAGAATAGTGAAAGATTCACAATGCGGAACTCCATATTATATTGATGATCTAGTATTGTCAGGGTTATTGAGATGAATTCGATATGTACCACGAAAGTGTGACGATAGAAACGCTTTCAACTTGTTATCGGAAACTCTTAGGGAGAAGATCATTAGGAAGGCATAGGTGGGGGGGATAACATTCGGAAATATTTTAGAAATCTGGATATCGGAGATATAAAATTGGATACATTTGTTCGACAAAATTAGTGGAGACCTTAGAAAATGCGGCATTGAACCTGTGGGTCCCATAACCCATAGTCATTTACTCCATGGTGCGACAGGCCTAAAAGGAACATGTCCTACCAGCCTGCTGGCCTCACATCCACATACATAAATTACAGAGCTGGGGGATCATCTAAAGTGAATGGATTATAGTCCCTGTGATGGTAGATATGTTACTCATAATCGGAATTATTCAAGTTATTATCAGATTTCCGCTTCCCACACCTTTCAATCTTTATTCTCGTATGCTATATATTTCTCCTTCTTAACTGAATCGTATGCCTTTTTAGAAGTATACATATAGTTGATGCACAGTGCCATTATATTCCCATTTATTTTCTAAAATCTGTCTTATACTAAAACATTATTATTATTATTATTATTATTATTATTATTGGGGGCACGCCGTAGCGTAGTGGTTAAGGCACTGAGCTACAAGCCGGAAGGTCGAGGGTTCAAGTCCCGGTGGGGTCAGGATTTTTAAACTGACCCGAACCTTCTGGCGGCACTATGGCCCTGGGGTCGACTCAGCCTCTAACGGAAATGAGTACCAGACGCTTGTTCTGGGGGTAAAGGCGGCCGTCACGCAGGGCTGACAACCCGGCTGACATCAAGTGCCGATTGTCCAGAAATAGTGGGAGCCTTAACCTCCTACTGCTCCAAGGGCCTCCTGAGGCCTGTAGTGGGATTAAAAAAAAATTATTATTATTATTATTATTATTATTATTATTATTATTATTATTATTATTATTATTATTATTATTATTATTATTATTATTATTATTATTATTATTATTATTGCCGGCCGCGGTGGACTAGTGGTTATGCTTCTTGTCTCTGGTCCCGAGGGTTGCGGGTTCAAACCCTGTCGGAGTCGATGGATTTTTTAGGATGGAAAAATCCAAGGGGCAAGTCTCCTCCGGGAGGGACTTTAAGCCGTGGGTCCAGAGTCTGAAGATTTTCAGCTCGTAAAAGATCCTTAAGCCTGAATGAAAAGGCCTCTAAACAAAATTTACCGAATTTTCCCGTACCTTGGTTTCCTAGATGTCTGTATGAGGCGGAACGCTGACCACGGACCACTCAAATTACATCTATATGAAAACAAGTATAACTAAATAAGTATGGTTCAAATTCTTCCCTGTAGGGGGAGAGTGCCTAAATCTCTGTTAAGGGAAACATGGGCTTACAAGATTATTATTATTATTATTATTATTATTAAATATAACTCACTGGCACTATCGAACCCGTAGATTCATGGCAGCGAGGGCAAAAGCTCTCTATCTTAAGCTAATGTTTTGCAATCGTTCCCTGTATACTCTACTTCCTTCAAATCATGGTTAATGTTACTCTCCAACCTCAATTTTAGCCTACTTATGAGCTCTTCCCCTCTGGTTTACTACAAGGAGTTTCCAAGCCCCACTTTCATCCCCATTCCTGTCACATGTCCAGTCCATCGCAGTCTACGAGACTTAACTGTTCTTATTACATCTAGTTTCCCATAAAATGTCTTATTATTATTATTTAGTTTAATATCAAACAATCTGGCATGCAAAATATATTTTTCTTTTTTCGATAGAGAGCGTTTTCTTTTTTTTAATAGGAAATGTTCTCTTTTTTATGGAGGACATATCCTATTGTTAGTCCACCGCTGTGGTCTCGAGGTAGCGTGCTGCCTTGTCATGCAGCTGGCCCGGGTTCGATTCTCGGTCGGGACAGACTTCTGGGTGAGGTTTTTCCTCACCTGAAAGACAAATGTCAGGAAGCTTGGGGCCCAACGGTTCCTGAAAATCATCCGGCCATCATCATCATCCTTCATCGGTGTGGAAAGCAACGGGAAGCTACCACACCTATAATTCTCTAGTAAAGCTGCAAATCATAGCATGAAAATGCTATGACTGTAGTGAAAGACCTGCCCTCGGGCAGAATTACTATGGATGGATATTATACCATTGTTGAAGTACTAAGAGAGCCGCCACTGAAGCATTGCTAGTGTCTCTCGGTTGATGGCAGCATGCGCGGCCTTCAGCCATCCTCTCAGTCAGTCTTATGTTTTACTTCAGTCGCGTTCGGCAGCTCGCCGTGTGTGGAAGTGTTTGTGTGAGTGTGTGAACCATCAGGATGCAGTGCTTGTTATTAGTGATTACCGTCACCATGTAGCGACATGGTTATCATAACATTACAATGGGTGGCGCTATAACAACTAATGCTGCTACCCGCTTCCTAGTATTTATTGTGTTAATTCACTTTGCCAATATGGCGGCGATTCCACCGACGTCTTTGTATGCTCCAGACGTCTCCATCTGTTCCAGGGACGGTTGCAATTGCACCAAGATTCAGACTTGGCTCGAAGTCACATGTTCCTTTGACACAAAACAGGCAAGTTTTTTTTTCCCCCCATCGATCAGCTGTTTCGAAGAAAAGCAAACGAATCGTCAGTCTTATTGAGCAGGAAGACGATTTCTGTCGCTGAAGAGCGTATTTGTGATTAATTGACGAATAAGAAAGAATTTGAATATAAGTTTTTCATTATAATCATTAATTATTGCATATATATGTTAATAATATCATGTTCTTTATCAGCAGACAAATCAAATTTGCTTAATGGCCTCCTTTTTCAGGCTTTATTTTTACGTGCCACATAAATCTATGACACGGGATGCACGGATTTATGTCCCTTCCGAAGGGACCCATTTTCAGGGTTTTTACACCCTAACAACTCCATGGAATCCTTGCTGGATTCACCTACAGACATAAATTTACAAAATATTTTATTTTTCAACAGAATTTTTAACTTATTCATTTCATTTAATTTATTTCATTATTCATTTTATTTTAAATGTTTTCAATAGGATTGACTGTTATTCATTTAATTTATAATAGTAACCAATTATTTATTTATTTTACTTTCCAATACAATTAACTGTTTGTTCATTTCGTTTGATATTTTGCTGAAGTTTCCATTAAGCACAGTGAGAAATTTTTCAGTCCCAGGCAGACACCACGCGCATGCATCAACAGGGTTTTTTTCAAATTATTTCCCACCATTTACAATAAATGTTACATTTTTCTACTTATTGTTAATTATTTAATTAATTTTATTATTAGATTATTAGTTTCCGATAAATTGTTTTTATTAATTTCGTTTGATATTTTAGTACCTGATTATTATGTTTTTAATTAATATATTTATTTAAAACATAAATGCGTGTTATTTATTTCCTTGGGGCACATCGTAGTGTAGTTGCTTAAGGCAATACGCTACAAGCCGAAAGATTAATTGGTTATAGTCCCGGTGGATCAGTATTTAACTGACCCAAATCTTTTGACGTCACCGCGGCCCTGGGGTCGACTCAGTTTCTAACTGAAATGATTCCAGAAGCTTGTTCTAGGGATAAATGCTTCCGTCACGCAGGGCTGATAATCCGGCTGACATCAAGTGGCGATTGTCTAGGAAAGTGGGAGCAACTTCCCATACCCCAAGGGCATATGACGACCTATAGTGGGATCACTTTACCTTTCATTTATTTAGTTAATTTTATTATTCAATTATTTGTTTATTTTACTTTTCAATGCGTGTTTCTTATTCATTTCGTTAATTTTATTATTCGATTTAATATGACTTTAAGCTATTGGTACCTACAAGTTTATTCTTGATTGTGAGATATTTTACTCATGGATGAATTTACCATGTGCAGGTTGATTAGTTCAGCAAGACCAAATATTACAATTATACGTATATATATATATATATATATGATATGAAAAGAAAAATGAATGCTTGAGTCGGGATTCGAACTCGAGTCTATATATATATATATATATATATATATATATATATATGTTTGTCTATCGAAAAAATATTGCATTATCTATGGCTTATGGAACCCATAGTTTCGATGCTGCATTCATTAACACCATTAATAGGCTACCATCCTCAATCAACTAAATCCAGTTTATATCTTCGACATCCAATTCCCTAAGATCTACCCGAATATTATTCTCCCGCCAGTAACTTTTCCAAGGGTTCCCCAATAATTTTATGGCAACACTGGATAGAAGAGAAGAATTGTAGCAAGTAAGTAGTGGAACAGTGACATAATGTTGTATTATAGCCTATATATGCAGGTATATAAACATTTAAGAAATGTAACCAATGTTTTAAGAAGCTTAGAAAAAAAGTTTACAATTGTAGGAAATGTTAGTAAAATCGAAACAGTAAACCCAATAATTTCACAAAAATTTAGATACCAGTATTTTGAATATTCCGTGACCAAATGGAAAGTTCAGCCCAATAATAGTAAAAAGCATGCACTTCATTGTGAAGCTCTCTCCATTCCCATCCCTTGTGGGGCCGAATATTCGTTTTAGGGTCATATTTCCGAATGGATTTGGATTTTTTAATCCCTTAACCTAAGATACTGTATGTTTCATATCCACAGGCAGAGAAATGTTATAACTGGAAAAATTAAATAAACAAGTTTATATGTTTATGTTTCTCATTTTTAAAAAAGTCAGGTATGGAATTAATTAATATACAAGCAGTTTATTTAAATTTAAGAGCAATAGTAGGCCTATATGTTCTATAATATGAAAGTTATTTTCGATACCGGTAGTGAAATTGTTCGTATGATTTGTGATTAAATAGTTTTAAATGATTATTAATTTATCGATTGTGAATTCTTTATTCAGGCTTCAGTTACACCAATTTTCCCCAAGTGCTTGCCTATAAGTCAGCTTTCACTACTGTTATAACTAATTTACTAGCACTACCAACCCGGAGGTTCATGGCCGTGCGGACTTGAGCTCTCCATACGTAGGCCAATCTATGCTGAATTATTATTTTCCCATCATTCCCTAATAACCTCAAATCATGGTTACCACCTCTTTCTTGGCCTAACTACTAGGAGCTTTCCTTTTGGTATTCCTACAATAAGTTTACCGGCCCCTCTTTCATTCCCCATTCTTGTCACATCCCCTGTCCATCGCAATCTACAAGACATAACTCTTCTAATTATTCATTTATTAAATAAAACTGTCAAAAGTTTTATATGATTTTTATAAATATTTATTCTTATTATTATATTTGATTTCCTATAAACTTAATGTAGTTCATTGAATTATCATTTTCTCCAGTCAACTGCCTACAGGTATATTTAATTCAAGTACTAATTTATTTTAAAAGGCATAGCATTTACAAGGCGTGATAGAATAAGAAACGATAAAATCACGGAGACATTAAATGTAGAAAAATAAACAACAGCCATAGAAAAAATAGACTACAATAGTTTGGACATTTAAAAAGAATAGTAAAGGAAAGACTTCCACAAAGACTGTTAAATCTCAAGATACAAGGAAAATGACCAAGAGAAACATGGATTAACCAAAAGAAGAAAAGTTTAAAATAAAGAGGATAAGACTGGGAAGAACTAAAAAGAAGGAAAGCATGGGGAGATAGGGATGGTTGGCATATTTGGAATCGACCTTCCGAAAGGACACGATAAGAGGAGGAGGAGGAGGATGATGAGTAATTGATTTAAAGGCATTCTTTAACAGCTCAAATAATTAATATCGCAATTCAAATTTGGGGCGTGAAATATTCTACAACTTTTGCCCAGAGGCCTCTTAGTTTAGTGTTGAGGTTATTTTAACTCTATGGAGTGACAGGCCTGGAAAATCCTTGGGCTGCGATCCGGCTGCCAGTCTCACATCCACATGTTTCATTTACAGAGATGGACGATCATCAGCCACTATAGTGGTGACATGGGTCAGCATGTCGAGCCCCTTAGCCGTTTACCCATGGTATTTTCAAGGCGGAGCCGCATCTTATTGTAGCTACCAAAATTTATTTCCCATGTGAACTCGAACCAGCCCAGGTTCCGTAGCTCTGTGCCAAAGCATGATGTCTTAGACCACTCGGCTACGAAGAGGAACTTGAGGTTATTTTACGAGTCATAAATATAAGAAAGGGGATCCAAGGTTTTAATTTTTTTCCGAAAAAAAAACAAAACATACTCAGGATTTTTATTCTCTAAAAAATCATCCAAACAACAGCGCTTGAACCTAGAACCCCAGAACCAGAAGTCAGAAAATAATCATAAAACTTTTCTTCAAGTTCTAACCTGATTGATCACATACAATGATTCACATCCTCTATTATATCCAGCTCTTTTCAAAGCTTCTATTCCTCAAGGTACCCGCATTTTTCAACATTTAACAACAGAAAAAATATGTCCATTAACGGGATTCTAAATTAAATCTGTTCTAAACCTCATATTTCTAAAAAAAAATCGAATTTTCCTCTTTCCTAAATTTAAGTTATTTACATGTATTGTCTAAATACCTATTCACCACTGATAAATGTATCCTAAATATACTCACAATGACTTATTCCTATCCGGTAGTGCCAGTGAGTAAGTATGACTTATTCCTAAGGAATGTTGAGATTATTAGGGTTGTTTCTAGGTAAAATACCAATAAAATTAGAATGTGCAAGTATAGATTTCAAATGAGACAGGCCTGAAAGGCCCTGGAGCTACCAGTCGACTGCTGGTCTCAAATCCACATTCGCTATTTACGAAACCCCAACAACAATAATGATATATTAATATCAACCTAAAAATAATTATTATCACATAAGAGTGACGTGGTCAGCATGTAGAGCCTCTCCCGCTAGAGCTGGTTTTCTCGACCTGAAGTCGCTACTTATTGTAGCTACCCAAATTCCTCACGATTCTGGGTGGACACCGGCCCGACAATGACCGATTTTCCATGAGCAAATTTCTTTCCCCATGAAGGCTCGAACCAACGCATATTCTGTAGCTTTGTGCCAAGGTAAATGTCATATACTACGGTAATGTGACTGCTGCTGGCCTCACATTCAAATGTGTTAATCACCGAGGTGGACATTATCCAACCAGTATAGGGGTGACATGTGGTCAACATATCGGATTTCCAACCCTTATATTTTTTTTCAACCTGGATCCATTTATTGTAGCTACCCAAATCGCTCACGATGCTGGGCGGGCACCGGTCTCATACTGACGGAAATCCCATGAGAAAATTTCTTACCCCATGGGGAGTCGAACCAGCGGAAGTCCCGTAGCTCTGTGCCAAAGGCCTTAAATAGCTCAGCTACGGCGTGGGACAATAATATAAATCCAGGTTACAAGTCCTAAGACCGAGGACCTAAAATTTAAGTAGTGTATTAATAATATATATATATATAGGAAGGCGAATAAAAAAGTAAACTTAAGTCTTCCAAAATGTGACATACATTTTCTGGTAGAAATGTGGAGCCAAAAAGCATTCCAGACTATTGTAAATCCATAATGTCTAATGATATGCCACTTCTCTTTACTTTAAATTTAGAGGAATGCACAAAGATTCCTATCGCAGGCAACATTTATTTAAAGGTAGATTTTTAAACATATGTGACAAAGACTCTATGCGTTATCTTCAATGGAAGAAGCTTTAGAACGAGGCGTCAATCATGAGTTTCCCAATACAATTTTTGAAAACAGTTTTACCATCACTGGGTCGGGCTATCCCAATTGCTTATCTCAATCTCCTATATAAAATAACTCTTCACTATTAGGACAAGTATTGAGCTCCTCATTGTGAAATTTCCTCCGTTCTCATTCTTATAGGTAAATATTTTTAAAATCCAATAGGTTGTTATATGAAAAGTTACAATAAAATGCATAATTGATCTCTGAGGAATAACTTGAGACGGCTACCTGTTTCGTTTGTTGGAGTTGGGGGTAGGATTTGACATTGTCTTCTGTACATGGAAGATATTATTCCAATGCTATCGATCCCGTAAATCTGCCCCTGTGCGAAAGAGAGGGTTAGTCCCTGTTTCTATTTATTTCTAAAATCCTGTCTCAGGTTGTTCCGTAGACTACAGTTGTCAAATGTGAGTAATTTATTTTAAATTACCCTATAGTCATTTCGGAATAAGTTTCATCAACTGTTAAAACGACTTAACCTTTCATCCGTATGAGACTAACATTCGTCTTAGGATCCTACTTGTTGAGTACTTTTAACACGTTTTATTTCCTTACTACACAAAGTATACCCCAGGCAAGATTATCCTACCTAAATTTTAATGTAGATCCCGGTGGACTAAAGTCTGTTTTTTCTAAGGAAAGAAAGATCCCGCCATTATTTTCAAACCGTTTGCGATAGGATATTTCACAACCCTCCTTAAACATCAATAACTTTCCCTCTGTCCATGTTGAAACGAGTTGGCGGGATTTTTCCTTCCTTAGAAAAAGTAAACTGTAGTAGTTGCCAAGGTCCCCTCTTCCGAGGTTTCTTGGTTCGTAACCGGTACGAATCAATGCATATTTAAGGGCGTAAAATGCCGACTAGTTATTAATTCGAAAGGAAGGTAAAGCAGTGGGGTCCATGTTGTAGATCTAAAACGTGCAAAAATAATCTCAAGTCTGAAAAAAGATGTCTCTGGGCAAAAAATTGTCGGCCTTTCTCACGTCAAGGACCTGATATGTTGAAGATCGTAGTTAAATAATAAGCTGTATGCCTACCTATAACTTTTAACATTAGGATTGCTATGGGAAAAAATCCGAAAAGCCTGGAGGTATTGAAATGAAAGTAAATAGATCTAAAAAAAAGTCTTCCTCGCACTTACTCTTTCTTTTTGTTTTAAAATTTTATCAAATTCCGTAGGAATGAGGCCGTTGAAGTTCTCATGAACATATTTTGAAATATTTTTTACATATCTTCTCCGATCCTATTTACACTCTAATTCAACCCAGGAAGTTACTACAGACCTTATGGTCTATGCCAGTGTCCCCCTACGTACAGAGGGTAGATGTTGCCAAACTCATAATAACGGTATTTGTTTGTTTAGGGAGGGTGGAGGGGTAAGATTAGCAGTACTTTCAAATCTATGTACTATACATTTAAATAACATCGATGTACTATACATTTAAATAACATAGTTATTTTTCTTTTACGGCATGCATACTAGTTTTATAGTAAATATGAGAGTCGACACTTTCACACAGGATAGTACAGATCCGCACGAGCTCAGTGACAAGAACTTTTTTTCTTTAAGAGAGGGTGGCTTGGACGGCTACAACTTCCAACTATGTACCTGCTGTGTTGCAATCTTCAGTTTTATATAAGGGTTTCTCTCAAGAAAATACTGTTAAAACAGCAACCCAGTTCTCTATCCCAATCACACAGTAACTTCCTGGGTTGAATCTGAGTGTAGTAGTAACCGAAAAAATGATCATGACCAAAAATTATATAATAATTTCTACATACATTTACGTGTCCTTTAACGCTCTAGTGGCCGCAATTTTTGTTTCATCGAAACCAAACCTGGACATATAGCAATTAATTTTAAAAAATAAGGCTGAATTCGATAACCAGCAAAGTCGGCCCATTAGGAGTTCACTGAAATGAAAATTTAAATATCGCTCTAGCGATTACTATTTTCGATGTTTCACGACGAAACTCTTTATGCTATTAAAATAGACCGAATAAGGTACTTTTAAAAAATCAATGAAATTCGACCAGTAGAAGTGGTGGTTTACCTGAAATCCGAAATTAAAAATTTACTATTAACAACCGCCATGTTTGATATTTTGATGCAATGTATACCATACAATATAATTAATCCTTACATTTTCAAAGTATACCATAACATACATTTGTTTAATCTATGTATTATTAATAATCCAATGAAAAAAAAGACAATCGGTAGATGTTATTTAAAATGATATTATATTATATAAAATGTATAACTTACAGTTAAGCATTATTTATTTTCTTTGCAATCCGACGCCTTTAAATAAGCTGGCATTATAAATTGAGTTTATCCAATTTAGCAATTACCGTATATCCCGTAAACCAGCACAATGCTAGCATAAATTCGACTTGCTGTGTAATTCGCTTAGTTTACGCAATTCCCGCGTGATGAACATGTAATTACAGACAATAAATGCGAAGAAAATTGTCTGAAATAGCACACCAGTTTTTTATATAATGTGTGGTTCGGAAAGAAGTATAATAAAATGACATTAGGGCCTATTTAAAGCTACTTTCATAAGGTTTTTGCTGCCATTAACAGTGAGTATTCTTTAACAGCCTGAATTGAACTCTGCCCCGAGCATAGCAGAGGACATCTGCCCTCACAACTGAAGGTTATCTGCCTTGAAATCCGAACTGAAGGCAAATCAAATTAATTTAAGTGAAAGAGCTTTATGTTTGTACAGCTGATGCCGGGGTCTCAAGGTCTTCATTTCATGTTCTACAGTGAATTACATTATTCCCCTATCACTGAGGAAAACAGCTTTCACGGATAGTTACGCTCTATTAAATAGAACTATTTTAAACGCAGTAGTAGCACACCAAAATCTATTTCACATCCCACGTCGTAGAACCTCTAACTATTATAATTCCTGTACTGTAACTAACTCACTGGCTCTATCGAACCCGTAAGTTCATGGCCGCACGGATATAAGCTCTCCATATATCCAATTCCAATACTGTATTCACTGCTAAATATAATCTCTGGAACTCCATGTCATATGTTATTAGAAGCTGCCAGACATATTAGCTTATTTTTAAAGAAATTTAAATATCTTTCTTTTGTAATGTCAGCGAATTGAGTAGCCAGATCAAAATTGTGACTTTTTTATCCTAATTGAAAAGGTTGTTACTGACACGTGGGACCTTTTTATATGAAAAAAAGTAATAATCTTGTTTTCTTAGCTATGTAATTGATGGTTTCTATTATTTTGTTTTCTCCAATAACATTAATTTGATTAATTTTAATTTAGATTTAATTTGTATAAATCTATTTATAATTATTTATACATTTTTATGTAAATTGTCGGTATCTAATATATTTTCACTGGTTGAATGGAATAGAAGGCTTAATGTTTATGACCTTAACTCTGCCAGTTTAAATAATTCCTGACGTCATAGCGTAGTCAATAGTAGAGTCCCCATCTTCCACAGTTTAATTGTTAAAATAAAAACATGAATAAAAAAAAAAGGAAAGAAAAATATAGTTGCATGTACATAAAACAAAAGTACATCTTTAGTAAGTATTAAAAAAATAAGTGTTCCGGAATCCAACACAATACATTTAAAGGGTTGCAAAGAGAGGAAAAGGATGAACATTTTGAGATTGATATATTTTGATCTTTGCAGAAAAAAAACAAAATTAGGTTCACAGACGATCATGTAACGTTATCCCTCATCTTAGGCCCAGTGTCCTTAACCGAATAATATAACTTATTATATCAAGTGCTATTCAGTTCTCCCGAGACCGAGTAGGCAGCATTTCAAACCCTATTCACGAAGAAAACTTCTATGGTACAGCCTGGGATCGAATCCGGAATAACCTGATGCTAGTCAAACATGCTAACCGTTACAACGTTATTAATCTACTGCTATACAATAACATACATTTAGACCATATTATGATTACACAACATGACAGCAAAAGTCCTATAAAAATGTCGCAATGAAAATTAGTTTTTGAATTCTAGACATGACACGAAAATACAAGCTTCGCAAATGAGATTTTGAGCCCTCTTTTAGGATTAAATAATTTGGATATTGGTATTCATTAAAAATGAAGAGTGCAAAGGATCGTACAGCTATTAAAAAAATTAACTTCATAAAATGGATTCAAATTTTTAGCGAAGTATGTAATCCAGTATCAACACAAGATCAGAAGAAGGTATAAACAAAGCTTGAGATTTCAGTACCATCTTGAGATTTAGAAATAGGCTAAACTGGGCCGATCAGTAAAATGATCATGGTGATGATAAACGTTTCACCATACGATTACAGTATCACGATTTGAAGGTCAGTATGGAAGTTCCTACTGTTATATTATCTTCTATTTTTCTTCCTTTGACTTTACGGTCCTCTAAGAACATTGTCATCCTTTATAACATCTGCCTATCAATCGTTTAACCTTCAGTTGTAAGTCTTCTTCAACCTTATCCAACCATCTTAGTTTTTGTCTTCCAACCTTTCTTCTTCCTTCTGGTTTCTATTCTAAATTCCTTCTTGCGCCTCTTTCCAGTTCCATCCGCAACACGTTGGTACTCATTCCAGTCTCTTCTAATATCTCCTACCAGATCTAAACTATTATATAAATATATAAATAATTATTTCAATTCCTGATTAGTTCTAATTCTCCGTGTATCTTGCTCCTGTACCGCTCCAATATATTCCTTAGTATTTTTCTTTTCCATGCATTTAATACGTAATTATCTTTTTTCTGACAACGTCCATGTTTCGCTTTTAAACTTGACTATTGGTTTCAGTATTATTTTATGTTTTAATTTTTGCTATCCTACTTATTGTCCTTGTCCGCGCGGCTATGAACCTACGGGTTCAATAGTGCCAGTGAGTAAGTACTTATTGTCCTTGACTTAAAAAAGTTGTAATGCATAGAATCATATATTGCCCAATGTAACCCTTGCTCGAAACTCTTCAGGTAATTCATTTTTATATTATGCTCATCTGCTTTTATTATTGATTTCCTCCATCGTCAGTACGAAAGAATATCAATATTTATATACCGGGATGTAAACTTTTTTAAGTACAGTACATCTGTATGATGATTCATATGAAGTGTCAATAAATCATTTTCATTGTCTTGAAAGGAAAATGCTATGCGTGACGACTGCAGATCCTATGGCGGAAGAGGAAGTGCCATCTGACAGTCAGTTAATTGACCATATCCAATATCAATGTCACACACAAAAGGTTAACTGTTAACGCATGAGCTCCGAGAAAAATGCAAAGTTCCACGTTCCGGATTTTAACGATCAAATTAAGACTGGATTAAAATGACGAACTCCGATTTGTTATGCTTTTGAACTGTGCAAGATTAATTGTAGGTCCAGGGATAACGTATTTGGCTCTGGATCAGACGCTGTGGATCTGGGTTCAATCCCCGACCGGGATAAAAGTCCTGGGGGAGATTCCACGTTTTTCCTCGTTCCTAAGACAAATATTCTCTAACATCATCTGGCCATAATTATCCGTATCATTCTCGTCTGTTTTATAAAGCATACTATACGTGACAGATCGTTGATCCTAGAAGCGAATTTATCTTGAAGTTAAAACCTTTGAATAAGATGAAAATAGTTTATTGTTAAAGCACAAACTTAAAAAAAGTAATGTTACCCTTGAACTTCCTTATTTTAAATTGTAAATGCTATATATGTTATATTACTTACAGGTATCCATCGCTGTGGTCTCGGTATAACATCGTTGCCTCTTACGCCTCATGACAGGTCGTGTCCCGGTGGTGATCGAGTGATGTGGGGCATGTAAAAGTAGGCCTACCTACAGAGAGATTGGATCTAATCTAAGACACACACACATATATATATATATATATATATATATATATATATATATATATGTCTTAGATTAGGTCATATGTCTTAGATTAGGTCCAATCTCTCTCTGTAGGTAGGCCTACTTTTACATGCCCCACATCACTCGATCACCACCGGGACACGACCTGTCATGAGGCGTAAGAGGAACGGGTAAGGTAATTAAGGTAAAAATTCAAATTTCTTCGTGAAAGGGGACAAATTTTACTTAGAGGCTTCTTACTTCAGGCCTGAGATTCTTGTACGTGCCATAAATCTACGGGACGAGGCCCAGAGCTTTAGTCCCATTCCGAAAGAAACCATATTCAGAATTTAAATACCCTGAAACATCTATGGACTCCTGCCGAATTAAAACCTGAGCTACGCTTCCGCCGTAAATATCTCACATAAAAACTCCAAATTTGGAATAACTTTTGATTTTAGAAAGAATATAGACCCACCTTATGCTCAAAAACCATTAAACACAAAAATTAAATATTTGTCATAATTCTACTCCAAGAGCGGCTTGGTAACTTCTTGTAGGAAAGTCAGAGGGAAAGTGCCCAGGAATGGGGCGAGAGAATATAATTAACCTTGATTTAAGAAAGATAAAGTATATGGGGGAATATGGAAAATATAAGCTTAGAATAGAAAGCTTATGTCCTCACAGCCATGATTCTCCGGGTTCGATAATGTCATTTTGTTATAATTACACTTCAGGACATGATCGAATAAAAGGAAACTTCCAGAAAACAAAGTCGGCAGCAATTTGAACCAGAATGGAACTCGGACACACTAGTTCAGAAGCAACTATGTTACAATCGGCCATAACAATGGCTCGTTTTGCGTTTCTTGTCTTCACATTCTTATTCACTAAATTACCCTAGAATTATGAGCAGAAAAGTGAGTAATTCAGTTGAATACGGTTATTAAAGAATGATGTAAGAGATATTTGTAGAACTAGAGGATTGTATAGTGGGCTCCCCTCCTAGGACGAGGTCGTCGATCTCCCTTTACATTAGCGGATGTTACCAATCTGACATATCACACAGATTGAGATTATTATTGTGGAAATGTAAATTCGGGTTTAATTCTATGCAGGTGGCCTTTTGTTGACATGGAGAACAGGTATGATCTCAGAATACCAATATACAACTTTCAAAACATAAACAGTGTTGCCAAGAATCTTATAGCTTCCGAAATAGTAAAGTTTTCTTAAAATGTTTAATGCAGGAATCCGTAACGAGTCTACTGAGCGCCTCGGCATTCTTTACAGGTATTATTCGATCCTGGGCACGCCGTAGCGTAGTTGGTTAAGGCGATACGCTAAAAGCCAGAAGATCGGAGGTTCAAGTCCCGGTGGGGTCAGGACTTTTAAAACTTGCCCTTCTGGTGGCACCATGGTTCTGGGGTCGACTCAACCTTCTCGATCCCCGGTCGGGACAGTTCCCTGGGCGAGGTTTTATCGGGGTTTTTCCTCGCCTGTAAGACAAATGTCAGGAAACGTTAAGGCCCAAACAGTCCCCGAACATCATATGGCCATCGTAATCATCATCATTCATATTTATCTTAGATTAAGCTTAGGATTAAGGACTCTCCTGGCGCACCACTATCATCATCACCCATCATCGCGGCAACGTAACCCCGACTTCCAGGCGCCCCAACCTCAGAAGTGGGTTACAATTATGCCAATGCCAGGAGAGAACACCAGAAATGTCCAAAAAAGGACAACCTGGGGCATTAAAAAAAGTTTATTACTTATGTAGTACTCATGGTAGGGGGAAATTATGTTGTCTCCTTAGGAACTAAGATGCATTTTCTTACATTTTAATGGACAATCAACTGGTCTGTTTAATTCAGTGAAATATTTAATAAGCCATGTAGTCAGACGTTATAATTACGTGTATTAGCATAAACAATGAGAGTTGGGCAAGCAAAATGAGAAGCACAGACAGGATTTGCATGTTCTGAGTAATTCTAGAATAAACCTGAGACTCACAAGATATCTCCAACTTAACGACTCTACAACTTTTTACTTTTTTTCTTTTCGACACTGGAACGTTTATTACCAGCTACCATGGTTGTTTGTCCTTGAATGTTCTCCAGGACGTAGCTAATGTTAACCTCATGAATACAGTGTTACATATTAATATATCAACACTGTTGATTATCAGATTATATCAGCGTGTTCATGCCCATGACGATACATAAACATTACTTACTTACTCACTGGCACTATCGAACCCGTAGGTTCATGGCCGCGCGGACATAAGCTCTCCATACATCCCTATCCTGAGCTAATGTTTTCCAATCATTCCCTGTATAATCTAATTCCCTCAAATCATAGTTAATGTTATTCTCCCACCTCATTCTTGGTCTACCAACTGGGCGTTTTCCCTCTGGCTTTCCACAAGAAGCTTCCATGCAAGTATTTCATTCCCCATACGTGCAACATGTCCTGCCCATCGCAGTCTACGAGACTTAACTGTTCGTATTATATCTGGCTTCCTATAAAGACCATGTAGTTCATTATTATGTAGTCTTCTCCATTCACCTGTTTGTTCATTTCTCTTTGATCCAAACATTTTCCTAAGTACTTTATTCTCAAATACATTACCTTTTTAAAAATGTATCTTAAAATAGAAAAACATATTTTTAAAAATCATAAAAGAAACATGATATTTAATTTTAATTAACTAACTCAGTGGTTCTATCGAACCCATAGGTTTAAGTACGCGCGGACGTAAGCTCTCCATACATACTTATCCTGAGCTAATGTTTTCCAATCATTCTCTGCACAATCTAGTTCCCTCAAATCATGGTTAATGTTATTGTCCCATCTCATTCTTGGTCTACCAACTGGGCGTTTTCTCTCTGGTTTTCCTACAAGAAGCTTCCATGCACCTCTTTCAACCCCATTCGTACCACATGTCCTGCCCATCGCAGTCTACGAGACTTAACTGCACTTATTATACCTGGCTTCCTAAAAGTCCATGTAGCTCATTGTTAGACAGATTTCTCCTTTCACCTGTCTGTTCATCTTTCTTAGGTCTAAAAAAATTCCTAACAACTTTATTCTCAAATAATACTCGTAATCTTCTTTTGTCCCTTAAAGTAAGAGTCTATGTTTCGCATACATACAATCTTTCATTTTACGAGAGAGAAAAAATATATTACGAGTATTTGAGAATAAACTGTTTGTGCCAGAAAACAGTAGAAAGGACGAATTTGGATTGGAATCCCCAGATTAGTAGAAGAAGAGGGAAACCAAGAAACACGTAGAAGGGAACAGTTATTGAAGAAATTACTAAGGAGGGGAAAACATGAAAGGAAGTAAATAAGTTGGCGAGAAATAGGATCCGATTGAAATACTTTGAGAATGTCCTATGCTTTACATATGGATATTGATTAAGGATCCGATGGAAATACTTTTTGAATGTCCTATGCTCCACATAAGGAGACTGATGGAAACACTTTGAGTAAGCCCTATGCAGGAGATTAATTGAAGAAGAAGAGATGAACTGACAGATGAGTGGAGGAATCCATAATAATAGAGATCGCCATGATCTTTATATGGGAAAACATGTAATAAGAACAATTAAGTTTCATAGACTGATTTAGATAGGACATGTGACATGAATGCGGAATGAAAGAGGGGCACAAAACTTGCTTAATAAAAACCAGAGAGAGATGCCCTGTAGATAGGGCAAGAGTGAGTTTAAAAAATAACAACCATAATTCGAGGGAGGTGAATTATGCAGAAAAGGATTGGAAAATATTACCTCATGGTGATGATAGTAATAATAATAATAATAATAATAATAATAATAATAATAATAATAATAATAATAATAATAATAATAATAATAATAATTTATTTTACTTGGAGTTAATACGAGGAGAGCTTACATAGAATTATGTTCTCCAATGATACATCCTATCAAAATAAAGAATAATTGCATGCTATATTTCAAATCAATATACTATTAAATATAAACTAAATGCCAACAAATGCATAATACTGCGTCTAAAATGGCCAAAGAAAACTCCAGAGGTAAATTTAAAAAAAGTATCGGCTGAGATCAGAAGAGATGAACGAAAACATACTATCATAAAAGGCATGTTTGTCTAAAACGTGGTAGGACGATAGCGTAGAAACAATGCCTTCCAAACTCATAGTTCTTGTAATAATTACAATACAATTTCAATACAACTTAAAAAAATACTGACAATCACGGCTTCCAAGATTCCTTATATGGACACAAAGCCATCTACACATCAATTTTAGTTTCTTCTAAATCAGCGACCTTCGTTTTCAAACATACCACAGTCTTAATCAATACAATAGAACCCGCTAATTAAAACTATAGTAATTCTCAGAATGGCAACCAAACTCTTGTATAAGCAGGAAAAGAATGGGTAATATTTTCAAGGAAGTTCATTCCGTAATAAATTTAAATAAAGGAACAAACATTCCTCTAGGGCTTATATTGCATTGCTAAGCACATATTTTAGGAGCAGCGTAGGAATTCCCAAGTTGAAATTAGATTTTTGCCCCAATTCTAAGGAATATCTTGATATAATACCTGCTGTCTTACTACTGTATTTGTAAACAAAATATTTAGAATGCATAAGATAAACTTTGATTTTACAATATCGCAGTTTTGATATTTGAGCTGCTCCAACTAAACAAAAATAATTTATAAATTGACAATTTGGAATTATTTGTGGCCTATAAATTATGGAATGGCAAACATGCATTTGCTTTACTAGGGGAACGCCACTTGGTTATTGATTTTAAAACTAACATACGTCCTTTGTATCAAGATTTGAGCTGCTATGGACAACAGATGTACTCATCAGAGACGTTTTGTCAAAATTATGTCATAACGTTTTGTGTATTAAGAGAGTATTACAATTTATTAGTATAATTTTGTATTCCAGTGATTGCCAATCAATCGTCTCATTGTCAAGTGTACTGCAATCATTGGTAACCATGAGATGAAAAACAACTCCGATACGGGCTGCAAGAGTATTGCAGCTTCCATATTATATTGTTTGATATCCTATAACTTCATCATTTAAATTCCATAATACATTTACCAGCCTCATGGTCTTGTTTTCAGAGCTGACTACAGTTCATGTGGTCCTGTCAGGTTCCAGTCAGATCATGAGAATTTTTCTTCTTCTGTCAAAAACACAGGTTTCGGTTTGTGTTTATTCCCGTCTATGAACTACAACTGGAACTGATCTGTCCAACAGATGAGGTCGACTTAAGTCTCTGTTTCCTGCAGGGTGATAATTTTTTTTGTAAACGGTGTTTCTGATTTTTTTTTCCCTTAAAGGGAATCATACTTGAGGTTGCCCACGGTCTGAAATTTAAGTGAAGTTTAGAATTAAGTGTCCCGCGCCGTAGCCGAGTGGTTAAGGCAGGAAGCCTTGGCGCAGAGTTACGGGACTTGCGCTGGTTCGATTCTCCATGGGGGAAGAAATGTTCTCATGGTATTTCGGCCAGTATGGGACCGGTGCCCACCCAGCATCGTAAGGCATTTGGGTACCTTACAATAAGTAGCGGCTCCAGGTTGAGAAAATCAGCTATAACGGCTGGGGGACTGTGAGGCCTGCAGCCGGCTGGTAGGCTAAGGGCCTTGTAGGCCTGTCGCGCCCGGATTTTTTTTTTTTTAGAATTAAGCACTCTCCTGGTGTTTCCTTATAATTTATCATCCATCATATCATCGGGATAAAGTACCTCCACCTTCCAGGCATCCCAATCTCAGAAGTGAGTTATACTATTCTGTCAATGGCACGACAGGAAGCCAGAAATATCGTAAAGAGAACCTGAAGGCATTGGATAAAAATAATTCCATAGCACCTAGCATTTTTACGTATATAATAAGCACTGCAACAATCAACAACGGTTCATGCCGTTCCCTTGTACGTTTTAGGCTATGATTGAGGAAACATGCTATCACTTATGGACCTTTAGGTTTAATGCCACATTCAGTAAGGCTCTCCGTTAGTCTCTATCCTCAGCCAACTGAATACAGTTCACATACCTGATATCCGCATCCCTAAGTTCCAGCCTAATATTATCCTCTCACCTATCCCCAGTCCTATCTATTCTTTTCTTCATGGTTTTCCCAATAAAAACATTGGAATTCAACTATTCAAGCTACACGACCCACCCCAGCTCAATCTCCTAGTAAAACGATATAAAATTATGAAGCCCCTATTGTGAAGCTTCCTACAAAGATGCACTTAAAAATTCAATATGTATATATCATCATCATGAACAAATTCGTTTTAGGCCATGTGACCTGTGACGGTAAACCTAACGAAAATGGTCTTGATATTTCCACCGATGTTTTGGTCTTCCTTGGTCCCTATGTATATGTATATTAATTGACCTAGTTCACAATAAAGATAGCCTTTCACGATATCATATGAAAATTGTCTTAGGAGATTTTAATGCAAAAGTGGGGCGGGAAGATATATTCAAACCAACAATAGGCAAATTCAGTCTTCATGAAGATAGTAACGACAACGGGGTTAGATTAGTCACATTTGCCACATCAAAGAATCTCATTGTTAAGAGCACAACATTTCAACATAAGGATATTCATAAATACACCTGGACGTCCCCAGATGGAGAAACTCGGAACCAGATAGATCATGTATTAGTGGATAAACGCTGGCACAGTAGCATCATTGATGTTAGATCAGTTAGAGGGACAGACTGCAATTCAGATCATCATCTGGTCAGGGTGAAAATCAGACAACGGCTATCGCTTCTGAGAGGAACAAACGCTAAAGATGATTCTGTTTAAAATATGAATTAAAAAACTTGAAAAATGATGAATGAAATGCGGCAAGAATACCAAATCAAAATTGCTAATAGATTTGAAATACTGGAATCTTCAGATGACAATGTGGCAAACGAAGAAGAAGAAACTGATATAAATAAAGAATGGGAGGCTATGAGAGATACTATTAAATTGTCAGCATCAGAAAGCATTGGTTGTTTAAAAAAGAGGCAAAACAAGAAATGGTTTGATGAGGAATGTGCCGACATTGTAAAGAAAAGAAAGCTAGCAAAAATGAAATGGTTACACGAGCCAAATGAAGTAAATTTAGAGCAATTGGGTAGTGTTAGACGGGAAACCACCAAGTTACTAAAGAGTAAAAAGAGGGAATATTTGAGAGAGAAGATTAATGATCTTGAAATGAATGCAAAAAATAGGAACATTAGAGAATTATATCAGGGAATTAGTATAGAGAAGAAAGAAAGGGTTTCAGGCTAGAACAAACATAATTCGGAATGAAAATGGGGATATGATTGCAGATTCCAAGAGTATATTAAATAGATGGAAAAAGTTATTTTAATCAGCTATTAAATGTACATACAGAACAGGACATTGAGGAGGATAAGTTACAGACAGCAGAAATGCTAGTCGCAGAGCCAAGTGCATTAGAGGTTGAAATGGCAATTGAAAAATTGAAGATGTATAAAGCATCAGGTTCAGATGAGATCCCAGCAGAACTGATAAAATCAGGGGAGGAAAATTGATGGACAAGATACGCTGTTTGCTTAGTATGATTTGGGAAAAGAAGCTCTTCCAGATGAATGGAAGGAGTCAATTATCATACCAATTTATAAGAAAGGAGATAAAACTGATTGCAACAACTATAGGGGCATCTCATTACTTTCAACTTCGTACAAAATTCTAACAAATATATTAGTAAGCAGACTTACTCCCTATATTGATGACATTCTAGGAGATCATCAATGTGCATTTAGAAGAAACAGGTCTACAACAGATCAGATTTTTAGTATAAGACAGATTTTAGAAAAGAAATGGGAATATAATGGTACTGTACATCAACTATACATAGACTTCAAAAAAGCATATGATTCAATTAAGAGGGAGAAGTTATATAGTATCCTGCTGGAGTTCGGAATTCCTAAAAAGTTAGTTAGACTTATACGAATGTGTCTAAATGGCTCAACGAGTAGGGTGCGTGTAGGCAAACAGTTTTCAGACACTTTTGAAATCCAGAATGGGTTGAAGCAAGGAGATGCAGTATCTCCTCTACTATTTAATTTTGTACTAGAGCATGCCATTAAATCTTTAGAGAATGAGGAAGGCTTACAACTGAATGGTATTAATAAGCTGTTAGTTTATGCTGATGATGTAGTACTACTGGCCGATAGCGAGGAGATACTAAAGGCCAACACGCACACACTATTGAGTAACACTAAGAAATTAGGACTGGAAGTAAATATCAGTAAAACTAAATATATGGTCACACGTAGAAATACATTATATAATGGAAATGGACAGCTAATGACAAATGAGGGAAATTTTGAAGAATTGGCTGAATTCAAATACCTAGGAACAATAATCACAAATAGGAATGAGATGCACAAAGAAATTAAACATAGGCTCAATTCTGGAAATGCATGCTATTATGCATTGCAGAGACTTTTGATGTCCCAACTCCTTTCAAAAAACGTTAAGCTGAAAATATATAAAACTATTATTCTACCAGTTATATTATATGGGTGCGAAACATGGACTCTTACTTTAAGGGAGGAAGGAGAGATTACGAGTATTTGAGAATAAAGTTCTTAGGAAAATTTTTGGACCAAAGAGAGATGAACAGACAGGTGAATGGAGAAGACTACATAACAATGAACTACACGGTCTTTATAGGAAGCCAGATATAATAAGAACAGTTAAGTCCCGTAGACTGCGATGGGCAGGACATGTTGCGCGTATGGGGAATGAAAGACGTGCATGGAAACTTCTTGTAGGAAAGCCAGAAGGAAAACGCCCAGTTGGTAGACCAAGAATGAGGTGGGAGAACAACATTAACTATGATTTGAGGGAAGTAGATTATACAGGGAATGATTGGAAAGCATTAGCTCAGGATAGGGATGTATGGAGAGCTTATGTCCGTGCGGCCATGAACCTACGGGTTCGATAGTGCCAGTGAGTAAGTAAGTAAGTAAGTAAGTTCACAATAAAGAAAATCTAAATACACAAAAATTAATATTGAGGTGTATGCCTATATTTGATTATACTCATTCATTATTAATTAACATATAAATCAAATAAAATATAAGTATATATTATTGATTTAATATTTTGTACGGTTTAATTTTCACAGAGCAAGTCCCCAATATGATCATCGATCACCATTAACTGTATATAAAAGAAACATTTTTAAAATCTCCTGATTATTACGGGTATTATTAAACGCCCCACTGCGATATAGAATAAACCAAAATAGACATTTGTATTTCAGGATATCAGTCATATTTTTAAAAGAAAAAGAAACATTATTTCAAATTTCTTCAAAGCTCACATTTATAAAATAAAAGAGGTGGTGAAATATAGGTGAAATGAGACATTACGAAAGAAAGGTTCATAATATGAGGTGTTAACTCGTGTGGTAGTATAGTCTATGTAATGTATAATACAGGCATAGATGTTGATAATGATGTTAATAATCCGGTGCTGGCAGTTGACGTAAGACGCAATTCCTTGAAAAGACAAGAGGAAAATATGTTGCTGTGGAGTCAGAAAATGAGTAACCTATTCCTTACATAACACAAATCTTACACGTGATCCTTCTTAACGCCTACACAGTTTGTACATATCAGCTCTAACTACATGGTTTATAGAACAGGTTCAATCTCCCATTCGTTAAAGCACTCCAACGCTCTTTATCCTCAGCCAAATGAAGATCATATCATAGATAACCTTACTTACTCACTGGCACTATCGAACCCGTAGGTTCATGGCCGCGCGGACATAAGCTCTCCATACATCCCTATCCTGAGCTAATGCTTTCCAATCATTCCCTGTATAATCTACTTCCCTCAAATCATAGTTAGTTATTCTCCCACCTCATTCTTGGTCTATCAACTGGGCGTTTTCCCTCTGGCTCTCCATCATAGATATTCAGTTCCCTAAATTCCATCCGAATATTTTCCTATCACCTGTCTAGATCTTCCTAATGGTTTTTACCCGAAGATTATCTCAATATTTAAAAAAATAGAGTAAATTGTTCAAGTACGTAGTTGTGACATTAATTAAACATACAAGTTGGAGGGAGACTTTGATCGTCACTGACTCCGGTTTTGCCGGTGTGTGTGTGTGTGTGTGTGTGTAAAAATGTCTGTTGGTCCGCAACGGCAATGGCACCGTAGGAACAGGATTTTTAAACTGGCCTAAACTTTTTGGCTGCACCGTGGCCTTGGGATCCACTCAGCCTCTATCAGAAATGAGTACCAGACTATTGTTCTGAGGGTAAAATCGGCCGTCACACAGAGCTGATATTGTGTTGGTTGTCTAGAAACTTGGGAACCCTATTCTCCACTATCCCAAGGCTTCCTAAGGTCTGTAGTTGGATCACTTTACCTTTTACATAATGGTATATAATAAACTATACTACAATTAATTATATGAAATTAGACAACTTGTAAGACCATGTTGGCGCCATCTCAAGGATGACGGGCAGGAACATGCTCTGTATTTGCCTTATATTCCCAAGCGACTGTTAGTACGCATACTGTCTCATAAATTATGTCGTTTTTAAACAAAATAAAGTTTTCCTATCAAGAAATTAAACTACTCTTCAGTAGAGATTATCCGATTATGTGGTCTTGAGCCATCATTGAGCGAGGTTAATTATCCCGCGACGGTACCAGTCTCTGTTTTTTTTTTTTTGCGAAGAATTCCTTGAGATCCACTTCTACAGTTTCAATGTTTCAAAACTTCAAGCATGAAATGGGTAATGGATCGAAACAGATGGTAATCTCAAGACGCAAGATAAGGGCTATATGCTGGTTGTGGTAGCAGTTCAATTCCTCCCAATTCCTGAATTTTTGTTACGGTTCTTTGTAGTGCGGAGTCTCGCATTGTCCTACAAGAGAACTCGCTTTCGGTTAACTAATGCCGAGTATCTACATCTCAAAATTTCATGAACTCGTTCTAGTTGTTGAAAATAAAGATCCACATCGACTGCATGTCCGATTGGAATAAACTCCCAGGGGATTACACCTCAAAATTCTACCAAACACACACAACATTGTATTAAAAACCGATATTACATATGAGTCATACAATTAAAATTATAATATAAAATTGTTACCTAATAAGTCCGTCGCCTCAGCTTTAAAAACTATTGATCCTCTGTAGGACTTTCGGAACATGTCCTATCATCAGCAAAAGGAGCTGATCCTGAATGCAATACAGATCAATAGGTAAAGACCTATCTCCTGGTTCTTCTGCTGATGATGGAACATCTCCCGAAAAGCCTACAGAGGTTTAATAGTTTTTAAAGTTGAGGCGACGGACCTATTAGATAAGTTTTATAATTTTATATTATAATTTAAATTTTATGAATAATACCTCAACGGAATTTTGTCATAAATTTTTATTAATATTGACTTATAAGACAACCTAATATTTAATTTAACGTTCTTTAACATCTTAGATCAGACACATTAGCGGTGCAATTCAAACCTGGGCGAGAAAGAACCGGACCATTTTGCTCAATCTGCTATGCCACGGGAACTCCATATCTTTAATTCTGAAGGAAGTCATTATATACTTCATACATTTTGAACATTATAAACAATACTAAAATTTAAAACAGCTTATTATTCATAAATATATCAGCATAAATGTCCTAAAATCAACTTTATTATATTCTTGCTGTATATTATAAACATTTCTCAAATTTCATGACGAATGTCGTTTTGATGACTGATTATTTACGAAATTTGAATATACCTTTTTCCTGCCCATCGAAATCTACGAGACATAACAGTCCATATTAATGGTACAACTCACCTATATGTAATTTCCTCCATTCGCCTGTTCGTAGGTCTCTCTTTAGTTAAAAAAAAATCCTAAACTCTTTATTCTCAAATCGGCATACTCGTAATATTTCATCCTCTCTTGAAGTAAGAGGTCACGATTTTCATGCATATAATTGGAATAACCACTATATATATATATATATATATATATATATATATATATATATAGAAAATTTGGGATATGAGAGTCTATTTCTAATCCATAATAGTATGCGTTTACACAGTTCGGCTTATGTTTAATTTATTCCTGAACCTTATTACTGTTTGTTATTATCGTTCCTAGATATTTGAATTCCTCCATGTCTTCAAAAACATTTCCTCGTTTGTCGTTAAGAGTGTTCCTATTTAATAACGTATTTCTCCGTATGATCATAGGCCTATATATGTATGTAGTTTTATTGGTATCTATTTGTTCAGGTTGACAAAACCAACTATAACGGTTGGGAGATCCGTCATGCTGGCCACATGTCACTGCTATGTACTATTGATATGCACTTGTTGAGAAGAACAAAACCAATTATAACGACTGGTAACCCGACATGCTGACCACATTCACCGCTATACTGGCTAGATGATCGACCATATCTCTGAGTAATACAAGTGCATGCGAGGCCAGCAGCCGGATTGGACATTCTGGGCCTGTCGTGACATGGAGTTCAGGAGATATGTACTTCTAGCAACAGAATGAATTGTTTTAATATATTCCGTAATTGCACGATAGTCTTGGGAAAAATCGATCACAAGAGCCAGTTGTGTGAGAGACGAGATCAATAACGATAATCTTTACAAATTCATGTAGGAGGGCAATGATGTTTAATTTGAAGAGTTACACAGAAGATGTACGAAGGAAGAATATTGTAACAGTATAAGAGTCATTCAACATCCGCCACTCCTCGTGTTGTTTTTGTACTCACAGTAGTTGTTTATCGTGGGATGAAGCAGACACTCTTTTCAAGCTTCCCTCCTCCTCTCCTCCTTTTATTCTTTTTTAATTGCATTATTCATTAAAACTCCCTCCTGCACTATGTTAACAAGCCATACATCGTTCAACGTTAAGTAAGTCTTCCAAAAAGTAATTACAACCAACGACTGATAAGCTTTATTTATCCATAATTTAGTAATACCATAATAATAATAACATACATTTGGCTAAATATGTACATACATATGGACTAAAGATTCTCAAAATATGGACTATTTTTATAGAAATGGCGCAAACGTTTTCTGGCAGCCATTACAAAAAAAATATATATTAACATTTGTTGATAGTGTTTCATTAGGAAAATCCCTCCAGTACAATCGTAATATTACAGATCTGGTGGCTCAGTGATAAAGAAAGGAATGTGTGTATAACACAACACGTTTTCAATATTTCATAGGAATTCAATATTACAGATCTGAAATACAGATGCCTAGACTTTGGAACACGCGGGTTTAATGATGAAATGCATTACTCACCCAAAAGAGATTTTGTAGCCGCCCACCCAGGGTCGCATTCAATACTTCCCACTGGTAGATTAGGAAATATGTATGCTAGTAAAATAAATTTTTAAGTTATTATTTGAGAAGAATGACATTGAAACCATGTAATAAATAAATATCCTCAACTCATGTCCAATTCAGGATCGGGTCGAGGGATGAGTTGAGATGAAGCCCCCAATATTTATAGAGGCCGACCATTCCTGAGGCACCGTCACAGGGGTGGATGAACGAAATTAAACGAAATGGATGAGTATGGACAAATGGTGGCAGGGGAAAACGGGAGAAACCCCTAGAAAAACCTGCCCAAGCTCCGTTTCTCCACCACATAGAGAGACCGAGACTCGGATCTCGGAACCCCAACGGTGAGAGATGAGCGTTTAACCGCTTGAGCCATGGAGCCGCCCTTGAAACCTTTTAATATGGAAAAAAAATAAAAGGTTAATTTATTTACAGATAGGCCTATGTGATATTTCCTAAAATATGTAAAAATATGGATAAATCTGGGAAAACAACTGTCTTAAACCACTCTAAATACCCTAATTCGTAAATATGCATGATATTTTATTCTTAGTTTAAATCTCTACCGTTTAGTAGGCCTACATTTTATGTGTCCATGCTACTCATGTCTTTCAGTAACACGGCCTGTCAGGAAAGATTTTAAAACTCTGGATCACACTATTTTTTTGATCACATAAGGACATGAAGAACCTATCTGAATGAGTGATTAGCTCAATCCCAGTGCCACTCCGGGACAATACGTACATTTGTGTGAAGACATACCATTCACTTACATAGGCTATTCTTAATTATGAAGGCGAATACTATAAATGATTATGATGACCAAATTATGTTAGGGGACTATTTGGGCCACAGAGTTTCCCGACATTTTTTTAAACGCGAGGAAATCCCCAGGAAACGTGCCCGCTCCGGGGATCAAATCGGGGGTCCGCTGCATACGACGTAACGACATTGCCGCGAAACCACAGCGGTGGAAATAATAATTGTTATTCATTCATTGAGTTTTCCTCGCCATTGAGGTTTTTCTCTAACCAATCTTAATAACTAAAATAAGCTTAAAAATACATAAATACGATGGACGTATAGATTATCAATGTATAATACACATTCACAATAATGATAATTCCATCAGTATTAGACCCAATGGGTCCATTACGTTAAGCCTAGTAAGATTGTGATGGCAGGAGATGTGGAAAGAAAAGGAATGAGGGAGAGAGACATGGAAACTTGAAGAAAAACAAGAGGTAAAGCGCCCAGGGGATGGAAACTTGCAGGAAACCAGATGTAAAGCGCACAGTAATAGGCCAAGAATGAGATGGAAGAACAATATTAACAATTATTTAAAGGAGGTGAATTATAGTTGGAAGACCAAGAATGAGGTTGGAGAATAACAAACTATGATTTGAGGGAAGTAGATTATACGGGGAATGGCTGGAAAACATCTCAGGATAGGAATGTATGGAAAGCTTATGTCCGCGCGGCCATAAGCCTACGGGTTTGAAAGTGCCAGTGAGTTAGTTAAAATTATACTGAGGATGATTGGAAAAACATTAGCTCAGGACAGGGATTTGTTCACAATTTAAGTCCGTGCAGCCACGAACCTCCCGTGTTCGATACTACCAGTGAGTTAGTGGGTCAGCTACAGTCTCCAGCCAGCGTTTCTTAATTAAATTTCCAAATTTCCACGTCCCATTGGAATATATGTAAGAATTTGTTTCGTTCTTTCAGAAGACATCCTTTCACTAAAGCCTGTATTAATTGATGTACTGGACAATGGTGTTAATTTTCAATTCTTTAATAACTTAAACTCCGGATCTCGAATATGAATCTCAAACGCTACCGCTAAGTGTTATAGATGTTTCATTTCATAATAATGCAAATGCGAGTCTAAAAATAGTATACATAATGTATGTTAACAAACGTAGTTTACCTGATTATTCTCTACAGGAAAACAGCAAGTGCCTGAACTATGAAGACAGGAATCAAATGTTTATCAAGATTTCATGACATTTGTTACAAGCCTAACCTTAACATACGAGGGAACTGGCAACCATTGCGTGCCGAAACCTATCTTCAAACTTCTTCCACAGAAGCGTTGTGATGTACAAAGACCATGTCCAAAAAAAAAATTATCTGCCATTTTTAACTACAAGACACTAAAATCGTGCCAAAACTCTCATTTGGACTAGGGCAAGTATTACAATCCCTTGGCAGACTGGAAAACACTCACTACCCGCCGTCCGCGCAGCGTTCCACTGTGTGCTTAACTCGTGCAGGGTTGTACATAATGCTCCGTACAGCTACCATTGTTGGATTTTGGTTTCGATCTCTGTCTTGCACTTTAAACAGACAGATCATTTTAATAATAATAATAATAAGTATAATAGGTTGGTAAGAGGCACTCGAAAGAGCATTAAGTTATAAGTTTATGATTTGTCTTTTATGAGTTCGTTCAGTGATCCTGTCCATATTCTGCATTGTTTGTAATGGTATCGCTCACACTTTTGGTCGCATATCTTGCATTCACACGAATCACTGGGTTGGTGGAATTTTGTATTTTTGCACATTTTGTGATGATATCCGTGTGTTGCTAAACCTATGATTCTGTACCTTTGTGGTTGGTTACTTCCAGTCCAATCTCTGTTTACCATGGCATCTGAGGCGTAGAAATCTTCGTCGATCTCTTTTTCTCTCTGTTTCTTTTTTTCGATGACTTTCTTATATGGCTCCGTTGCTGGCAGTAGTATCCTTTGCCTCAGGTCCTCTAGGAAGAAGGTTTCTCTGGCTAGCATATAGGCCATTCTATTTGGTGTGTATTTGCTTGCACCTAGTGCCTTTTTGATGAATCTTGGTTTTACTTTTTCTAACCTCTCCAAATCGCTGGTCGATAGTTTCTCCCATATCAGTTCTATCCCGTAGGTGACGATCGGGGTGATCACTGATGCGAATAATTTCATGGCTGTGACTAATTTTAACGATGTGATGTCTTTGATACTGCACATAGCTCTTGTAGCTGCTGCTGCTCTCTCCTGCACATGTTCGCTGAAAGACTTTGTTGTTGGCTGCAGTGTTATGCCTAAATATCTGAATTTGTTGACCATTCTTATCAGTTCTTCTCCTAGTTTTAGATTATCACTTGCCGCTGTTCTTCCTCCTTTCTTGAAAACCATTTGTACGGTCTTGTTGCTGTTTATCTTGAACTCATTTTCCATAGCCCATCGTTGTATCCCATCTATGCCTTTTTGCAATTCTTCTTTGTTTCGTGCTCCAATGGCCATGTCGTCTGCATACATTACCAGCGTGGTCCCGTTTGTTGCTTTCCCAATGTCAGCCGTCAATAATAATAATAATAATAATAATAATAATAATAATAATAATAATAATAATAATATAATGATAATAATAATAATAATAATATAATGATAATAATAATTATTATTATTATCATATAACGCTACACCACAAGGCTTCTCTGTGAGAAATTTCAAGGTAGGTTTCGGTAAGCAATGACAGTTTCCTTGTCAGATGCGAACATGAAAAATCAAGACTTTATTGTGTGTGTGTGTGATTTCTAGTCCTGTGCAAATCTAATTTCCAAGTGGATTAACCCATATAAGAAGTGATATTTATCACATACGGTATGCTCTTGAAGGAATCCTGGAGAATAAAGAAGTTAAGGTTTGTTTTCAAGTTCTCTGAAGCGTAACTTTTCCATCGCATAATTCATACAATAGACTGTAACGAATCCGACTTGAATACAATACACATTATGATTACGCCGTACAATATATCAAGAATCCTTTTTTTTATATATACTTATACATCTTGTTTAAAATATAACAGCAGTATTTCATATTCTGAAAGCACCTATAAATACTTCGCAATAGAACTGGATACGCAATTGTATGGAATATAGCTGCTCGTAAAATGAAAAACACACTAAAAGCTACAATTGAGGAGTTGAATGGAATATGGGCACAATTAAAAAATATACTTTTGAAATATTAGTAATTGATATATAACTAAATGCATAACATTGTTGTTTAATTTAATTGATATAATCAGCTGCTGAACCTGCTGTAATCGATATATCGAAACGAAACTTTTCAGGCTGACCAACTACACAATGGCGAGTCCAAAAATGCATTGAACGGAAAACGGGCAAAACATGAGTTATGCCCATATTCCATTCAGCTCCTCAATTATGATCTTGATCCAATATTAAATTAATCGGTTTCAGTACTTAAGTGGAATTATAACAAATAATGTATATTAATGGATTTTTTGAGTGCAAAATAATATTACTGTTGAGAGTAAACATTGTTCTTGTGATATAATTTGGGGTGTTTATGCGAGCCCACCACTGACATGGAGGATTATAATTTTGGTTTAGTTATATGAGTTACCAAGTAGCAAAAGTATATATATTAAAAAAAATCTGTCAATGCAAAAAATAGGTATAGTAAAATAATTCCTCAGCAAGTCAAATTTATCGCCCCATTTTGTTGGTTTACGGAATATGTATTTCTTTCGTTAAATTGGAGGAACTCAATTTCTGATACCAGCTTATTTAAAAGAAAACAAATCATGCATAACCGTCAGTTACATATTACATATTGATGTATAATAATAGTCCTAATTAAATTGTATGGTAAGCATTGCGACAAATCAAATATGGCGGTTGCTGGAGTCACTCCTAGTGGTCGGATTTCATTGATATTTTTGGAGAATAAGTACCTTACTCGGTTTATTTTAATAGCATATATGAGTTTCGTTGTGAAACATAGAGAATTGCGGCCGCTAGAGCGATTTAAAAATTTTCGTTTCAGGTGAACTCCTACACCTAATGATCCGATTTTACTAGTTAACGAACTCGACCTTACTTTTTTTAATAAATTGCTATATGCTAAGTTTGGTTTCGATGAAACAAATCACAACATCTTGAATTCTTTATCTTCTTCTTGTAAGTCCGTTTCCCTTAACAGAGATTTAGGCGCTCTTCCCCTACAGGGAAGAATCTGAACTATACTAATTTAGTTACACTTGTTTTCGTACAGATGCCATTTTTTGACTGGTCCGTGGTCAGCGTTCCGCCTCATGCAGACATCTAGGAAACCAAGGTAGTATTAGGACGGGAAAATTCGGTAAATTTTGCTTAGAGGCCTTTTCATTCAGGCTTAAGGATCTTTTACGAGCCTGAAAATCTTCAGACTCGGGAGCCACGGCTTAAAGTCCCTCCCGGAGGACTTGCTCCTTGGATTTTTCCATCCTAAAAAAATATATACAATGAGAAAATATCAACCTCTCATATTATACAAGATATAAATGTGCTAAATCAAATGGGCTGTAGTGCTATTTCTGAATAATGTTAAGGAATAAGGCACACTTCGCTAATCTTACACAGTTGTTATGTAAATTATCATCAAAACGAAACAAAATGAAACTACACGGCAATAACAGGATCAGTAGTTCTCCCAGTTATATGAATTCCAAACATGGACTCTTGCATTAATTATGGGTATTTGAGAATAAGGTAGCCTACTTACGAAATTGTTTTGAATCAAATAGAGATAAACAGACAGGCGAATGGAAAAGATTACATAACACTGAGCTACATGATCTTTATGGGAAACCAGAATTAGGCTAATAATAAAGCAATCAATTCTCATAGACTGCAGTGGGCAGGACATGTGGCAGAAATGGGAAATGAAAGAGGGACATGAAAACTCCTACCAGAGGGGAAGCTCCCAATAGGTAGGCCAGAATGAGGTGGCAGAGTAAGATTAACCATGATTTGAGGGGAATATACTCTACAAGGTTGAAAAATATTAGCTCAGGATAGGAATGAATGGAGAGTTTACGTTCGCGTGGGCACGAACCAACGAGTTCGATAGTGCCAGTCAGTTAGGCTTAGAGAGTGTATACACTGTAACCCTGCACTTAAAACAAAGGCAATAATTAATTAAATTATTTCATTGAACTGTTTCCCTTAGTGTTTTTCGGTGAACGATAACCTAGTGAATTTTTAGTCAATATGCCCATTTCACCAATAAATGTTTAAAATGGTCAACAAGTTTCTACAGCCAAGCTGTCATTCTCAAGACCAGATATTGCCCAGAAAAACAGTTATAGAAAAAAACTTATAATTTTGTCAATTGGCAGTAATGAAGAAGGTGGTCCTGCGCCAAAGCCCAGAAAAACAGTTATAGAAAAAAACATAATTTTGTCAATTGGCAGTAATGAAGACGGTGGTCCTGCGCCAAAGCCCAGCTGTTTAAGGCTTGGTGCTTGGTCCAGAGTTTCTAGTTCAAGTTCCCATGGGAGGAAAAAAAATCTCTCGGGATTTCTGCCAGTATGGGACTGTTCCCCATCCAGGATAGTGAGGAATTTGGGTAGCTACAATAAATAATGGCTCCATGTTGAGAAAACAAGCTATAATGGCCGTGGGACCCGATTTGCTAACATGTTAGTCCTGAAAATGGCACAAGCGGATATGAGGCCGGCCTGTAGGCCAAGGGCATTCTAGGCCTGTAACGCCATGGAGTTAATACTCATATCAGAGACTGACCGATCAAAAGCAGTTAAAAAATAAACTTACTGAATACTTCCTTAGACATAGGCCTATAATAGGCTACATAACAAAGTTATTATTGTTATTAGTTTATATTTTGTTAATTCATTAAGAACTCGATTTAATCAAGTTGTAGATTTTATTATTATTATTATCATCATCTTCTTCTTCTTCCTTTCATGTGATAGACCTAGTGGTCTCTTACGGTCTCAATCCAACGTTTGAAGGGTCTGCCCAAAGGTCTCTTGCCTGGTAGCTGGTAATTTAAGATTTGATGTGGTATTCTTGTTCTGCTCATTCTTCTTACATGAGATTTTCAGTTGTTTCCGTATTTTTGTACATATTCCACGACTGATTATGTTTGTAATTATTTGAGAATCTCAGAATTACTTTTATGGACTGTTCTTGAGTAACCTGCAGTATGTCTCATAAATTTCACTTCTGCCGCAGTCTGTCATTGTTCATCTACACTGCAAATTGTCCAGGCCTCACTGCCGTACGTAATATGGGTCTGGCCAGTGTTTTTATAAATTCTAGTTTGTGTGTGTTTCTGTACTGTATACTAAAATCTTTTTCCTCTTCGTATGTATATTATTATTATTATTATTATTATCATCATCATCATCGTTATCATAATCATTATTTTAATGTATTTTGCGTTTTCTATACAAGGTCTACAATATACATTGCGTTACCAGTATAAGAGTATAATAAATTTTAAAATAGTTTATTCATAATTGAACAGCCCCCCAGAAAAGGTTGTATCCCTCATCCCCCATTAGTTGAGCTTTAAATGGAAAATGGTTGTTAATGGCTCGTGGAACCCTTTTTCATGTAAAATCAAACTTAAAAAATATAAGGGAAATTTTCCTAAGTCAGGATCTTTTACGGGCTTGAAAATCTTCAGACTCGGGATCCACGGCTTAAAGTCCCTCCCGGAGGATTTGTCCCTTGGATTTTTAAATCCTAAAAACCCATCGACACCGGTCGGATTTGAACTCGCGACCCTTGGGACTAGAAGTAAGGAACATTAACACTAGACCAGTGCGGTAGACTCGAAATAATATATGGTACATATGTTATTTTCAGACAATTCAATGCATAAATGGGTAAATTTTACATTATCACGTCATAATATGCTCTTATTTATGAGACATGATAATTTTGTGGGATGTTAAAAACATATATATTCAAGGTAAAGTTAAATATAGAGTTGATAATACTTTTATGCTGGGATCAATAGAAACAGTAAATCTTTTTGAAGTTCTCCGATATATTTGAGGATTCCTAAATATTTTATAATAAAATAGTTCATCGATCTTATAGAGAAGAAGGAATGCTACAAATAATCTATGAGACTTTTTAATCGATTCCCTTTGGCATGATGAAGTAACAGATAAAAATTTAGCAAGTTAGTCATGTGATTGCGTTTGGGGCTCGTATTTAGATGGTCCAAAGTTCAAATCCCGATGTTAGACCAACGTGATATTTTTATTGTTTTTTTAGTTGTCAAGGAAAATGGTGAATTAG
This sequence comes from Diploptera punctata, assembly GCA_030220185.1. NCBI lineage: Eukaryota > Metazoa > Arthropoda > Insecta > Blattodea > Blaberidae > Diploptera > Diploptera punctata. The sequence goes on along the minus strand of JASPKZ010010264.1, from coordinate 1,778,386 downwards.
AATTTCATTAAGAACAAATTTCATCATAATAAATAAGTTTGGTCTGTCTTCATCTTACCTCATATACGTACAGACTGTATCAATCAAAGATGCTTCGAAACATATGTCTTACAAGAAACAACGCATATGAGGTAACACTTATTTATTAAGTATAACCTCATGTTACTTCCTATTGCATTATCATACATTTCATCATATTCACCATTTCATATCATTAAGACGAATTTCACAAAATAGATGGCATACACAACAATGGAGATACACAGCATACTGACTACAACTAAATTACTAGAGGCTATGACATAGATGTTAAAAGCGTATATACATATAAATGCAGTAAAGCAATAAACAAAAACGAACGAGTTGACTCAGGTGGTAGAGTTTTTAGACCGGTAGATTGGTTTGGAACTCTTATCTAATCAACGTGACAGAATTTTCTTTGGTTTTTCTCAGTCGTAAAGGAATATGGTGGATTATAATTATTATAACTCAACATAATCGAATCACCATTTCATATCATTAAATAAACTGCAACAGTAAACTTTTTCTATTGGATATACAAACAATATTCCAGACACGATGTGATCTCAGATGTAAAAATTCTATAAATAGCAATGGAATAAAAAATCAGAATCATAAAAAGAAACAGCTGCAATAAATGAGATGTCAAATGTTAGAGAATATACTGACCATGAAATTTTTCTCGAAATATCATGACCTAATTATATAGGAAATTAATTAAGATATTGTAAAAAAATGAGGCAAGTATTCAGTTCAAGGCTATGGAAGTCGAATGACAACCGAATATTAAATTAAGATATGTATGTCATACTCTCTTTGGACAATAATTAAGAAGTATGTATAATTGAATTCCAAATTAATGGGACCAATTAATAAAACGTCTTACTAAATTGGTTAAATCATTTTAGTCTTCAAGAATAGTTTAGAGCAGTGCTACCCAAACTTTTTTATAGCTTATCACTTTGGATTTAATAAAAAATCACGGATCCTCAAATCCTTTATGGAAAGCATTAGCTCAGGATAGGGATGTATGGAGAGCTTATGTTCGTGCGGCCATGAACCTACGGGTTCGATAGAGCCAGTGAGTAAGTAAGTAGGGCGAATATATAGTAGCTATTTAATATCTACAATAAAGTTAGCAACGCTTTTCGATATAGGCTATATATGGCCTCCATTGCTAAATGTCAAAATTTAATTATAACATTGAATCAATACTAATAAAATTCATTCTTTAAAACCGTTGAGGTGGATAGTCATAAAATAAAATAAAATAAAAATATACCTTCTTAGGTCAGAGCCGTCGTCCTCAACTTTTAAAATATGTATGCATTTTTGTCTGAAGTTCTTTCAGAATCTCTGTTCCATCTTCAGCAGGTCTTCGCTACATTACTTGATGTTCTTGGTGCTGGCAATCCCTGGTGCTGGCCCTAATGTAATGTTATAGGACCAGCTTCGAGAACATCAAGTAATGTAGCGAAGAAAGATCTGCTGAAGACGAAATAGAGATTCTGAAAGGCCTTCAGACAAAAAAAAAGATTATACGTATTTTATAAGTTGAGAACGACGGCTCTGACCTAAGAAGGTGAATTTTTATTTTATAACATCGAAATAAAAAAGCGTTACTGCTATAATGTAAATATTCTCTTTAAAATACTTATTAGTTATAGAAGCCATGAGATGACAGTGAGATCGATTACGTTGCCTCTCATTATTGAGAATCGTATATAATGGAGGTGGACTAGTGGTTATGTCACTTAAGTATGAAGGGGGAAGGTTTTTCTCGATCTTCAACTATCTTTTTTATTGAGAATCGTATATAATGGAGGTGGACTAGTGGTTATGTCACTTAAGTATGAAGGGGGAAGGTTTTTATCGATCTTCAACTATCTTTTTTAATAAAATCGAAGCTAAGCTTATTAGTTATTACAACCATAGATAGAGCTATAATATATACCCATCCATAGTAATTCTGCCCGAAGGCAGGTCCTTCACTGAAATCATAGCATTTTCATGCTATTCTTGCAGCTTTACTAGGGAATTATAGGTGTGGTAGCTTCCCGTTGCTTTCCACACCGGTGAAGGATGATTATGATAATGATAAGAATGATGATGATGGCCATATGATTTCAGGGACCGTTTGGGCCTTAAAGTTTTCCTGACATTTGTCTTACAGGTGAGGAAAAATCCATATAAAAACCTCACAGAGAAAAACTGCCCCGACCGGGGATCGAACCCGGGTCCACTGCGTGACAAGGCAGCATGCTACCTCGAGACCACAGCGGTGGACCTATAATAAATATATCAACACACGCACGTACACTCACACCTGCATGGTGCGACAGCCTAGAAGGCCTAGACTAGACCTACCACTCGGTACCTGCCATCTCATCCATGTGTTAATTATGAGGTGGATGATCATCCTGCCAGTATAGAGGTGACATATGGAGAGTATGTCTATCCTCAAGTCGTTATAGCTGATTTTCTCAACCTGGAGCAGCAACTTAACTTTAGCTACCAAATTTTCTCACGATGCTGGGTTGCATCGGTCCCATTTAGCACGAAATTCCACGAGAAAACGCTTTCCTTCATAAGTGGGTGACACAAACCAGCGCAGCGCAAATCTCATAGTTCTAACAAATACATTATACCTTAAACCACTCGGCTAAGCTGTCCATCGCTATGATCTCGTATGCAGAGGGGCTGAATTTTATTTCCTTGAGTACTAGTAACCTGCATTTGGATTTTTACGAGTTTTTTTTTCATCTGTAAAACAAATGTCGGAAAACTTTAAGACCCAAATAGTCCTGAACACCATTTGGCCATCATAAAATTATCTTCCAGTTATGGGCCTACTCTATCTACTCCATGCAGGCCTATGCGAAATATTGTATCTTACCTTAAGGGAGGGGCAATGAGTACTTAGGATTTCTTTGACCAAAGAGAAACGGACAGACAGGTGAATTGAGAAAACAGTTATGTGAGCTACATGATGTTTATGAGAAATTAGGCATAATAAGGAGAGTTAAGTATCTTAAAAAAATGGGCACAAATGGGGAATGAAAGAAGGGCATGGTGATTTCTCTTAGGAAAACCAGAGGGAAAGCACTCTGCAGGTACGCCAAGAATGTGGTCAGATAAAAATATTAACCATGATTTTAGGGAGATAAATTATAAAGCGAATGATCAGAAAGATTAGCTTAGAAAATGGATGTATGGAGAGCTTAAAGTATAAAAATGGCACCAATGAATTAATTAACTAACTTATATTATATTCGCTTGAATAAAAACTGGAGGAGAAATGAATAAAACTAGATATTGACAATCTATTATAAACTTTTCACCTTCTGACACATGTTTATAAAGAATATGTTATTCTTCAAGTGCAAACATATGCTGAAGAGCTAACTTGATTTATCTTTCAGACACAACATTATAGTCCCCCCTTTTTTTGAGTTGACACGTTAGCAGTATGTGTGTTTTATACACCACACCATCTTAATCTAACTCAAGCTAGTATAATAATAATTATAATGATAATAATAATGATAATGATAATATAATAATAATAATAATAATATTAATCATTTTATTTATTCTGACAGAATTTAAGCCATAAGACCATTTCCATACAAGCAGCACAAATATACAAGTACATATTTACAATTAAACATATAACAAATGTAAAAATTATGACATTTTAAAGAGACATTAAAAACTATAATGTAATAAACGGGAAACGCCAATTAATACAAGTAAATACATTGCGCCTGAAGATAATGTTCAAGTCAAAGTTATAGCAAATATTAAAAAAAAAAAAAGTATAATTCTACGTCCGGAAGCCACTGATTGGCTCTGCTCGAAATTTCAGTTGTTAGAAGTGGAGATAACATACGACGTGGAGTGATAAGTTATTCTATGTTGAGATATATTAAGGAAGAGATTAGGTGTTTTCGTGTGTTTGTATTATGATTGGAGGACAAATACTGTAAACGAGAGGCTAAATAATTTGGAGTCATAGTATGCAGAATCTTAAATAAGAGAACTAATTTTGTTCTCTCTTGAAATCGAAACCTTTACAATTTTTGAAAAATGAAGAAATGTGATCAACTGACCACATTCGGACATTAAATGTGATACATATAGGGGCTTATTGCAATATCATCTTCTTATTCATCATAATTATAGCCCATTCACGAATTTTGGCCATTTATTGACCTGTTTCGGCGTCAATAGAAACACCATCCAAGTATTTTAAGTGGACGATCTGATCTTCTTTCTGCAGGTTGATAACATATACTTGAGTATCCAGCGAACCTCCACTTCCTTCTGGCTTTCTTCATGTTGAGACTTGCAAGTAAAGTTGAGATTCTTTATGATAGGAATAGTTTCTGGACATACGATATCGCATTTATTCAGTACCCCATTATTATTATTATTATTATTATTATTATTATTATTATTATTATTATTATTATCGTGTGATTATCACTCAAAACGAGAACCATTTTCATGATTTCCTAAGAAATAATATTTTTAAATGGTGGAAGATACATTTAAGAACTATTTGTTACGTTAAGGGCTCTGGCTTACTTAGCCTGATAGAAACTTGCCCTTAGTAACATGCTAATGAATAGAAAGTTTACCTTAAGGTAATGAACGATATTGTTTTAGACTTCGATAAATTATCTGTGTGAATACAGACTAGTAGTTACACATTGACAACACTAACATATAACTTTGAGGGTTGATAAAACATTTTTATCAATTTATTAAATTGACATGAACTTCCCCCGAGGGCACACGTGTTAACATAAAATATGTCAATAGTACGTATCTGTGGTCAAATATTTACTTCCACAAGCCACAGATATAACAATTCTGATAATGAAAAAAATATACATAGGCTTACCATGGAAATTACAGACAACCTTGATTGTTCAATACTTAGGAAAAAAGTGTCAACTAATCAGAATCTGAACTTCTGATTTTCTAGATGTTTTTAGACACAAAAAAAAACTATAAAAATTACAAACATACAATAATAATAATAATAATAATAATAATAATAATTTAGTTATCATCAACAGCAGCATCAAGGATTAGACCTGCTGGTCTGTTCCGATCTCATGTTAGAATTGGTCTTTCCATCTTTTACTGTGTCTTCCAACATTTCTTCGTCCTAGTGGTTTGTAATGAAGAATTCTATTGATGTGGTCCATCCATTCATCTCTGTATTGTGTAATTCTATCTAACAATTTGAATATATTTAGTTCTCTTCGTATATTTTCATTTCGTTTTCGATCTGTTGTTGTATAGCCAGCCACACTCCTGACAAACCTCATTTCTGACGTTTCTATTCTTCGTTCCTGGTTTTTGGTTAAGATCCAGTGTTCCGATCCATATAGTAGTGTTGGAACCGCCATTGTCTTATAAAATTTTAAAAGTATCTTCTTTCTAGCTCCTTTGATACTTCGTTTTATGGTGCCACACATATAATTAAATTTAAATTAAAAAAATAAAATAAATTAAAAGAAAATTATAAATTTAAGTTAAAAATTTAGTTATTATACTGTTTATAAATAAAGTTCCCTGGGGTATTCTGTGGGTTTGAAACATGGTACCTATTGTAAAAAGAGGGGGGGGGGCTAAAAGTTTTGAGAGTAGGATCCTCAGATGAATATTCATTCCCATAAGGGATTATAATCTTCCCCTCGTGGTCAAACGGTTTAAGGCAAATAACTATTTTATATCTGATTTTTTTTTTAGCTTCGTCAATATGTTGCCCCAAGCCCTTTAAATAATAACGCATATTATATGAAGCTTCTCCCATAATTGGTTTGCGTTAGTTTAGCAAAACAGTGTGCATGTCTGCCAACAAATTATGCATATACATCTCGTCAGTCATGTAAATTATCCGTGACTACAGAAGCTTCAAAAAACTCAATTTACTGTGAAACTGGAGACGACGTTGATCTGGAGAATGTATTCTCACTCCACACCAGGAAATTCACAGCCAAACAACTGGAGCAAGTGGAAAAGAAACAAAATAAACCATATATTCAGCATCCACAGTAGAGTCAAGTGTAACTCAGTGGTTATTGTGGGACAGAGATGAAACGACAGGAATCCCCTCCCCCTAGATAAAAGGAAAAAATCTACCCTATTCCACAAGACCCTTCCCAAACAGGTTGATGCAGCGTTGCCAACTCATACCAACTAGGAATCCGGTCAATAAAAACATGGATTCAATCATACATATTCAATTATGAGAAAATTAGCCTTGAAGTATTACTATTATCTTAGTCTTCCGATTCTTTTATTTTTCTTACTTTTTAACATAACAGCTATGTGTATATAAATATATATATTTGCATAAATGTGCGAAAAAATAATGAGGGTCAGAACAGGGTGTAAACATAGTATTTCCGAATTTAATTACCTTGGGCACATATGTTTTTCAATAAATCATTAAATACAGTCAAATTAAAAAAAATAAATAAATGGAATCATTAAACAACATCTATCATAGTAATTCGGCCCGACGGCAGGTCTTTCACTGCAATCATAGCATTTTAATGCTATGCTTTGCAGCTTTACTAAGGAATTGTAGGTGTGGTAGCTTCCCGTTGCTTTCCACAATTAAACGAAAGTTTGAGAAATAACTTGAATGTCCATAGAAACTAAATTATGATTACACAATAAAGCAGCAAAAAACTCCCTTAAAATATAGCAGCGAAAACTGGATATTGAATTCTAGGCATAAAACCAAAACTATGAGATTTTTGCGTCCTCTTTTAGGTTGGATAAAAAAAAGAGAGAGAACGTTGGGAAAAAAAAAAAAAAAAAAAAAACACACACAAGAACATATTGTGATATAGGAACAGGCTTAACTGACCCCAAACCTAAAATGTTCGTAATGATGATAAAGTATTAATTTCTGTAATTCATCTGTATTTTCTTATATCATGAAGTTGTTTGATAATTAGGTCTATAAATGATTTAACCAGCGGAAAAACACATAATTAAAAATAATTGTGATTTTATATCATATTATTCTACAACGTAATCTACACCGACTAATCGGTCCCGATAGCAACTTTGTAACATTAACCATGTAATATACATGTACGATTTTATTCAAAACCCAATACAAGGTAAAATTGTGCAATTCTAGTTGTAATACAATTATATATTATCTAATTAGTGAAATTTGAACTTTTCAAGTGAAATTAGTTATGTATTTTTTTTATATTTAAAACAATAATATCTATATAACTAATTCACTCACATGCAAAATTCTAGTTCCGCTCATTAGATAATATTTGAAAGCATTTCCACCCAAAAATTCACAGTTTTATCTGTACTGGTTTTGGAGAAAATGGTGCATAGGGCTATGTATTACTTGGATCATGATATGAAAGTGTCAATATTTTGGTCATCTGTTGAAACATATGTTCTAATATATTTCTGCAGAGGGAGCAATGTGTAATAATTACATACAAAACATTTGAAAAATATCTGTAAAATTGAGGTCGCCGTGAATGTTTAACAAATTCTGTATTATGGTTGGCATTCACATTTAAGCAATGGCGATCCTAAAGTTTTACAAGGAAAAACGAATAAAAAATGAGAAGAAAGAAGTTTCATTGTTTGATATCAAGACTCAACTTACATGTCTACAATAACAATAACATGCACTTGGTTGGAATATTGATGTATAGATAGCGTACTGATAGCCTTTAATAGCATCAATTGTCGAGCAATAAAAGAACATCACTTTTACAATTGTTACAACAGGGATTTAAAGAAATACCATGTGTCAAAGTTCATGGGCGAGTTATATGAAAGTATCATTTTACAAAATTCAAGCCGTGACAGCATGTATCATTGACAACAGAATCTGGTCGTTGTAAAAAAGTTGTCTGAAAGTTGTTTAACTTTTTGCAACATATGAAAGAATAAAAAAAAAAGTTAGCGACATAAGTTGTGCACATGTTATCTTCGCATTAGTTCGAATTTTTCTGCTTCTCACCATCATTATTTCACATTATTCGCAATTTGTATAAATTAATGAAAACGTTAGTTTTTCTTCAACTTTCCTTCGTCATAATGTTTGCAATCAATTTTCGATATACGCCCTATTTGCGCACACTTCAATATCATCTGTTGGCTACGTCGTACCTACATATGTAAATTGAATTTTCTCTTTCTTACGAACTTCTGCACTTTTACATTTCCACAGTTTAATTAATCATATGGCATATGAGAACAACAAAATTAACCTTGTGATTTACCAGTTGTATAGATACAAAACATGGACTCTTACTTAAGAGAGGAGAAAAGATTACGAGTATTTGAGAATAAAATGCTTAAGATTTTATTTAGCTAGGAGAGAAGAAAGACAGGAGAATGATAAGAGTGGCCTATATGGTATTTATAGGAAACCGGATGTAATAAGAACTGCGATAAAGGACATGTGGTTCGATTAGGGAATGAGAGAGGGGAATGGAAATTTCATGTAGGAAAATCAGGGAAAAAGCCTTTTAATAGATAGGCAAAAAATGAGCTGGGAGAATAACAATAACTATGATTTGAGAAGGATAATTGTACAAAGAATAATTGGAAAAATATTTCCTCAGGGTAAGGATACATGGAGAGCTCATGTCCGCGTGGTCGTGAAGATCCAGGTTCACATGCAGAGTATGGACAAGTAGCAATTCCAATATAGTGATGAAACTACAAATGTTTGCCAAATGTCCTGTAGGAAGGCAAAGACAACATGCATGACTGGATGCTGTGAAAGAGGATAGTCAACGGATGTAGAAGTTAAGAGTTTGAGAAAGCCCGTGATGGTGGACAGAAACTATTCTTATTGGTCAACGCCGGGATTCGAATTCGAGTCCTCCCGAATGCCGTGTCCAAATGCTACTGCTAGAGCCACCTCGCTCGTAAAAAAAAATATCAACTTTGTTACTTTAAGTACAAATAAGATAATTTACAAGAGCAAGACCAGCTAGATTCATCAAATGAATAAACGACGTGGGATACTTGGTAACAATCACGTTTTCGTGTAACAGTGATGTCAGATGTTACTTATTTAGAGTTTTTAATTGTCTGGGGAATTGTTCCAGTCACTTAAACTACAATAAAACACGTTTAAAATAAACGCTATGATTATTTAACGTTACAAAAATAAATGCAAGCATCTAGTTTTGTCTATATATAGACAAAAATAATATTTTCTAGTCCAATCTTTAAAACCACTGATTCAATATGTTACTTATATATTTTTAGTACGTATTACTTTCTTATCGATATACATTTAAATTTAAAACCACGGCATTTTGCAAGTCCATAAAATGCTGAAATGAGACATAGTATAAAATAAATAACATACAATTCTTCATTGCCAGAAACACACTACAATGTATGCCAACGTCGATTAATATATTAATTATTGTGTCTCAAACCGTCTAATTCTGAGGATCGTGAGTTCAACCCACCGTGGTTAGTGAATTTTTAGGGTGGAAAAATCCAAGGGACAAGAACTCCAGGAGGGACTTTAAAGCCGTGGGTCCCACGTCTGAAGATTTTCGGGCTTGTAAGAGGTCCTCAAGCCTGAATAAAACGGCCTTTTAGCAAAATTTAATCGATCTTCTTCGATTCATTTTCCTACTAAATGACTATTAAAAGACTACGTGCTGACCACATGTCACTCGCTGACGTATGTAGGAAAATAAGCGTAACTAAATTAGTGTGGTTAAGAAACTTCCCACTAGGGAAACACCCATGTTCCGAGCGGAACAAACGGGGATCTGCCAATCAATCACCATCAAGGAGTCAATGCTACAATATTCATGGACGCAGTAAAAAGAGTTTCAAAGTCAATACTGTTTCCATTGTTCTTTTAAAATATAAAACAGGAATATATTATTTTTAGTCTACATAAGAACTAATTCTATGACTTATGTAATTTGTAGTTTCAATGCGCACTCACTAATATCTACCACAGATCCCTATCCTAGCCAACTGAATATTCAAATATTATCGTCCCACCCATGCCAAGATCTTCCTAACAAATTTTCCAGGTTTCCAAACAATTTTTACTGTCGCCATTCGAACTGGAAGGCCTGCCTATCTCAATTTTCTAGACTTATAGTCCTGACAATATTAGGGCGGTATAATTTACGGAGTATCGCACCATGACCGAGCGGTTTAAGACATCATGCCTTGGTGCAGACGTACGGAGCTGCGCTGGTTCGAGTCCCCATGGGGAAGAAATTTTTTCATGGCTTTCGGCCAGAATGGGATTGGTCCCCACCCAGGATCTTGAGGAATTTGGGTAGCTACAATAGGCAGCAGCAAGGGTTGAGAAAACAATATTACAATGGCTGGGATATCCTACATGCTGGTCACCCCTATATTAGCTGGATACTCATTCATCTGTTTTTAATACAAATGTATATGTGAGACCACAAGCCGACTGTAGATCAAGAGCCTGTCGTGTCATGCATTTATGAAGCTCATCATTATAAAGCTTCTATTTTGCATTTTCATCTGTTGTAGGACCGAATGATAATCTTAGGTTCCTATTTTCTAATACTTTTAGAGATGTTTCACACCAAATACAAGATTACAGCTTCATAAATTATTATATTTAAGTTTCTTAGATAAAATCCAACCTTAGCGGTCCACGTCCCGAGGGGTGGGCAACGGGAAGTACGGAACTATTGGGGTGATGTACGGTGGGGACTAGTTTCTCCGTGACCGCTACAGTAGCCGAGGAGGCCCAATATGAATCCCGAAAACCGGCAAATGAGGCTCTGGTTAGGTCCCCCAAATGCGGGGGTTGGCGAAGGGCTGACAACCCGTTCCATAAAAATAATTGTTACGTTTCTTGCAAAGAGAGATAAAGCCGGACAGATCAATAGGCATAGACTTTGGCTAAGAAAAAGGACAATGCTTTTGGCAACTTGGAACATACAAGGTTGGAATACTAAGAATAATGTACTTAACGAGATTACAAAGAAGGGGGTGGATATAGCAGTTCTGACAGAAACAAAAAGGGAAAGAGAAAGGTCAAGAAATTATTGGTGAATAGATGCATGTATGGAGTGGGGTGGAAAAATCGGACAGAGCTAAAGGAGGGGTGTCAATTTTAATTAAGAAGATCAAATCAAGAAGTCAGGAGACAATGAACTGAGAGTAACACGAATTTCTTACTTTAAAAATATTTCTATTTCTTAATTTGCATGATATTGATTCGTTAATAATGTTATATATTTGATTGTTTTTAATACTTTCAAAATCATGACTAATTATAAAGTAACATTTTCAAATATTTTGTTAATGATAATAAATATAGAGTATGTCAAAATATACATTTTGTAATCGAAAGTAAATATTGACTAAAAAAGGCGATAGGTTGTGTTATGAAATACAATGCTGGGTGTAAAGTTGTGATTTCTAGAGGAAGAACCACGCCCCATATTATGACCGTCATTAAACTCCATCAATATCAGAAGTCATTATGTCCATATTTCAGTTACCTTGTTCTTGTTACGTCACAACTTATCAAACATGTAAACATCCATTGGACGGTGTTTAGCAATATCATCAAAATCCAAATACCTCAGAGTATCTATACAAGATTATTCTAGTTTAGCAAAGCGTGGGTTTGCTATCAAAGCTGACTGATGTCATGTGATGGTATTACACGCAATTTGTAGGTTCTGTCAAATTTGACACACGAAGTTATGTTAAAAGGTAAAGGTCAACTGAAAGAAAATAGCAAAATATGTACTGAGATAATAGTCGTCCCCAACTAAGTCAAACTTCAGTTAAAAAACCTCAAAGACCTTTTTTAACTGCTGAAAATACAACATATTTCGAAAGGTCTAGGAAGATATCTTTCAATCGCTGAAGATGAAATATATTCCGAAAGCCCTACGATTTTAATAGGGGCTCATAGTAACCTCAACGGTGAATCAATAGTTTTTTAATGAATTGAAAGTCATATTTCAGTTAAAAAAGCTCATAAGCCTAAACCTTGCTAACTGCTGCAGATAGAACATGTTTCGAAAAGCCTAGGAAGATACCTTTTAAATTCTGAAGATGGAACATATTATAAATGTTTATATGTGCCCATAGTAATCTCAATGGTGATTCAATTGTTTTTAAATGGATTGAAAGGTAAAATGTACCCACCACATGTCTTAGGAGGCTCTTTGAATAGTCTTCTTCTTCTTCTTCTTCTTCACGGTTTAGGTTTATTTACTAGCCTGTTCCGGCTCCAAATTGCTGTTGTTTCCATCTTTTCTTTGGTCTTCCAAAATTTCTTCTTCCTCGTGGTGAATAACTGTATGCTGCTTTTGGTTTTCTATTCTCAGTCATCCTCAGTGTTCTTTCCAGTTTCTTCTATATTTTTCTATTGTTGTGTTAAATTCCTCTACTTTTAATTGTCTTATTTCTGTGTTATGTTTTTGTCTGTTCTTTGATATCCTGCTATTGGTCTGAGGAATCTCATTTCAGCAGATTGTATTGTTGAATTGTCACTGTCCATGTTTCGGATCACTACGTAATAATAGGCACTGCCATCGTCTTGTATAATTTCATTATAGAGTCTTTCCTGGCTTAATTTTCAAAGTTCTTTTTAGTGCTCCTGTTATATAATTAAACCTATTTATTTTGTTATTTATATGTTTCCGCTGTGTATGATATTTCGCAACCTAGAAAGTTATATCTTACCACTTGTTCTATTGGTCTATCTTCTAATATTACCTTTGTCCGAACTGGATGAGCACCCTTGAAGGCCATTGTTTTTTATGTTTCTGATGATATTTCCATGTTGTACTTTTTTGATATTTCATTTACTTTATATAGCATTCTTTGTAGTTCGTCCTATGTTTTTGCTATTAAAATCTGGTCATCTGCAAATGCTACTTTGCATAGTAGCAGCTTAAATCCCCAACCATTCTAGACAATCGACACGAGATAGCAAACAAGTTGTCAGTCCTGTGTGATGGCCTCCAATACCTCCTGAACATCCGTCTGGTACTCATTTCCGTTAAAGGTTGAACTCAGGCCCAGGGTCCAGCCAGAAAGTTAGGAATCGAAACCGCGACCTTCCGGCTTGTAGCATATCGCCGTAACCAAGTACCTATGGCGGCATCAACCATTAGGTTAGGTAGTTACCGATATTCGGAAATTAAAACAATATTTTATTTTAGTATTTTTAAAAGAGTAGGCCTGAAATAATGCACATTGGAGGTATGAAATATGTTTTGAACAAGTTGAGTCACAATTCGTGTGAGAGAAAAGTTTGTAAATAAGTCAGCGATGATAGATGACGTGAGAAGGAATTATAGAGTTGTAGATGGACATGAAATATTACTACAGAGGAATCTACTTTAAGTTGTGAACCGATCAAATGACAGACGTGTATAGTTATATAAGAACTTCTTTTGTGATTTAATGTTCCTGCAGTTTGTTAGAGGATCTGCATTTTGTCTCCAGGTTGACGTAACTGACAGCTCAACCGATACGGCAGTTTTTTAATAGTGAAGCCGAACAATTTAATGTTTAAGCTTTGCCAAGAAAAACAAGTGCTAAAAACACTGGGAAGAGCGCAGGCGTACTGGTATGATTGCCTGTTAGTTTAACTCAACAGCTGACGTATTTACAATACTCTAGCACTTCCGGATTTTATATTTAATTTATTTTAAAGTATTATGGTATGCAGGTCCACCGCTGTGGTCTCGAGGTAGCGTGCTGCTTTGTCACACAGCGGGCCCGGGTTCGATCCCGTTGGGGCAGTTTTTCTGGGTGAGGTTTTTATCGGGGTTTTTCCTCACCTGTAAGACAAATGTCAGGAAAATTTTAAGGCCCAAACGGTCCCCGAAATCATCCGGCCATCATCATCATCATCCTTCACCGGTGTGGAAAGCAACGGGAAGCTACCACACCTACAATTCCCTAGTCAAGCTGCAAGCATAGCATGAAAATGCTATGACTGCACTGAAAGACCTGCCCTCGGGCAGAATTACTATGGATGGATGGTATGCAGACCAGGACGTTTTGATGCCTAGAACAGAAAACGATCTTCAAAGACCACTACATCGATTTGTCAGAAATGCAGATAAATATAATATGGCATTATCAATTAATAAGACAATGCATGTGGATACTCCTATCTGTAGATCCAATAAGATGTAAATTATAAATCAACGATAGGATGTTGAAAATGTAACTTATAATAAAAATATAATGGATTTATAATATAATTATTTGATTTTCCCAACTTTTACATAAATCATATCAGAAGAGTCACTTTTTGTTTTGTTTTTTGAAAATCTGATCACCCTTACTTAGATTCATTATAATCGGTTAGCTGAGCGAACGTGTCTAGTTCAGAAGAACTTGACTCAGACCAGTCATCCTTCAACATTACCTAAAAGGAACAAGTTTGGCAAACCAGCAGAGTATGGGAATCACAAGCAATCTTCATGACTCATTTCAAGACCCGCTCTGTCAGGTGCACCAAAATGTTCTCTGATATATTGCAGTGTAGACAACACGCAATTCAATCTCATCTCGCCTTGAAAAGAAGGCAAGTTCTCAGTTCATTAGGGGACAACTCGAATGCGCTATAAGGCTAAGATAGTGATTCCAGATGCCTACCCCAAGGACACGTGATTTAATATATGTAACCAAATTACTTTACAGTATATAGGCCTTCTATATGTTACAGTTAAATTAATTAATGTAGTCATTATGCATTGCAGAGACTTTTGATGTCCGAACTCCTTTCAAAAAACGTTAAGCTGAAAATATATAAAACTATTATTCTACCAGTTATATTATATGGGTGCGAAACATGGACTCTTACTTTAAAGGAGGAAATGAGATTACGAATATTTGAGAATAAAGTTCTTAGGAAAATTTTTGGAGCATAGAGAGATGAACAGACAGGTGAATGGAGAAGACTACATAACAATGAACTACATGGTCTTTATAGGAAGCCAGATATAATAAGAACAGTTAAGTCTCGTAGACTGCAATGGGCTGGGCATGTTGCGCGTATGGGGAATGAAAGACGTGCATGGAAACTTCTTGTAGGAAAGCCAGAAGGAAAACGCCCAGTTGGTAGACCAAGAATGAGGTGGGAGAACAACATTAACTATGATTTGAGGGAAGTAGATTATACAGGGAATGATTGGAAAGCATTAGCTCAGGATAGGGATGTATGGAGAGCTTATGTCCGCGCGGCCATGAACCTACGGGTTCGATAGTGCCAGTGAGTAAGTAAGTCATTATGAATAATAGGCGATCTAGACATTTTGCATAATACTGATTTTTTATAGAATTAGAATAACTTTTATTGAGAATAAATTTTTATACACATTGACACCCGAATGACAAGTGCTCCTGCTAGGATGCAGTTCAGTTAATGAATTTATTCTTCTCTTCTCAATGTAGTTTAATCTCTCGCCTTACAGGTATCTTTACGTGCCCACGCCACACGAAGACCCGTCGGAGAAGAATTTCAAATTTTGAATCATACATATACTATTTTTGATCACAAAAGTATATGGAAAGCCTCCCAAAATAAGTGATCAGCACAATCCAAAGCCATAATTTGATATATACAGAAATCATGTACAGTAAAACCTACGTCATCTGCAGAATTTTCACGTGTGGTCATTAATACTGTAATTAGAGTCTCAAGACAACCCTTGAGGATGCCAGACGCAGTCTCTGGCGAAACGTCGGGGAACTACAAGCCTCACGACCACGGCCTACAGCCCGAAAATCTTCTTGAAGATCAAAATAGTATATGTAACACAGCTCAGTTTGAACGGCAATACAAAACAATTTTATTACACAAAATCGAGAAAGAATTCAACTACAGTTTCCCAACTCCCTCGCAGGTAACGCAAGCAGGCAAGGAAAAGCGAGGGATTTCCCGCTGTCACATAAGCAAGGGTATGCCCGCAATACAATGGCAACACAAGAAGGTAAAACGATATAATGCAGAAAGCGTCATATGCATAATTTTCACTGTAATTATAACGTGCTTATGAATAATTTTCCGACTTACTGAGATAAAAATTAAGTATTGGTTCTTTAAAAACCATTCCGTTTCCGCGTTATGAAGGTTTCCGACTTATACGGGACGATTTTACATAAAATCGTACTGTTCTGGAGATTTTTTTCAGTCTCTACAGGTTTCCTTCTTATAAAGGTTCCGGCTAAGATAGGTTTTACTGTATTATAAAGTTAGAGTTAATAACAGACGAAGAAAAAAGGAAAATACAAATTTAGGAACAAGTTTCAAAATAGAAAATGCACTTTTGCCGTATAAAAAAATAATACAACGGAAAAGAAAATAGAAACAAATAGAATAAATTAATACCAAACTGAGAAATTAAATATATTAGGATATAATAAAAACCAGAATAGGATGTTACTTATTTGATGTGGTAAGTATACATTACGTAATAAGAACAGTTTAAGTTACAGGGGGTTATTGGAAAAACATTGGCTCAGGATAGTGCTGTATGAAGAGCTTATGTTCGCACTGCCATGAATCTACGGGTTCGATAGTGTCAATAGAATTACGCAATTATACTTAAAATATCCACGGCGACACAGGTCGTTGGCTTACCAGTCGGCTGCACGATCATCCAGCCAGTATAGGGGTGACATGTGATCAGCATGTCGGATCCCCCAGCTGATTTCTTCAATCTGGAACCGCTATTTATTGTGACTGTCCAAATTTCTTGCGATACTAGGTGGGCATCGGTCCATTAGCCTACTGGTCGAAAATCAATGAGAAATTTCACCCTCCCATGAGGACTCGAACCAGAACATTCCCCGTAGCTCTTCACCAAGCTATCGTTGCCTTGAACTGATTGATTACGCCGCGGGACTGGTAATTTACATAATCGCTGAAAAATCACTAACCGTAATAAATATTTCGGGAAGCGTAATTTTATTTTGTGTGCCGTAAATCTATAACATGGGACCCCACAACTTTATTTTCTTTTCTAATGAAGCCATAAACAGGAATTTCACATCCTTGATATCCTTTAAACCCGACCGGATTTCAACTTGTGAAGCTCAAAATCAGAGGCGAGCATGGTATTCACTACACAACCGGAACCACCAATAATAATAATAATAATAATAATAATAATAATAATAATAATAATAATAATAATAATAATAAGCTGAGTCTCGGGGTAACGCTACCTCGCTTGCAGCGGGCCTGGTTTCGATTTCCGGCCGGGACTCGTTTTCGGGGTGAGCTTTTTTCGTAGTCCGAATGTTCCCCGAACATCATCTGGCCATTATAAACACCCATATAATGTTCGCCTTGTTTAGTATGAATGGATGAGTCTTGAATTAAATGTTCGTGTTTTCTCGGAGGTGGCCCTGGCATAGAGTTCGTCACTCATCCTGGGAAGCCTTCCGTGTCTTGTGGTCTAAAAGGTATGCGTATGATCCAGAGTTACAAATCCTCTCCCGACAGGCAATGTCCCAAAAATACCCGGGTGTCGTGGGGCATCTAAACTTACTCATAGAGGGAGAGATTAAACAAAGGCAAAGAGAATAATAATAATTATAATAATATTTTGTCACTGTTTACCAATCACCTCTTCATAATTATTGTATTTTAATTAACTTTTTATGAAAGATGAAAGTATTATATTATTAAACTTAGCCAGAAGTTAATTGTTAAAGGAGGATCCTGTCTTTTCCTTTGTGTGTCTTAATAAGAATGTTAATGGATCAATTGCAGCGATAAACTGAATCACCCATCACCCTCTTAGAGTAGCACAAGGGGGGAAAAAAAAGGTGTAAAAAATGAGTATGTCTGGTGGGAAATAGACTACTACAGCTGTTTCACTTCAATTGCTCTCTTGAACCCAATAAAGCGACTCAAATATTTAGTTTCTGTTTTACCTGCAGATAGTCTTACTTGTCCTTATTTTGGCACCCTCTTACTCTTATTAACACCTGCAATTTTGAACCGCAACGGAGATTCGGAGTTTAAAAAAGAGAGGAATTAATTCTTGGTGCTGGAGACATGCCTACGTAACAAAATGGCAGAGAGCCAGCGCCTAAATTTCCATGCCCCTCTTCCATTCCCTATTTGAGCTACATGCCCTACCCAATGCATTCTAGTAGAATTTAATTAAACCGTATGGTATACATTGCGACAAATCAAACATGGCAGTGGCGAGTCGATTTTTAATTCGGGTTTCAGGTAAACCATTTCTAATGGTCCGATTTCGCTGAATTTTTGGGTATACCTTCCTTAGTTTATTTTAATAGCATATGCTGGATTTCGTTGTGAAACATTATAAAATTCGACCGCTAGAGCGATATTTAAATTTTATTTTCAGATGATCTCTACACCTAATAGTCCGACTTTACTGTTTTTTTAATGAATTGCTATACTCTTAAGTTCGGTTTCGATGAAACAAAAATCGCGCGGCCGCTAGAGCGTTATCGAACATAATTTATATATAGAGGCCTATATCAATGTTGATCAAGGTCATTTTCGGTGTCTGCTACATAGGATCGCTGAAGATTTATTTATTTTTTCAAAAATCTTTTCACGAGAACATCAATAGCTTAATTCTTTCGGAATTTACTAAAGCTACATAAATTATGGAATTTAATAACGTGAAATAAGATGCTGGCCACGTCATCACTACACTGGCTGAATGATCATCCACATCTATGATTAATATGTGATTGTGAGGCCAGCAGCCGACTCGTAGGACAAGGCCATTCTAGGCCTGTCGCGTCATAGAGTTGGATACAAATTATGAGTTTCATTGTGAAGCTTCATTCGCCCTCATCCCTTGAGAAACCGAATATTAGCCTCAGGATCATATTTTCGAATGCGTTTAGTTTGTATTCCTCACTGAATAGAAAGTATGTAGCCTATAGAATATAAGATAACACTAAGACAATGTAATGAATGACAACTGAATAACAGATGAACACAGTGGAAGTCACCCTTGTTTGCATTATCGACGTAACTGCAATTGCATGCTTACGTGGGAACCAGGCTAACTTCTGTATTTCATCCCTTGACAGTAGAGTAGGGGGAGTATTATGGAGGGTTGTTTTATCAATGAAACCAGCATCACTGTGCAACACACAGACAGGCCAAGGTTAAAATCGCTAGAATAGGGAAAACTGGTTACAAGAAAAACTAGCTTGCCCTACAGCTATACAGGGAGATCAACATTCGCCAAAACACACCGTGTTTATCAACAAACTAACTCACTAACCCGGTGGTTCGTAGCCTCACGGACATAAGCTTCCCATATAACACTATTCTGAGCTAATGTTTTCCAATCATCCCCTGCATAATTAATGTTATTCGCCTACCTACTGGGTGCTTTCCCTCAGGTTTTCCTGCAAGGAGTTTTCATAGCGTAGGCCTACTTTCATTCTCTATTCGTGCCATATGTCCAGCCCATCGCAATATCGAGATTAACTTGTCATTCTGGACATTACAAATAGGTTATATTAATCATTCTGAGTTAAATTTTCCAATTTGTAGGTAGGTCTATTTTATACCTGCTCCATTCCTCTCGGGAATTAAAGGGACATGAACTGTGAAGAGATGATTTTTAATTCTCTATTTTATACAATTGTGACCCAAAGAGCCGACTATTGTCAGAAATTTGATAAACTGTTATAAAATAGATGTGACAGACAAATGTGATTTGTGTGTTTATTGAGTTGCAAGATCAATTCTAATCTGTGCGTGAAATAGCGGTAACTATTGTTCAGAGGCCTCTTAATCGGCTTCTTGTCTTTCACGATGCCTAAATTTACGTCACGGGTGCAAATGAATCTACTTCCCTATCAAAGAAAGTCAGAATTGTTACGGTTGTGATTTTATCTTAAATTCTACTATACAGAATGTTAATGAATAAATATACCTGATTATAGAACGGTTGCATACTAAATAATTTGAGATATGGAGCCCAGAATCTCAGATAAAAATAAATCTGACATTTCGGTCATTAAAATTATTTATAATTGATAGTCATAATCCAGTTACAAAATAATTGGAATATTATGAGAAGAATTGGACCGTAATTAGCAATTGGAAGTAAGCCAACTGTTAAGAATTTACAAATTTAAAAAAAAAAAAAAGGTTATTACAAAATCCGTAAAACTTCAGTTAAATGAGTAATACTTTAAAAGATACATTTTGATTACATGTTAAGAGTTGTGTTTCAGTAAATCTACAATTAAGATCTGACTCATTCCACTTCATCCAGTACCCTTATTAAAGGTTAATGGCATTAAATGTAAACAAATGGTAACTTATTTTTAAAAACCCGGGGTTCCCATTCTTAAATCTGCTGCAAATTCTTCTGCAAGCAGATAAATATCTTGTTTCTAATTTATTTACGCTCTTATAAAAATAACTAAATTTAATAATAAAATGTTCTCCTTATCTTGAAAAGTTAGAGCTTACAGGATAAAGTTCACTAAAATTTCGCCTACATAATGACCTGCAGAGATGCAAGAATACATTTTCGGAGCATAGAGTACGTAACAAAAAGAAGTTTCTTGGCTAACATCCAGACTCGTGGGTTAACAATTAATGGATCTTGCCCTTACCGGGAATCAAACTGGGATGGATGATGGAAGAAAGGCCATGGATAACTACACATGCTATGAATCTTTAGAAGACATTTAACTTGGAAATGTTCTATAGAGATTCTGATAATGTCAAGTAGAATTACAAGCGGTGGCAGTTTTCATTACCATGTTCCTCAAAGAAAATGTCTTAGAATAATGATAAAATCTTTCTTCCTATATTTACATGTGACAGTTCTCTATTTCTTCCTACAGCTCTAACTCACTGGCACTATTGAACCCCTAAGTTTAAGGCCGCGTGGACATACGCTCACCATACATCCCTATCCTGAGCTAATATTTTCCAATCATCCCATGTATATGCTAATCTACTTACCTCAAATCACAGTTAATGCTCAAACTACTAATATAAACTAGTTTGTCATCTATGTAAAGGCAATATTGTCAGAAAAACTTTAAATTATTTTTATTTAATGATGATTCAACAATTTAATTCTATGGCGTATGAGTTCTTAGGTTCAATACTAAATCCACTAGTCCCTATTCTCAACCAACTGAATACAGCGAGGTCTCTGAACAATATTGATCAGTCCTATCACGCCCTAATTTTAGTTTCATTGCTAAAGTGCATCGTTAAATAATATATTAACATAACATGAATAAAATTCATACTCCGGTAACTTTAAGATCCACCAGAATATTAACCCCTCACATAGCTTGCTCCTAACAATATTTACTCAAGGATTTCCCATTAAAATATTGAATTATGCCTATTTCTACTGTCATCCCTTCGAGCTAAATAATCCTCTAGACTAGATTTAATAATCTTGACAATATTAGGATAACGTTATAAATTATAGAGCTCGTATTTTGTTGTGAAGGTTCCTCCATTTTCACACAACCTGGAGCCGCTACTTATTGTAACTACCCATATTACTTATGATGCTGTTCTATATTGGCCAAAATTCCATGACAAAATTGATTCTCCCATGGGGACTGGAACCAAAACAATAAATTTATCTAGTTTTAAAACCCTCGGCTTCCGAGCAGGAAAATCTAAATCAAATGCAGTGTTATTCCCAGAAAACTCATTCCTACATTCCATGTTTGAATTTGTTACCAATAAGCTAAAATGAACTGGTAGAGCGTTAAATTGCTTCTGTAAAATTGAAAAATTGCAGGTAGATTTTAGAACATTTCAAGAAAGTGTCAACACAAGGATTTGTGTAAATAAACTTCCTTTCTACTGACGCACCGTTCTATATTATCACTGAAAGATCAGGAAAGTTTTAAATTTCAGCTAATTTGTCAAACTGTCGTTTTTGAAATCTTCTTCACTTCCTGGCTTAGGCAAGAGTTGCCTGTATAGAGATAAATGTTTAGTCTTGTAGAAAGAATGAATCGCAAAATTACCAAAAGAAGCATTTAACTACAAGCCAAGAGGTTCAAGGAATGTAGGAAGGCTAGTGAAAAGATGGACAGAACAACTGTGAGGCGGATCAGCAAACAGTCATTCATTAATATTATCGCGTCTGGAATCTTTATGTATAACCAGTAGACTGTGCCAGTCTTACTGAGCTAGCAATTATCATACTCGCCTTTGATTCCGAGATTCGAAAATCCATTAATATTTTCAGGACATTAAAATCCTGAATAAAGCCTTGGGGTCCCCTGCCGTAGAGTTATGTCATGCAAAAGAACATCAAACTATTATGGAAAATATTTTCACCTACGGAAGTGAAACGTAAACAATATATTATTCAGAAAATTATGTTTGACATATTTTAATATAAACTATTGAGAATATGTGTATACTCCATCATCCCGCAATTGGACATGGGTGCTCCCTAGTTTCTTAACCAGTATAATTTAGTTACGCTTATTTACCTATAGATGCCAACTAGCTACAGCATCGTTCCCAACCTGTGGTTCGCGAACCCCAAGGGGGTTCTCTAAATATTTCAAGGGATTCGCCAAAACATTTCCGCAATAGCGGGTTTCGAGGTTAGGTTTATTGTTTCCTTCATTTCTGGAGCATTGTAATATAATAATAATAATAATAATAATAATAATAATAATAATAATAATAATAATAATAATAATAATAATAATAATAATAATAATTATTATTATTATTATTATTATTATTATTTCAGAAGATCGTAGGCTTTGGAGGTTTGGCACGGGAAGACGGCAGCAGCTGTAAAAACCCGAAGATAGAGAGATAAGATTATTTTAAAATTAAATTAACCTATAATGTCCCTTGTGCATATGTGTAACATCGGAAATTTATCATATTACTTCCACAATAAATTAATATTTACCTCGAATGCCTGATTTACAGTTATGTAACAACGTTAGGAATGCATTTTATTTCACTACAACTAGGCCTACACATTGTGCAACTTTTAAGCCGTAACTAGAGTAACTTTAGTTTTAACCGTTAAGGGTTAAGTTAATTTAAGGTCATTAAACCTTTTTCTTGGAATTAAATTTTATGCATGTCTAGTGTATGTATATTTAAAAGTCAGTGGTTCACCCAACTCAGATCGTTGAAGGGGTTCGCGAGTCAAAAAGGTTGGGAACCGCTGTAGTATAATAAGTAGCAGCTCCTATAGGGACTGGATGATAGTCTACCTCTGTGATTAACACAAGTGCATGTGATGTTAGCAGGGGCCTTTTGGACCTGTCGCAAAAAGGGAGTTTGGAGTAAAATTATATTTCATTATCGATGCTAGTAAAATTCATGGCAAGTTTCCGTTTAGGTATTCGTTCACAGTAATATAAAGTACGGTTAAAAAGTATAAAATAGTTACCTTGTAGGTCCGTCTCCTCAACCTAATGCATTCTGCTGATGATGGGACTAGTCCCGAAATGCCTAGAGTTTTAAAATAACGGAGACGGACCTACAAGGTAACTGTTTTATAGTTTTTAAACGTACTTTATATTACTATATTTCATTATCATAAACGGTTCTGGAAAAAATCAGACATTTGATTAATTCAGTATTATGATAATATAACTTTAATGCTCCCATTAACTAATAAAATTAAAAACATTTTCAAGAAAACAAACACATGTTTACCAAACGCTTATATAATCATCTACACTCGATTGAGAGATGAATCTATATTTAAGAAATAAAGTTCGCATATCACAACTGGTAATCGAATGAGAAACTTTCTACTCGTGGCAAACAGGAATACTGACCACATCAGATGACGGAGCGCAAATCGTCAGGACATTGCTCCTTAGCAGGAAAAATTGATGAATCCGTTATCTTCGAAAATAGAATTTTATACAACCCTTTATTATCTGCTGCATTTACAAATACATGATAGAGTGCTAGTACTGTACATTCTTACACACAGATCAAAACCATAAACAGGAAGATATTATATATTACTTAAAGTAGAAAATTCATGTTAATCTTCATAAGTAATGCCACGAGTGATTTCAAATTTATCTAGAGAATTTGGAAATCGAGAGTGGCATTTGTTAGGACTACTTAACGAATAAAATTAAGCTGTTTACTCACAAATCATCATTTAACGCTTCTTTTGTTTATCACTGCAACCAGATCATACTATTTATTGCCAAAGGAACGCAATATTGTAAGAATGATCTCTAGTGGAGAAAAAATGAAACACATCAAACTGTATATTAATTCATTTCTGATGTCCTATGATGTAAGTATGACAATTATATTTTTCTGGATTATTACCTGGGAAAAAATACATTTAAGAAAGTGCAAACAGTAGTTTCTTTTTTTGATCGTATAATAAATTGCTACAAATGTTCATATATTAACTCCTGCATGCGGGATGTGTTGACATCTATGCACTATATATATAATCTGGTAGCCGTATTTTTTATAGGCTCAGTCACTGCAAAATAATGGTCAGACCTGTTCAGAATATTAAAAAGGAGGAGCTTTCTTTAATATGGTAAATATAACACTGATAAATACTCGTATTTCGTGAAACACGACTCTGATTGGTTGTAAAACAAATCATTGAAACGTGATTGGTCACTGACTCCCATTTGGGGCATGAGTTAAATAGTCAGTGCAATTATCCTTGCCTTCTCGGCTCTTGTCAAAGAATTTAAAGATATACATTATGAAACGATAACGTAGTCCAACCATTTCTATTGGTGCGTTTTTGTTTTTTCCAACAGAGTATGTTATTTGAAGTTGTTCTCCAATATCTATGCTTCTTTTTTATCTAATCTCGTAGGTACTAAAAAGTGGTCTTAAAATTTTCGTTTGTTTCTTGCTTTGTCTACACCAGTTTTCACTGTCGTGTTTAACTATCGCCCAGGAGCGGCTCCTCTTTAAGAGCCATTGGGGCCAGACTCGCCTCCCATTTTAGAGAATGTAAATTGCAATACAATGTACAATATTTCATATTAGTCATTTTTCTTCATGCGCTTCCATTATAAGTGACCTCTACGGAGTTTCGTAATGCATTTTAAAAATCTTGATTAATTCTGTTGTAATTTTTGAATTCTTAAAATTAGGCCTATGTAATTGTAAAACTGCTATTCAAAATAATAATAATAATAATAATAATAATAATAATAATAATAATGATAATAATATAATAATAATAATAATAATAATAATAATAATAATAATAATACCTTTATTTTACCTGGCAGAGTTAAGGTCTTAAGGCCTTGTCTACCACTCAACCAATTATACACACCTCTTTTAATTCTTTATTCGTACTGGAAGGGCAGACTACACCGCGACCTGAAAGACCTATTGTACTATCTCAGTACATTATGGATTAATGGAATGAAGTCTCCTACGGTGTTATGTGAGTTGTAGGTGGTCTTCCGAGTCCGGCACACCAAGACTAATATCGCAATTTTTGGGTTGAGCCCATGACATCTAGGAGGGACATAAACCTTCCGTTGGCCCCTTTTGCTGATTTTTGTTGTTGTTCAGGCTCGGTGTCATGAGCCATCACCCTGATCCCCTCCCCAGTAGGTCCTCATAACCACATATTTTCAACACACGTAGGTGCTAACCAGACTATTATTACATTGATATGAAGTGAAGCGTGATATAAAATGAATGAATGAGAAATGAAATTACATGAAGAGGAGGGAAACCCCGAGAAAACCCGAAAAATCCCGGTATGATCCACCACCAGTACCCCTCTTGAACCGCGAGGATTCGAATATATGATCCCAGTTGGACAGCCGCGCGTATATCAAGACGACATACATACCTCTATTTCAAGCTATTTATCCTTTGGTTTTCCTCTCCAATTTTTCAATCACAGTTTAAATACCCGATCGAACCAGAAACCTCTTACTCTACATCCCACAACACAATCTCACATTATTGCCCATTCCTGTAAAGCTAGACCACAGAGCATCTTAGTCTATGGCTAAACTCTGGAACTCCTTACCACAAGGGATTAGGGATAGCCGGAGATTAACACTCTCTAAAAGAATTTTTAATCTTTTTCTTCTGTTATTGGTCTTTCAGCGGATTAATTAATGGTTTCCGATTTTCGCTTCTCTAATAATATTAACTTGATTAATTTTAGTTTAATTTGTTTAAATGTTTCTGTCTCTAATGGCGTAACCAATGTTGAGCCATAGCCTCTCCCTTGTCAGGAGTCACAAGACCAAGTTAATTTAGTTACCTTATTTGTCCATAGATGTCATGAATGTCATCCGGTCAACATAAGGACTCAAAGAGAAATCTAGCAGGAATTCAAGGTATTGCTAGAACATTCAGGTCGATAAATTTTGCTCAGAGGCCTCTTTTTCAGGGTTAATAATATTTTACGGGCCTGAAAATGTTCAGACTCGGGACCCACGGATTAATGACCCTCCCGGAGGACTTGCTCCTTGGATTTTTCCGTCCTAAAAATCCATCGACCCCGGCCGCGAATCTCGGGACCAGAGGCAAGAAATATAACCACTAGTCCACCGCGGCCGATGTTTAAACGTTTACTTATAATAATGAATCTTTATTACAATCTTATGCACATTTTTCTGTATTTAAGCTAATATTTTTCACTAACCGAGTTGAAGAAACGGCTTTATGGCCACAACTCTGGCAGTTTAAATTATTATTTTATATCGGCCGCGGTGGACTAGTGGTTATGCTCCTTGCCTCTGGTCCCGAGGGTCGCGGGTTCAAACCCGGCCGGGGTTGATGGACTTTTAGGATGGAAAAATCCAAGGAGCAAGTCCTCCGGGAGGGACTTTAAGCCATGGGTCTCGAGTCTTAAGATTTCCAGGCTCGTAAAATATCCTTAAGCCTGAATAAAAAGGCCTCTAAGCAAAATTTACCGAATTTTTCCTTCCTAGTACTACCTTGGTTTCCTAGATGTCAGTAAGAGGCGGAACGCTGATCCTGGGCCACGCCAACGACATCTATACGAAAACAAGTGTAACTAAATTAGTATGGTTCAATTCTTCCATGTAGGGGGAGAGCGCCTAAATCTCGTTTAGGGAAACAAGGGCTTACAAGATTATAATTTTATTATTATTATTATTATTATTATTATTATTATTATTATTATTATTATTATTATTATTATTATTATTATTATTATTATTATTATTATTATTATTATTATAACGTTACACCAAATACATAGTAAGTTCACTTCGCATCATCCTGTTCCTTTAATAAAGATGCATGTGTTTTTACAGATAGTGGAACTAAAAGCTGGGTCTCTGCCTCCTGATACCTTGGAGCTGAACATTACGAGATGTCGCGGAGAGCTGAGACTTCTGACGGGAGCATTTTCTCAGGCGTGGACGCTGCGGAAAGTTCGCCTGAGCCAAGTGGATCAATTGGTCATACGGCGACATGCATTCCTCAACGACGAGGCGCGTCATACTCTGCTGGAAGTGGTGGACTGTGGCAGCGCTGTTATAGAGACGCACGCCTTCAGGGACGTCAAGGGTCCTATCACTGCTACCATTAGCCGCTGCGCCCACGTCATTATCCAGAAAGCTGCCTTCTCCTGGATACTCGCCATCACTATCAGGGATGTGCCCCGGCTCGAACTCTTCCAGCAAGCTTTCTCCTTCGAAACTCCAAGTGTTGGACGCCATGGTCCAGCTGCCACGGTGAGAAACTTTATAATCGCTTTATCATATTCTCATTACAGTCCTTATCATAATGTTAATAATAAATTGTATTAAAAAGTCCGTCATGCAGGAACTGCGTGAACTAAGAGAATTTCATAGCATGTATGTATGGAATGGTCCAATTTTCTGGTTTACGGAATACCTATCTATAGTTTTCCGTCCGAGGGCAGGTCTTTTTCTGCTATGGTTAGCATTTCCATGCTATACTTTGCATCATTACTAGGATATTATAGGTGTGGTAGCTTCCCGTTGCTTTCCACACCAGTGAAATATGCCCTAAGCTTCCACACATGTCTTACAGGTGAGGAAAACCCCCGAAAAAAAATCACCCACGAAGCCTGTCCCGACCGGGAATCGAACCCAAGCCCGTTGAGTGACAAGACAGTGCGCTATCTCGAAACCACAGCGGACGGAATACATCATTATTTTATTAACTGAATCATATGTATCTGGTTATGTTGCGATAAAACAAAATGGTGGCCGCTAGGCGATTTTCAAATTTTCGCTTCAGGTCAACTCCCAAACTTATTGGTCCCATTTTGCTAATTAACGTATTCGACCTTACTTTTCTTAATTACAATGTGTCAAGTTTGGTTCCGGAAAAAAAATGAAGCCGCCATGGTAATTTTTGGGCCTACTGCACTGTAGGTAGGATTACTGAAAATTCGTAAAGACTTTTTAAACTTCTTAAAAATATTTTCATAAGAACAACTCCAATAGCTTCATTTCTTTGAAATTCACTAAATATCTATCTTAATTTCGAGCTGACTTGCATTTAGAGGATGCCAATGATAATTGAACAATTTTCTTGAAATATTAATGGTTGCATAAATAACAATAGCCTCAGCTGAATCCCTGGAACGACAGGCCTCTGAGGTCTTTTGCTTACTAGCCGGCTGTTGGTCTCACATCCTCATGGGTTAATCATGATCACCAAGTCAGTCTCCCCAGCCGTCATAGCTGGTATCTAAACCTGGAGGAACTACTAACCCAAATTCCCATGCTGGGTCACTCATAGGTCTAAAACAGGCGGAAATTCCGTAAGAAATTTATTCCCCATGGAGACTCGAACTAGCGCGTCCTTAACTGTGTTCTCTTACACCGACTGACTACGGTTTTTAGTAGTTGTTATGTAATTTGAGTTAATAATTTAAGGTAATGTTTCTCAACTCACCCCCTATGAAGTATAAGGATTTCCTGGGGGCCTTGATGACATTTCATTATTCAGAAGTCTAATACCTGATGGTTTATATAACATAATTTAAATCAAGTTTATAGAGTGGTACATAAATATTAATGTTTTTATGGTGTAAAGATTACGGGTTCGATCTCCCGTTGTACCAGACCTTTTTACTCTTTCGATATAAGGTATGAAACGATGTAAACTAGCCCAGCGAGGACAACTGATAAACTACTTAGTATGAGTAGAAGTGAAATTCAGTTAACAACATTGAAATTACGTTGAGGAATTTCGCCATGCTAACCATAAACTCCCTGTACTTTCTTCTGCTAAACCAGTGAGAAGAACCACTTCAGTCGTATTTAGGTCTTTGTTTCAGAGTTTTTTGCATAAATTATATACAAAATGTGCTCATAAGTAATAAAGCATGACATGCATGGAAAATGTTAAGACAGTCTTGAGACCGCAACTCTACTAACAAGGTAACAACGTAACATTAAACAACTATCAAAAGCAATGAAGAGTCTTCATCATGCAAAATTTTAATG
The DNA here is from genome assembly GCA_030220185.1 of Diploptera punctata. NCBI lineage: Eukaryota > Metazoa > Arthropoda > Insecta > Blattodea > Blaberidae > Diploptera > Diploptera punctata. Next base: position 1,748,869 of record JASPKZ010010264.1, on the reverse strand, counting down.
TCAACATTGCAGATAAATCTAGGACTAAAGATAACTGTAGATGTTTCTAGTTTCAAAATGTCTCTGAAAAGGCTTTCAAGGCTTGTCTCGCCCTGGAATTCTATAGGCCCATATAGGATGAAACCAAACTACCGACAACCTTTCACAAGTTCTCCAGGGATGTTTTTCGAGTGTTTTTTATAAGGAACCTATGGTCTCCGATGGCTCATTACCGAGTAATTTAATTGTTTTCGTTTTGACCTCAACTACCTTTGTATCTGTTTATTCGGAATATATATATATGATATGCATGTTACGATAGGAATCATGTAAACCAGGCTCTCTACGTGACTCCACAAGAAAAAACCCATGGGTGTCAGATTTAATGACCTAGATGGCCATGGAACATGACCACCACGACCAATCCATTTTTGCATGAACTGTCCATCAAGGTATAGCCTAAATATTCACTGCAAAATATGCTGGCGCCCCATAATCTTGAAATGTCATACACCTGCGAATTATCAGCAACACATTCCGAGTATGATACAAAGGCGGATGAGTTCAAAACGAAAATAATGAAATTACTCAGTAATGAGCCACAGGAGATAATGAGTTCCTTCTAACAAAAGTCAGAAAACATCCCTGAACAAGTTGTGAAAGTTTGTCGGTAAAGTTTATATTCATCCTATATATATATATATATATATATATATATATATATATATACATACATACATACATACATACATACACACACACACACACACACACACTATAGACCTAAATATATGGTAATGATCATTTTCGGTATGCTTTTATGTAATCGATTAATTTTGTAACAATTATTCAAAAGACGTTTCGGGAGAACAATCCTACATTCGATAATCATTATAATCATTTTCATTACGGCCCTTAAAGAAAATACTGAAATTCCACAAAAAAAAAGAAAAAGACTGTGCATAAATAAAAAGGTATCTTACTGTATTTACTATAATTCAGAATATAATCTGGTTGATAGGATAAAATTGGATTCCTCGGAAGTTGGAATTAAAGAAAGCAAGGATAAACAGGATAGCAATGGGTAGCCTTAGCCTCCCTCATGACAGCCTCCCAATCAATACTATCAGTCTCCAACTTTTTATGCCTGCCATTGTAAAGTTAGCCTAAAATCATCAAACCATCTTAGTCTGGAACTGCCGATCTTCCTTCAACCACCAGGTTCATCATCTAAGAGATTTTTATGAATTCTGAATTTATCAATTCAATCTCCTAAATTTGTTATCAGTAATAATATCATAATACTTATATAACAGTTGTAATTCTGTATTTGTCCTGATTCGCTATGTAACCTGGACACAAACGGGAGATATATATTGTCCTTAAATTTTTCATTTCACCGGTATTTATCATTGCAATAACTCCTGATAGAGTCCAGGGTTCACTTCCATAAACAACAACAGGTTTTCATTTTCTGGATTATCAACATTACAGATTTCTAGAAAATTGGAGTCTTTAGCCCCACGATTCAATTCGCAACCTGGAGGACCTTATCTTAGCCGAAAGGGTCTTTTTAGGCGCCAGACACTTGTCCTCACCCCTCTCCTTAATGGGCATACAATTTGTTATATGACTGCAAATCTAGCAATGGATTTAGTGATTATACCTATTCGGCATCAGTACAATCCACACGACTAAAAGAATTCGCTAATACAAGTTAGAAATCTAACAGTAGTTTTTTCCCACTTTTAAATAAGCAACGTGTAAATTTTTGATAAACACACAGTAGATAGATGTTTGAAGGATAAACGATAAAATGACAATGAAAAAGTAAATATTTGCTCCAGTTTTCAATAAAAATTAAGCAAAAAAAAAAAGGTTATGAATCTCTGCATTTAAACAATTTCACAAATTAATCAAACGGAAGCTATTACATCAAAAATCCAGTTGTATACTAACTTGCAGGAATGGCTAGAGATTGAATAACAAGATTGTTCTTTCTAATAAATGAATGTAAGGGTCACGGGTTAATAATTTCAAGACAACATCCGACATCCAGACATGCGAGGTTAATACTGTTAAAGCTTACCCTTCTGTAGCATTCATTAAGTACAATCTAGGCGTTCTCACACATACAGCATGCTTAAGTTGAATTTTGATGTGGAAGAAAAGACCAACATATACTTTTCATTTGAAACTTAAATAACTTATATTTTATACTACTACTACTACTACTACTACTACTACGTTACATGGCGCGACGGCTTAGAAAATCTTGCTAGCCGGCTACAGGTCCCACATCCATATGTGTAATTTATAGAGATGGGCAACCGTCCAGCCAGTTTACGGGTAACGTGATCAGCATATCTTGTCCCTCAGCCATTATAGCCGGTTTTCTCAATACAGTAGCTATTAAATTCCTCCGGAGGCGGGTGGGAATCCGGTCCCATACTAACCGAAATTCCAAGAAAGAAATTTTCATCATGGGGACTCGAACCAGCGAAGCTCTGCATCAAGTTATGATTCCTTAAATCGCTCGGCTATTGCGCCGGATATGTACTTTTATAAATCACATAACTAATCTCCATTAATGTTCAGTTATTCCAAATACATGGAAGCAAAATACTTTTTTTTAAATTAATAAATCAAATTAGCAAAGTAAGATTGGAAGATAATGAGTCAAAAACAAAACTCACGATTTAATTTAGAAAGAACCTAGCATTGGGTCATATAATTTTAAAATTGTTAAATTGATTAATTTCCATACACTTACAAGACTTTGAAACTGAGACACCGTTCAACGCTAGATGTTGTGTACACAGAGTGTAGAATGTTTATAAACGGCTGGAAAGGCAGTGCACATTTACTGTGTCAGACGTCGCAATTGAAGGCCACTCAGAGGAAGATTGTGTATAATGTAATTACGCATAAATTACTATTTAGTTTTGTTTTATAAATACAGTACCTTTTATTTATGTTATAAATCATCGTCCGCGTGCACAACACCTAGCGTTGAGCTGTGCCTAAATTCCGAGGTCTACTTATAACAAATCGACAGCTTACAAGAAAAATATATTAAGTCCAGAAATAGGTAAAAATTATGTTTAATTATAATATACATGCCTACAACACAGTGTTCTACCTACGGGGAAAATGAATTAAGTTCTACCTCTTAATAAATCCTTCTAATGAAATATTTACAAATTTTAACCCCCATTTTTCATAATCATACAACATTTACAGTTCATTCATCTCAACACTGCATCACCTAAAAGTTAAAATATAAAATTGATACCTGAAATCTGTCGTCCTCAACTAACATGCTGTCAATGTACAGGAGGCCTTTCGAAACATATGCATGTTTCATCTTCAGCTCCTGGAATGGTACCATGGAAACATATGTTTCGAATGCCTCCTGCATATTGACAGCATTTAATAGTTGACGACTGAGATATCAGATACCAATTTTTAACTTTTATATAATGACCTCAACGGTGTTTCGTAATTAATTTTAAAAGTACTGACTACATCGCCTCATCTAAAGATCGTTGTTTGTGAACTCTCACCTTATAGGCACACACACACACACATATTTCCAAATGCCCCAGGTTGTCATTTCGACATTTCTGGTGTTCTCTCCTGGTATGGCGTACTTGTAACCCACTTCTGAGGTTGGAGCGCCTGGAAGGCGGGGTTACGCTGCCCCGATGATATGAGAGTTGATGATGATGGTAATGATGTGCCAGGAGAGGCCTTAAACTAAACTTTATCTAATTAGGCGAATATGATATTGATGACTAGATGGTGTTCGGGGACCGTTTGGGCCTTAAAGTTTCCTGACATTTATCGTACAGGTGAGAAAAAATCTCACCCAGGAAACTTGTCCCGATCGGTGATAGAACCCGGGCCCGCTGTGTGACAAAGCAGCACGCTACCTCGAGACCACAGCGGTGGACAAACATGGCGAATGATAATTATGATAGCCAGATGATATTCGGGGACTGTTTGGGCCTTAAAAGTTTCTTGACAATTATCTTATAGGCAAGGAAAACCCCCGAAAAAAACTTTCCCCAAAGAAACTGTCCTGATCGGGAATCACAGCGGTGTACATCAACACGCCTTTTTCACTTTATGTAGATTCCTTGTAAGTTCACGAAATAAAAATGAGGTAAAATATGAAAGATGAGGAAAAATTGGGGCTGCTAATACAGCATAACCGTATACAAGATAAATAGTCAGTTTTCGGCAAGTAACATTCTCGATAATTAACTAAAAACCCGTCTCAAGTTAGTGGATTCAAGTGTATGAGACCCCAATATATCACGTTTCTAGTGGTGAAACATTATATGTCATTCATCAGTTAAATTAATTATAATTACAATATATTAAACATTTTGCTATGACGATGACTCTTCATATGCGAAAGGGAAATTTGGGGAGGCGACATGAATCCACAGGTAAGTTTGTTTCTGTCACATAGGACTACGATGAACAAGAGCTTCTGCTCGTTCAGGTGTTGCTGCAGAACGTGATGATGCCAGAGCTGCCAGAAGGAGCGTTTCCGTCTTCAGCAGCAGAGGTGCGGTTGGTGAACGCTGAAGTTCGCACAGTCAGGAGGAACGCTTTCTGCGCCAACACCATCTTCTCAGTGATATTCCAGAACACCTCTCTTCATCGCGTAGAAGAAGAGGCCTTCAGCGAACGCACTTTCATACAGTACATGGAGATGTCCGGAGTTCGAATCCATGTCTTGGCAGCGGGGGCAGTCAAGGCGGGCATCAATAATCTTACTATTCAGCATTCCAAGTAAGTCACATATTAAATATTTATATCCACGATTCCAGGCAAAATAACATTTTGTTCATAACAAATGTAACATAATTGCGAAAAATATTTACACTGAGCGCAGGATATCTGAAAGCTAATTCAACCCAGGAAGTTACTACAGACCTTACGGGCTAAGCCAGTGTACCCTATGAACACGGGGTAGATGTTGCCAAACTCATAATAACGGCATTTGTTTGTTTAGGGAGGGGAGGAGGGGCAAGGTTAGCAGTACATTCTCCAAATCTATGTACCATACATTTAAAAAACATAGTTTTTCTTTTACGGCATGCAGACTAGTTTTATAGTAAATATGAGAGTCGACACTTTCACACAGGATAGTACACGAGCTCAGTGACAAGTGGTAACTGTTTTTTTTTTCTTTAAGAGGGGGTGGCTTGGACGACTACAACTTACAACTCTGTACCTGCTGTGTTGCATATTTCAGTTTTATTCAAGGATTTCTCTCAAGAAAATACCGTTAAAATGGCAACTCAGTTCCCTATTCCAAACACACAGTAACTTGACTGTAGTTTACCGTTAGACCCTCAAGCATTTCTCTTTTACATCAACTTTAAACTGAAGTACCAACCAATAAGGACAATATGTTTACCGTAATCCAACCCTCCTTGTTTTAATTGTATTTCATTATATCTGTACTCCAATTTTCAGCACTGCTGGGCACTGACATGGAATAGCTTAACAGGTGTTTTCGATCAATTCTATAATATTCTCTTCACTTCCTGAGAACTCTTCCTGTGTTGTTGCACTTGCGCTCGGTTTACGGGACATTTCAATTCGTATTTTCAAAGGTTTATACAATAATTATTATTATTCTTTAAAAGTATTCAAAATGTTTCACGTCCAACATTACTTCTCAAAGTTATGTTACATATTTTTCTGTATCCTTAAAATAAATTAAATCATGCCATCTCTATATCAAATGTGTTTCACATATACCTTCTCATAAGTATTGTATTTTTAACAAAATTTTATTTATAATGTTTTCTGGCAAAAATTATTTATTTAGAATGTTTCCTGGGAAGAAATTAAATTATTCTTCAAAGTAGAGACTATCATGTTTTATAGTCTTGATCCATCTTCCAGCGAGATTTATTGTACCCCGACAGTACAAGTCTCTGGGTTTTGATGCGAAGAATTCGTTGAGATGCACTTTCAAAGCAATCTCTGATTTTTTGTCATATTATTCGTGCAGTTTGGGGTCCAGTCGGATTTGAACCCATGACCTTCAAAATTTCATGAATTCTTCCCAGTTATTGAGAATAAATATCAGCATCGTCTGTACTCCATTACTTATGATACAACCTGATAATTAAATTACTGAATATATTACTTATATTTGGAATAAGTCTGAATATTTTGTAAAGAAACAATTAACTAGGCCTAAATTAACTAAATTACCACGTCATGAAACAATTGTTTAATTAAGGTTTTTTTTTTAATTTCGAATTAATCTACTTCTAATACTGTATTAGAATTTATTAAAGAAATTTCAAATAATTGTTCAGCTATAAATAAGTATATTTGTGTCACATTGTAAGCCTGCTTTGTTATGGATGTTTCAGATTATCAGAGGTGTTGGGGAAAGCCATGGAGATAACAGTAGCAAAAGCATCATTCATAAACAACCTCTTCGAGAAAATCGCAGCCAGAGGTTTCATCCTAAACTCTTGGAACCAAGTCATCATAGAAAACAACACCTTCCGTTGGCTAGAGAAAGATGCAGTTCAGACACCAATCGAGTTAATCCCAGGAGTAGCAGCGTATGATTTCAGCTTCACAGGAAACAACGTAGAAAAATTGAGTCCAGGTGCCTTGAAGTTTGTTGTGGAGGCTCTAGAAGGCGGAAGTGGGATAAAAACGAGACTTTCAGAAAATCGTTTTACTCAGGTTTGCCAATGTAAACTCAAGTCATGGGTGCAGAAAATGATTTCAGCGAATAAAGACACAGTAGACGAGATATTTAATACTAGCTTATGCACAGTTGATCTCCTTTTGGCCAGGTGCTTCAGCGTGCCGCAAGGCTTCATAAACATGAGGAACTACACAGATCTGATGTGTGGGAACGAGGATGTGATAAGATGTGAAGAAAGCAAGGGTGAAAGTGCAGTGGGTGTAGTGAGAGACAATGAGGACTTGAATAGTGAAAAGAAAATTTTGGGGACGGTATTATTGGTAGTTGTGGTTGCAATAGTGGTGATTCTTTTAACCTCTGGAGTATTATGGCTTGTACGCAAGGGCTACTGTTTGCAAACTCGGATACTGTTACTTCCAACCATAACAAGTTGTATGACTAGGTTTTCCGCCTTGTTTCAAGGTGTAGGTTCGGGAGGTCTAGTAACTGCACGCTCAATATCACGTCTTTCCATGCACGAATACACTGAACTTCAACAGCAGCAGCAGCAACAACCCACGCTTATATTTGCTGATGACAATGTCAGTGATGGTGAAGTGGAACAAGTGTTATGTGAAGATAAATGGACGCAAACTTTGCCAGAACAACTAACTCAGGAACTGCTCGAGTCACTGAAAGAGAAACTTGAGGACCCATATGACTGTAAAGATGCTAGAGAGATGATCGAAAATTTATACGAACTCATAAAAGTCGAAGAAAGTTGCAATAACAACAACATGCCTTCGACATCTGCAATCATCGAACAGTTTGATGACGATGACGAAGAAAATCTTTACGACGTCATACAAGTGCCATCGTCACCGTCCAGAATTCGACAAAGTTTCAAATCTAAAAAACCAACGAATACTTGTACTGTAGGAACAAGAGCTCCTTCTCCTGATAAACTTCTTCCTTATTCGTATGCTTTAAGGAGTAGACATCCAGCAGTAGTATGTGAGTATGTCGAACCTAGGGATCGTGAACAGCATTTATATACAGAACTTCCAGGGGGAGGTCCACCGCCTTCTAGCACTTTACCCGCTACCAGCAGTTCGGATTCCAATAGATCTCCAACTCGACCGCTGAGTTTTTTACGTACTCTAGGAGAATCGCTCCTGCCCAGAACATCTGCCACTGTAGGTAGTAAACCACAGCAATCTTCTTCCTTAGTTTGTGAATATACCGAACCAACGGACGCTACTGTGCATGTTTATAGTGAAGTGTCGCCAGCGGGAACGATGCAATGCTCAAATAAAATGGCGAACCGTCCGCTTCCGAACAAGCCTGATGATCAAAAGACTGTGACAATAAAGGAGGAAGATGATCCTGGGGAAGGAACTTCAATCTCCTAAATAAAGCTTAACTGTGATAAATATAAGACTTATTCTTTCCTTTGTATTTAAAAGACGCCAAGGATTGGATATGATATAATTGTGATTATTGCCTTTTGTTCATAGATTATATTATATTATTATATCTGCTATGCAAATTAAAATTGCCATTTTATAATTTACAGGTTTCTAAATAATTTACTACTTTCAACATGCACTGTATCTGCACACGAATACTGTCCAATGGAGGTATATTAATTCATTGTTTCCTGCAGGTAAATCCACTATTTCCAAATTTTATATTTGCTCTACTTTTCTTTTTGTGACTGCATATAATCCTCTTAGTCCTCTGGTCCAGGGATTACCATGCTCGCCTCTGGTTTGAAGGCATGATTTGAGGAAAATTATACAGGGGATGATTGGAAAACATTGGCTCAGGAAAGGGATGTATGGAGAGCTTATGTCCACGCGGCCATGAACCTACGGGTTCGATAGTACCAGAGTTAGTTAGAGGTATGACTCTACCTGAACCAAGTTATCACAATCCATTCACGAATTTAGGCCATTTTATGTCCTGTTTCGGCCTCAATAGAAATACCGTCCAAAAGTCCTTTGAGTGGATGTCCTGGTCTTCTTTGCTGTGAGTCGTCATATTTTAATTCCTTCTGTTAAGACTTGCAAAGTTGAGATTTCATAGGGCGGGTTACTGACCCGACGCTAAGTATTCCAGCAGTAGAACTGCTACCTTTCATTATCTATTCATACACTAGAATATTGCATTTACTCAATACGGTTATACCGCTGTGACTGGGTCCTCAGAGTCTCGTTCGTTAAAACCACGAGAAGACGTTTTGTTGCATGTCACTACCATTTACAACACAATGAGTCTTGCAGTGCTTAATAACTGGGAAAGGATTTTTTAGGAAAATGTATAATCCAATTTCTGATCCGGAGACATGGTGAATCAGAACAAATGCAGAATTACACCTGTTGTGCAAAGATAACGATTTTGTTACTGATGTCAAACTTAGATGATTGGAAAGGCTACTAATGGATAAGATCAGAATTTCCCGAATAATCTTATATGATAAAATCACCCCCAGAGTTGAATTGCGACTCTAATGACATTAGTTGTTAAAGAGCGTCATTAAATTAAAAAAATACCAATATAACAATCCTTTTAATTTTTATGTTCTTTATCAACTTATACAATATTAAAATATATGGTTGTATGCAGATACAAAAAGGAAAGCTGAGTTAAGGAAAGAGTGGAGAATGCTCAGTTTGCAGTGAAAGACCTGCTATTGAGCATAACACTATGAATGAACACTGTTTCCTCCGAACATTCCTTTAACATGCAGTTTCTACTCAGCCAATTGATTTTTCTATCCATTATCATTCTTCCGCCCAGCCTATTAAAGATTAGATTTTGAAGATTTTTTTTTTGTTCAATACCACCACGTCATTTCGACATTCTGGTATTGTCTCCTGGCATAGCGTTATTGTAACCCATATCTGAGGTTGGGGCGCCTGGAAGGCAGAGTTACACTGCTCCGATGACATATATGATGGTGATAACTTAATGAATATGTTTACGATAATGATGGCCAGATGATGTTTAAGGACCGTTTTGGGGTTAAAGTTTACTGACATTTGCCTTATAGGCGAGGGAAAACCCCGAAAAAAAAATCATCACCAAGGACACATGTCCCGACCGGGAATCGAACCCGGGCCCGCTGCGTGACAAGGCAGCACGCTACCTCGAGACCATAGCGGTGAGCATTTTGAAGACGTTATAATTAATATATACCCGCGAATGTAGATCGATTAAGTGATTACAAATCTCTCACCTTTTAGCTGGAATGTGAACCAGATATTTCAGGCTGCAGGGCGCCCTGACTACGGAATAGATAGTCCAGTTTTGAGCCTGTACAACGGAGAAAAGGATATTTTTCTTCATTGATTCGTTGTCCTATTGTTCCTGATGGCCATTATAAAATATGTACGTCAGCTATGAGTCGTGGATGCTTGCATCCACGTCCCAATAGGCCGTCATCGACTGAAAAACATACCTTTTATGATCGAAATGCATACTGAATTTATTAGGCGGCTCCTTTGCGCAAATTGTTAGACACCCCTTCTTCCATCTCTAGGTCCCGAGTTAGTGTATTGGTCACTGGTATTACTATTGGTCGAATCTGAGCCAGGGCAAATCTTTTTTCGTGATTTCTCACATTTTTCTTGTTAAAAACTTGACCACTTCTCCATAGCCATGCCATTAATTTCGTTACATTTCATCCCATCTATCCATATGATAATATTAGTGGCTTCATCTCATCCCTCAATCTGCATTACACCGGACACAAGTAGAGTATTTTAGTGTACTTTCCTAAATACCAAATCCTTTTTTGTTATCCTGTAACGCCTGTAATTTATATTTCAAGGAAAAATCTTCAGGAATCAGGATTTCAACTGCAGACCTGCAGGTTTTACACAACATATATTTACTACTGAGGTAAGTATTAATTAAATAATTACTTTATTTAGTTTTATGTTTACATTATGTAAAGTGTTATATTAAAAGAGTTCCACTATATTTTATAAGTAAGGATTGTTGAAATATTGTGAATTTATAATTGGTTAATGATTTAAAATATTTCATTTTTTTATGTTTATATAGAGCATTATAACAAGGAAAATATCCTATAAATATCGGCCCTAAAATGAATAACATATGATTATATATATAGTCCACCGCTGTGGTCTCGAGGTAGCGTGCTGCCTTGTCACGCAGCGGGCCCGGGTTCGATCCCCGGTCGGGACAGTTTTTCTGGGTGAGGTTTTTATCGAGGTTTTTCCTCACCTGTGAGACAAATGTCAGGTAAACTTTAAGGCCCAAACGATCCCCCAAATCATATGGCCATCATCATCGTCCTTCACCGGTGTGGAAAGCAACGGGAAGCTACCACACCTACAATTCTCTAATAAAGCTGCAAGCATAGCATGAAAGTGCTATGATTGCAGTGAAGGACCTGCCCTCGGGCAGAATTACTATGGATATATATATATATGAGAACAGCTGTTTACATAACCATAGATATGCATGTTAAAGAATCATTATAACACGTAGAAACAGAGCAAATACATAGACATTGTCATGGGACTGGTTGCGTAATTGAAATTGGAGAAATTGAAAACTGTGAGATGAGCTCTTAATATTAAAAATAAATAATAGAAAATACTGGCATTTTTTACCAACAACTAATAATGTTAAGTATAAAATATTCATAAATCGATTAATATTACATATCTATGTATGTAATCTTCTCTATTAAAAGATTGCCAAAGAAGAAAAAATAAATCCTCAGATTTTGATTAAGAGCATTAATTGCTAGAAATTAATTTACTCTTCTTACTTCAAAACTACACTAATTATCTTTATAGATAATTAGATTTAATAAGAATAGCGAGTATCATACACTGTGATGGACAGGATACGTGAGGAAAGATGGGCACGAAAACTTCTTAAAGGAACTAGAGGGAAAACGCCCAAAAGACCAAGAATGAAATGGGAGAATTACATTAAACATGATTTCAGGGAGATTAATCATGTAGGGCATAGCATGAAAATGCTATGATTGCAGTGAAAGACCCGCCCTACGGCAGAACACTATAGAATAGAATTATGTAGGGAATGGTTGTAAAATACACCATGTCTCTAAAGAATACATTAATACGATCGTACATTTATAATTCATACACTCAATATCTAAGCTGAATTTTTATGGCTCATATGATGCACTAGATATTTAAGGTTTTCTTTTTTTACATTGAAGTTTCCTCTGTTTACCACATATTGCGCTGTGATTTTTTTTTATGAATTGTCATAAGTGCCAAATTTGGTGGATCAAGAATTCACACAGAATCATTAATTATAAACGAAATTCATCCAAACTGAATGTTTTCTTCCCCATGTCACAATAGCAAGCTGTATGGTCCGTTTTTCTTTATGACTGACATATCGATAATCTTGACTCGCTCGAACTTTCGTTAATCCCACAACTGAATGAGGATTTAGATGAGTATATTTTCCAGTAAGATGAAACATTACCTAAATATAATTGTGAGGATGGCAACTATCTTAATCGAGTGCTTCTGAAATGTTAAGTAGGACGAACAAGACCTCTTGACGATCCTCAGATTTAGTCCCAAGTGATTTTTTTTGTGGGTAGTGTCCCGCGCCGTAGCCGAGTGGTTAAGGCAGGAAGCCTTGGCACAGAACTATGGGACTTGCGCTGGTTCGAGTCTCCATGGGGAAGAAATTTTCTCATGGTATTTTGGTCAGTATGGGACGGGTGACAACCCAGCATCGTGAGGCATTGGGTAGCTACAATAAGTAGAGATTCCAGCTTGAGAAAACCAGCTATAACGGCGGGGACTTGACATGCTGACCACATGTCATCCCTGCACTGGCTAGATGATCGTCTACCTCTGTGATTAACACATGTGGACGTGAGGCCAGCAGCCGGCTGGTAGGCTAATGGTCTACTAGGCCTGTCGCGCCATGGAATTATATTAGTTATTATTAGTGTTTATGTACCTCTATCACGTGACCTAAGTGAACTTCATTGGATTGAAGAAGCTGCAGCTACATTCACGTATACTATTTTGTTTATAGAGTTGGCAATAGTTGAACTATCGCATTACACACAGCGCCTTAAAACAATGCCTTAAAAATTATATATATAGTGCATATGAACCATCAATCGCCAGCTTTATCAAAATGTAACTTTCTTTGGAGAAAAGTGAAATTTAACCAATAATTAGAAGATAGGTAGCCGTAAAAAAATAATATTTAGACATGGCATTCACGATCTATCAAGTAATATGGGAAGCCTTTCTGGAAGGCCTACTTTGCTATTTACTTTGTACTATTATACATATTTCTTCCTTGCAGTTTGTTTTTTCCAACTTTTCAGGTAATGTAATTAAGTGTCTTTTTAGCATGAATTAGAAGTAAATTGTTGCACCTGTTGTAAAAAATGCCTGGATATAACGGAAATGCACTAATAATATGTTAAAGCTCTATGGTCATGAAACATTTTCACTACGATACAGAATTAAAACATAACTGAAGAATTTACATTATCTGACAACATTATTTCAATGTTGAACAAACACCTTGTAGTTTTATATATCCATAGTAATTCTGCCCGAGGGCATGTCTTTCATTGCAATCACAGCATTTTCATGCTATGCTTTGCAGCTTTACTTTGCATTCCACACCGGTGAAGGAGGATGATGACGATGGCCGGATGATTTTCGGGGACCGTTGGGCCCTAGGCTTGTCTTACAAGTGAGGAAAACCCCGAAAAAAAACCTCGCCGGGGAGCCTATCCCGACCGAGATCGAACCCGGTCCTGCTGCGTGACAAGGCAGCACGCTACCTCGAGATCACAGTGATATACATGGGCTAGTGATCAGCATTACTGACTACTGTTTATGAGGTCCCGGGTTCGATTCTCGGTCAGGCCATAGACATTTTTTCTTAAAGGGAATTATTCCTGTGGTTGCCCATGGTCTGGAATTTATATTAAGAACTCTCCTGGTGCTTCATTATAATTTATCATCCATCATATCGGGATATCCAGGTGCTACAACCTAAGAATTGGATTAAAATCCGCCAATGCCAAGGGAGAAAACCAGAAATGTCATAAAAGACAACCTGGTAGTATATATATATATATATATATATATATATATATATATACGCGTGTGTGTCTGTGTATTAGGGTGTCCCAAAAAATCGAAGTATATTATTTTTAACGCATACCCTCTTTATTTGTAATTTTAAAATAGTTGTAAACACAATTTAGTGTACGTAGGCCCATGACAATCCGTGCCGACTTGCTTCGAAACATATCAGTACTTGATCCATATTTTGTTCGTCTTCCGGGCTTATAGGCCGTGATCCGGTTGTCTTGATACTCGACGTTTCGTCTACTACTGCGGTAGACCTCATCAGGAGATACTGCGTGCTCTCTGTGAACTCCTCAATAGTCGGCTGCAGACTGTTGAGGAGTTCACAGAGAGCACGCAGTATCTCCTGATGAGGTCTACCGCAGCAGTAGACGAAACGTCAAGTATGAAGACAACCGGATCACGGCCTATAAGCCCGGAAGACGAACAAAATATGGATCAAGACGCCGGCCGTGAAAGCCTACAATTATATATATCAGTATTTGCTAACTAAAACGAACGAAATTCGCACAATATTTTTTTATTGTAAAATAGTAAATAGTTAAACGTTTTGGGCATATTGATGTTTTATTTAGTAATTAAACTTCTAGTTCTACAATCCTTCTATACTAACCCAGTACAGATGTTTGGCACGGGTTTTCTTGATCCAATCGCAATAATATTTGCTATTTGAACTACTAAGGTCAAACAGGAAAGAAAAAAAGTATGCGTATTTGATTTTACGAAAAAAACTCCTTTATATCTTGGGACACCCTAATATATACATATACAGGATGTTTCTAAATTAGACCGACAAAGTTTGGGATCAGATAGATAACCTTCATTAAAGTACATTTCGTTAAGGAACCTATAGGCTGAAACGCTTCGTTTCAAGGCTACAGGGATCTTACAGGAAGGGATTGAAGTAAACGGATAAACACTCTTTTCAGTCCAAGAGGGGCTTTATCATTACTACTATCGCTTGGTTTGTTAACTTCCGGAGCTCAGTAGCATTCGGAACTTATTACAGCAAGTTTGTTTACATCCATTGGTACGATCTGTTGGATAGGTAAGGGTGGGCCCACTGCTTGGCTGGCACGCTCGCCTGCCCTGATCTGCCTAAATTTATTTTTGTGGAACTCAATGAAGGCAATGGTTTATGAAACCGATATTGATTCAGAAGATCTTGTAGCACGTACTGTCAGCGCAGCAGCTGAAACACGGGAAACCCCTGGCATCTTTGGAAGGATAAGTCAAAGTATGGCATATTGATGCACTGATGCACAGTTTGTCTGCATATCGATGGACGTGTGTTCCAGCACTTGTGATGGGACAATAAACTGGATCCATCCTGACAATGCAACACTGGAATGAGTGTTTTTTTATTTTATAATGAAGTAACTTTTGTTTCTGCTTGTCTGTAAAGTATTTGCATTAACACACAGAATTACTTATTTGTACATACCTACTTCCTTCTATCCATTCCTCTCCCCTCTTGCACTGAAACTGAGAGTCACAGCTTATAGGTTCCTTAACAAAATATGCTTCGATGAAGGTTAACTAACTCGGTCTAATTTAGAAACACTCTGTATATAACATGAAAAGAAAAATTGACACCTGAGCCTGATTTGATTGGTGTTAAAATCATGACCTTGATTTTGTCCATATTAACCATGAGATGATGGAGATATGAAGAATTCAAATGGTTAATAGAACCTTTCTTGCAATACTTCCAATTTTAAAATGTAAAAATGTCCATCGCAGAACAAAAATGCTCTTATATAAAACAGTAACACGACATACAATAAGACACGAAAGTGAAACCTGAGTTCTTTCACAAAATGCTACCAAATTAATAGATGCATCTGAAAGGAAGATACTCAACAAAATCTACGGCTTAATTAACGATCAGGAAAACTGGAGAATTAGAAAAAATGAAGAATTGAGTTAGCTGTACAGAGAACTTCAAATCTCAGATGTAATTAGACTGACTATTTAACTCGTGCCCCAAATGGGATTGAATGACCAATCACATTTTAATGATTTTTTAATTACAACCAATCACAGTCGTGTTTCATCTCGAATCTATCAAACAAGTTTATCATGTTAAAGAAATCTCCTTTTTTAACATTCTGAATAGGTCATAGCATTATTTTGCAGTGACTAACTCTGTAAGATATGCGACTACCAGATTGCATATATAGTGCACGAATGTCAGCTGAAAGTGCTTGCGGGAGATAATATAAAAACATTTGTAGTAATTGATTATACCACAAAAAAAACACTGTTTGCACTTCCTTAAACGAATTTTTTTCAGGAAATAACGTTGCAGATAAATATAATTGACATATTTACATCACAGGACATCAGAAATTAATTAATACCTATAACGTTGCTTATAAATTTCTCCACTAGGGTGCATTCTTACAATATTGTGATCCTTTGGCAATAAATAATATGATCTGGTTGCAGTGATGAACAAAAGAAGAAAATGAAGCGTACCAATCGTTTCTCATTTGTTTTCAAATATCGCCGTTTACATTAAATATATAAATATTTTAAAATAATTATAGTTAAATAATGATTTGTGAGTAAACAGCTTAATTATATTCGTTAAATAGTCCTAACAAATGCCACTCTTGATTTCCAAATTCTCTAGATAAATTGGAAATCACTCGTGGCGTTACTTATGAAAAGATTCCAATGGGCTGGTCATGTGGTAAGAATGGACGAACGAGGAGAGGTGCACTTTGGGAGAAGGCAGTGAGGCGACCGAGAAGACGATGGGAGGACACAGTGGGTGCAGACGCCCGCCACTACACCTCTGGTAATAAGGATTTAGAAGACCGTGATTAAGAACAGGGAAGAATGGGAAGGATTTGGGAGGCCAGGGGCTGAGGATGGATGGATGAATATTTAAATAATAGACAATAGTAACATAACACCTTTCGTTGAGGATGGAACCGAAAGGCCTATAAACAAATTTTAAAGAAAAGTTAAAGTTGGACAACTGCACCTTACAAGTGTCAATTTTATGATTTTATAATGAAAATATAACGATTCAATTATCTACGTGGCACAATTAAACGTACTTTATTGAATAAAACTAGAAAAAAAAACTTATTTTAAAACTTTACAAAGTATTGGCAGTTCCATCTCTTATCTATGGATGTGAAACCTGGACATTAACAAAGGCAGATAGTAAACAAATAGAGGCTGCAGAAATGAAGATGTTGAGAGCAATAGCAGGATACTAAAGGGCCGATAAAAAGAAAAACGCAGATATAAGAACATAACTTTAAATATATCTCTGCGAAAGAATAAAATACTATCAAAATGCTTACCTTCAGCACGTATTACGAATGAATAATTCTTTTTGGTTTATACCAAAAGGAAGAAGATTGTTGGGAAGACCATTGAAGAGATGGAAATACCAATTCGACCTATAATGAGATCGGAACAGGCCATTGGGCTTAACCCTTGTTGTTGATGATGATGAAAATATATAAAATATTTATTTTTACACCGATTTATAAAAATGCGTTTTTTCTACTATATAAAACTTTGAATATACACTTGTTTGACATCGATCGGGTTATTAAACTTGGTTTTAGTGATGTAAATATCACGGAAAAAAATCTTTAATACAAATCAGGACACTAACTACTTACAAATATTAATGCAAAATTGTGCTCAGGAACGTGTGTAATATTCTCACAACGAAAGAGAATAATTTTCTCTCACAAGCTTTTTTATCATAATCATCATATTAAAATAAATCTTATTTTCTTGCTGAGAGATGTTCAGTTTTTATCGCACTACTGTTCATGCTGACCTTCTTGTGTCCTAATTTGGTAATGACGCACAAATATGGAAGTAATGGTGAAGTATAAATGATTATTCTTTCTCCTACAGCCATCTATCCTTGTTTCACAGTTTGTTTTTATAAAGTGAGCCAAAAATGAAGAACAAGTCTTCTGAAGAAAATCATTTGCACGTACCAGATAGCGAATATTTTACATTACCACAAGACTTTCTTATAAACATTCTTAATGAACACTTCATAGGGAATTAATTCCAATATCCCTGTCTAAAATTAGACCATCACATTCCTAAGGAATTATTCTCTCAAAATTGAAGTACTAAATATGCATTATATGGAAATGGACAACTAATGACAAATGAGGGAAATTTCAAGAAGTGGCTGAATTCAAATATCTAGGAATAATAATTGCAAATAGGAACGGATCACAAAGATATTAAACATAGGCTCAATTCTGGAAATGCAAGCTATTACGCATAAAGGGATTCTTGTCATTCCAACTTTCAAGAAACCTTAAACTGTTATTCTCCCAGTTTTATTACATGTATCCGAAACAAGGACTCTTACTTTAAGGGAGGAAGAACGATTACGAGTATTTGAGAATAAAGTTCTTTGGAACAAAAAGATGAACAGCAGGTAATGGAGAAAACTACATGATAGTGAGCTACATGGTAGGTATGTCCACCGCTGTGGTTTCGAGGTAGCGTGCTGCCTTGTCACGCAGCGGGCCAGGGTTCGATTCCCGGTCTGGACAGGCTTCTGGGTGATGTTTTTTTTTTTCGGGTTTTTCCTCACCTGTAAGACAAATGTCAGGAAGCTTAGGACTCAACGGTCCCCGAAAATCATCCGGCCATCATTATCATCATCAACCTTCACCGGTGTGGAAAGTAACGGGAAGCTACCACACCTGCAATTCCCTAGTATGGCTGCAAAACATAGCATGAAAATGTTATGGTTGCAGTGAAAGACCTGCCCTCGGGCAGAATTACTATGAATGGATGGTATATAGGAAGGCAGATATGATAAGGGCAGTTGAGTCTCGTAGACTGCGATGGGCACGACGTGTGGCACGAATGGGAAATGAAAGAGGTGCATGGAAGCTTGTTGTAGGAAAACCAGAGGGGAAAACGCTCAGTTGGTAGACCAATAATGAGGTAGGAGAATAACATTATCCATGATTTGAGGGAAATAGATTATACGGGGATGATTGGAAAACATTACCTGGGGATAGGGATGTATGGAGAGCTTATGTCTACGCGACCATAATCCTACGGGTTATATAGAGCCAGAAAAATCTTTAGGCCTACGGTACTATCACTTTAATGCCTTCTTTATTCTCGGTTTTTGTCTAAGAAGTAAGCATTACAATTTCTAAAACTATAATTTTGTCTGTATAACCCATGATTTGGGAAAGTCTCTTATAAGAAAAACTACAAGTGTTGGATAATCGGTCCCATAATATGTGAGGATGGAGGAAGCTTCATAATTTGTATCGTTTTCTAATATTGTCATGGAGACTGGGATGGGCAGGTCATGTAATTGCAATGATGACATTAGAAAATCTTTCAAAATGTTTATGGGAACTCTTGGTAAAAAAATAAAAGAGTCTAGGAGCAGATGGAAGGATAATAGTTGGAACAATATTAGGGAACTTGTTAGTGATGCGGCATTAAACCTAAAGGTTCCATACATTATAGATTTAGAAAATCATGTAAATAAACATATGATTAAAAATGTAAGCCTAATTAATTATGAATCAAATGACAAAAAAGTTAATCGTCCTAAGATAGTGAGTGTGACCAACTACAGATCTGTTAAACTTAACCTAATAATGAAATATTAATATGAACTACCATAACTAATAGGTCTAATATTTAAATCAATATATTTTCTTATAGCAATTGAGTTTCGCACCATAACCGAGCGGATCATATCTTGTGCAGACCTATGGGGGAAGACATTTTCTCATGAAATTTCCCACTGAGCATCGTGAGGAGTTTGGGTAGCTACAATAAGTAGCGGCTCCAGATTGAGAAAACCAGTTGTAACAAGTGAGGGACCACATGTCACCCCTGTACTGAACGAAAGATAGCTTCTATGATTTACACATGTGAATGTGAGGCCAGCAGCCAGCTGTTAGGTCAAGGGGCTTCTAGGCCTATCGCGCCGTGGAATTAATTTATTGTATTTGAACTGAAAATGCAGTTCCTCAAATAAAAGTGACATAAACGTCATTTCCCTTCTATTTTTATAGACTTTCTAACATGAAAGATCATGTAGAATCTATTCATAATGCTTTTATTTATATTTATGATTATATGATGTAGTGAATATGATGGAATGGGCACTAGTAATGAAATTCAACGCAGCATTTCCTTAGGAAAACTAGGGGGGGGGAGTCTCTGTCAATTTGATCGGCATCGGAGTTTAAACTCGAGATCCCCCGAATGTGTGTGTCTCTACCGCTTAGTTAACTTGCTCGGTGTTAGAAAAATACTCAAAACACAACAAATCGAATGACACAGTTATGGTTGAGAAGGACAGTTATATCACTGCACAGTGGAGTCTTGACTGTGTCATGTGAGAACCCACAAGCAACTGCCTCCTCGATACTGCAAAAAAATCATATCCTGTGTTATGTAACCAAGAGTATGACCTTAAAGTCCAATTAAATACACGAGAAACACTTTCTCTTGCATGCTACAATCTGACAGGTGAAACTATAACGCTAAATCTGATTTACATTTACATTACCGCGGGTCGCTTTGACATTTAGTAAACACCTTGCAACAAAGTAGTTTTAATTCAAAGAAATAATTAAAACGCAATAATAGTTGAATATATTTCTTAAAAGGAATTGACACAAGAAATCATAAAATGCTAATAAAATATATGTCCCATACAGTAGCCGAGCGATTTTGGGCATGATGCCTTGTTGCAGAACTAGGGGAATTGCGTTGATTCGAGTCTCCATAGGGGAAGACGTTTTGTCATGAAATTTCAATCAGTGTGGGATCGGTGCCACCTAGCATTGTAAGGAATTTGGATAGCTAAAATAAGTAGAGGTTCCAGGTTGAGAAAAACCAGACCCAACGGCTAGGAGACTGGTCTTGCTGACCATGTATCACCCCTATACTGGGGCTAAATATTCGACCTCTTCCCGTTAATAAAACATGTGATCTAAAGACAGTAGCCGACTGGTAGACCAAGGGCCTTCCTGCCGCGTCATGAAGTTTTAATAAAAGATATTTTGGTTTAATAAAACATTTTAAATCAGAACTGTAATAGAGAAAATGTAATTCATATAAAAGCAATGCAAATGTATTGTAATGGAATCTGGACACTCTCAAGGAATGATATATAAAAATCGAAGACTTTTGAGATCAAAATATTCTGAAATGTATGTGATCGGGGAGAGCGGCTGATTAAGATATGTACAACCATAAACTCCACCAGTTATTATTCAAGTCGTAACATCAATTAGTATTTCAGGACTGCGATGGTAAGGACATCCTCAAAGATTGGCTGAACATGAGATTCCAAGGAAAATTATGGAGAGTTAATCTTAAGGTAAAAGGAATGTGGGTCGACAGCTATAGAAGAATGGATGGATGGATGGAATTCTGAAGGACGTGAGGAAGTTGGTATTTTAGGGAAGGTGACTGGTTGGGCAGGCATAGAGAAGCATGGAAGGCGAGTTGAAAGCGAACTGTTGTGCTACTCCTGATGACGATGACGATTTCTTAAAAGGACTTAAGTCATGTTGACTAATTTTGGTAAAAACAAAAAATAAAATAAATAAGATTTATGATACAAGTATCAAAACACATATAGAGTGAAAGAAGGCTTTATCGTGATAGCTAGTTTGATCGGTCTGATGTTCTGAAGCGAAGTAAAATATTTGTCTTTTAAGCTAAATTATCTGTCTTCAGGAAAAGCACATTATTTAATTCGGCATTCTATCGAGATCGTGAGAAGCTTTCAAAATTAACTATCACTAGGTAGAAGGAATATACTGTAAGTGCATAAAAATCCTGAATACAGCTTCCTTCCGAATATAAGTAAAGCCGTGAGATCCGCGTCGTACATTTACGACACACAAAATAATCCCAATCCTGACATATCGATGGTTTAGCTCACATATGTATTAAATCCTATTTTCAATTTTTGCCAGGGGTACGCCGTAGTGTAGTTAATGAAGACAATAGGATTTCTTGTAAACCGGTACGTCGGGGGTTCGAATCCCAGTGGATCAAGATTTTTAAATTGGCCCATATCTTCTAGCAAGACCATGGCCCTGGGGTCGACTCAGTTCTGCGAGTAAAGTCGGCAGACACGCAAGGATAACATCTCGTGCCGATTGTCTAGACAGGTGAATAAGTCTATTGATTTATTCAAGCTATAATTTTTATTATTTTTGCATTTATATTAATATATCCTTATTGGGAGCCTTTTACCTCCTATCCCAGCGACCTCCTAGGGCCTGTTGTGGAATCGCTTAAATTTTCTCAGAAATTTAATTTTGAAGTTAAATAGCTAATTAATCAATGATTATATCTTACCATTTTGAGATAATGGCACCAACAAAAATGTGTTCTCCCATTGGATTTCAAGTCCACCTTTGTACATAATAAACTACGCTACCTCAGCATTCGTTAAACACATAAAAAATTCATTTTTAAATGAATCGTATATTATTGTAAGAGCACGTGCCACATTTCTCAAATTTTACATCAGCACAAAAAAATATATAATTTTTCCTGAACATGAACCCTTTAAAAAATAAACGATAAAATAAGTGGGTCATACATTTTTTAAAGAGTAAAGCGGGACATGAGACTTTTCAACACATGGGTATAGATTTACAAATATCTGTGATAAATATATCATTTTAACCAAAATGTGGACTTGTGGCCTTTCAACGATAAACTATTCAACTAAACTTGCGTTTAACATACGTGCGCGCTAATCCATCGATATGAGGCCCCTGAGCAAAACGGTTTAAAAAGTTAAGACTTCCGGTGGTTCTGGCTTCTTTGTGTCCAGGTGTCATCGAGGCCAAATATTTCTCGTCAACATTTCCACCACCATACTGTAACCTTCGGGGTTAGTCTGGTCACAATACAACATAATGACTGCAAAACTTCAACAAGAATGTCTTGGATAGGGTGACACAGGGACAACAGAAAAAAAAAATGAACGAAAATGACTATACAGCCTCAGGATTCTTCAAATAAAAAGCTCAAAGGCAGCATATGAGTTTTTATTGAAGGCAAATTTAACTGTAGTTAGAAGCCTTTCTTGTGCAATGGTATTATGAATGTACACGTCAACATATAAATATCACCTGACAATGATTCACATCTGGCGCAGATGCTCCATTTAAATATAGACAAATAACACCGAGCAGTGTTATCTAGATCTCCTAATGGATTTACAATAATATTTACAAGGTTATAGTCACTGAAATATTACTGAAATGTCTGGATTCGTTCCGGGGCAGTAGACATTGTCTTTTCCACGATTCCTATGAAACTGCTCAACGGTGCCTAGGTAATTTGGATCCCAGTCAATTTCTGATCTTTATAATAATAATAATAATAATAATAAGGTTCGTCGTAATGGGCACTGATTAATTTTGATTAAAATTTATTTTTTTCATTGCAATTGTTTGATATATTACCAACCATAGCGAAAAGTTGTTACGTTGGCGACAACGATTGTATATCTAACATGTCAAATATCACCAGCATATTATTTTATTTATAAAAATTGGTAGCATAGCTTTTTAGTATTTTTGGTTAATTAATACACTTGTCGCTTAAAAAATACATTCTTTTAGGTTCAATGTAAGATTAACTAGAATTTAAATTAATTTTTTAAGAGAACAGTATGTTGTATACATTTATAAAAAACATCACAATAAAATTTAAAAGTGCATTTTTTAAAATTTAATTTCTGATCTTTATGTGGAAGGTAAAATGGGTACCCGATCCGTTAGGTAAATTAAGTTCGGGGTCAAGGTAGCAAACTCTAATTTTCTTACATGCATGTGCTTATTATTAATGTACGTAGTAGCCTACGTTACTATTAGGCCTAATTTGTTACAAATATATATGCGTTAATAATTGAAGAAAATATGAAGTAAACACCAGATTAAGCAACCATTAATTTTTAACTTCATTGATGTATTGAAAAGTTTTCAATCCGAAGTTAACATTTTATGTAGGGCCTGTAAGTTCAGCATATCAGCTAAAATAAGAAAGGAAACAATGGCACTGTTGACAAATGGATAAATTAATACATTCGAATTTATAAAACTAGTGAATTTTAAATTCGTATCATCACACTTGAAATAGTTTTAGGTCTAATATTTTAACATAAATTGTTGTGGGGGTTGATCCAGTTAACCTATATGCTGTTTTCCCTGGGTAATGTTAATGGAATGGGACCCAATTTACATATTACTACCCATTTTGACCCGGATCCAATTTGTCTATTGCTCTTTTCGATCCCGGACCCAATTTAAGGTATTTATAGGAACGGGACTCAGTTTACCGCCGCCGACCCAAATCACCCATTTAAACAGGAGTATAAGATGTTCATATTATTCGTTTTTAAACATCTTAATGATGGACAAATTATATTTGAAAGAAAAATGTACGCCTAGATTGGGGTATGAACCCATGACCTTTGACTCTCCATGTCAATGCTCTATCCAAGTGGGTAGCTCACTTGGATTGAGTATTGACATAGAGAGTCAAAGGTCATGTGTTCATAACCCAGTCTAGGCGTATATTTTTCTTTTCAAATATAAGGAGTGTAAGAGTTCATTTTTCTGAGAGTACCGGTAAATTCGGTAGAAGCATATGGATAGTCACCTTATCCTCCTTATATGTGGTTCCGGTAAAAGGTAAAGCGATCCTCAACCTCACGGGTTCATGGGTAGTAGAAGGTTAAAGCTCTCAAATTTCTACATTGGTCTCGGTGGTTTATTATTATTATTATTATTATTATTATTATTATTATTATTATTATTGTCTCTCAGTCTTAGTATTTTAAATAATGGCGCTCTTTAATAACTTAGGTTATTAGAGTCGGAATTCAAATTTATGTGTTAAAAATTGTTTCAGTCTTGCGTTCTCTTACGTGCAGTAAATCCTCGATACCGACACTACCACTCCACTTCCCTTCTGAAGAACGACATAATCAGGATTTCTGCGACCTTAAAAATCAATCGATTTCGGTCGGGTTTGAGCCCTTGAACCAGAGGCAAGCGTGTCAATCACAAGTCCGCAAGGACCGTTTTTAAAATGTTTGAGATGTCTCGGAGGTGAATCCGACATTGAACTGTTCACTCGACTGAAAAAAAAAGCACTCTACGTTCATTTGTTATCAAAACAAATGCACATAATGCACAGATATAGACGGAAATTCAGTTGAAGAATGTTTTTGTAATGGAGATCAGCATTTGTCAGTATTATATGTTATTAAATTCTTGTCCTTTGCCTTCTCCCAGCAATATAAAGTTTAACAGCTTTTCAGAAGAGATTACTACAGTAATCATCGTTTTAGGAGATCCCGGGCTATAAGGCCATGGTGTTTCTCCCAGACCTCGGCTACGCAGGGCATCTCGGTGGCGAGTTTTTCTATGTGCTGTTCCCTGGTCGGAAACTCGGCTTATAGACACCCGAGCTTCTGACTAGGAACACCACCTATAAGAACTCGCCACTGAAGATCTCTCTATAGCCGATGGAGAAACACCAGTTATGGACCACAATATTTTAGCTCGGAATCTTCTAAATACCATAATTACCGGCTGTGAAAGCCTGCATTCTACAATTACAGTAATCATCGTCTACGATAGATATTGTTACTGTAAGAACTGGGAGGCAGTTCTTAAAAAAGGGGAAGACAAATTAAGTTTAATCAATTTGAGAATTAGTCAGAAATCTTCATTCGATAGCCAATGAGAATCGACCTTGGATCTGCGGAGCAGGCGCTATGATTTTATGTTTAAAAAAAGGTATTGAAACTGACATATTTGGTAGTGGAAAACTTGTAGTTTCACTTCTGGAGCATACATTTAGAATAAGATAAGAAGCCTTATATAGATAGAGTTATTTTACAAACAAGGGCAACCATTACATTTTATCTACTTGTCCAAAATAAGAAATGAAGTGGAATTAAAATATTGTCTAACATCACAAATATATGACGAGGTACCAAACCATTAAGCTTAATTTTTCTCTGACTGTCAAGAACCGCATTTCTATCTATTGTGAAGGTTGGTCGTAAACATCAATCACATCCCCAAATAAAACGTTTATTTCGTTTACGTATGTTGGTACACACTCCCCATGCCATTAGCATTATGTAGAACAATGCATTGTTCCTTCTAACAAAACAAGTCTTGGGAACTCTTGTCATGAAGCTCTCGTATTCTCGTCACATTTTGAAGCCAAATTTCGAAACAGCTTTTAACCTTTTTTTTATACATTCCCTATCAATTTTTAAGTTGATGGCCTTGATTTGAGGATTTGGAACTATTTCATCTTCACTGCACCTAGTTTCTTCTAATCATCATCATCATCATCACTCCAAGGTAATTTCCCGTTCCAACTTCATAATGCATCAGCCCAACGTTTTTTTTAGATCTTCCGACATCATCATGTCTTCCTCTTGCTTGATAATTTCTTGCTATCAGTGGATATCTCTCCTTATTCATTCCATTCAATTGATCAATCCACTTTTGTCTATAATTCGCGACTTTATCCTATAAATGCTGCACTTTAAATTCTCCTTATACCTTCATTTTTGTACATCCTTTAACTTGTCTGAGAAACCTCATTTCCGCCGTCTGTATTCCATCTTTCTGGTTTTTCGTTGGAGCCCACGTTTCACATCCATTTAATATTGTGTGAATTGCCATAACTTTATACAAGTTTCTTGTAATGGGAAGGGAAACAGACTATTCCATTCGTAACCTATTAAAAACACTTAAATGAGCATTTAAATTAGGCCGGTATATGTAAGACTATCCCGCACCGTGAACGAGCGGTCTAAGGCATTATTCCTCGGAGAAGAGCTATGGAACGTGCGTTGGTTCGAGTCCCCATTGTGAAAGAAATTTTATAACGGAATTTTGGCCAATATGCGATCAGTGCCTACCTTGCATGGTGATAAATTTGCGTAGGTACAATAAATGACAACTCCATACTGAAAAAAAAAACTATGATTATTGGGGGACATGACATACTGACCACATGTTATCCATTTATTGGCTGGATGATGTCCACAACTGATATGCCATGGGTTTCCGAGAATGAGACTCAAATTGTATAGCCTAAGCCAACAATATGTTGGTAGCTAACAAAATGCAATCATATTGCTCAAGCACTATAATTTTATGACGTAATTTTCCCCTTTCAGTCAGCTTCTGCTGGGATTCCCAGTCATCACCTTATTTACTTGTACCCTTGGGAGACGTTCAATTACACATCAACATCGTTGTTATTAAAGGTTAAAAGAGTAAAACATGTACCTGAAATATTATAATAATTCAAAGAACTGAAATTCAATGAAAACATGTAGGCCTTCCGAAATATGTACCATCAGCAGCAGAGGAATAGGAACTATAAGTTTCCAATTAAAAAAGAAAACTGCAATATGTAAATTGAATGTTAAACTGTAAGATAATGATTAGATGGAGAATTTATCACACAAATGTGTTTGAAATTAAAACAGATAAGTCTATATTAGTATGGTTAAGTTTAAATATTAAACTATCTGACGGGACTGAACTAATATGCAACGAAAAATATCCACATTGGTATAATGTTATATTAATTGGAGTAGTCTATAGGACGGTGAGCGTAACACTAACAAACTGGGATTGGAAGTAAATATCAATAAAACTAAATATATGATCATAGTAGATAAGTAAATAGCTAGATGGAAAGCTCTGCGGCCATCACTTAAGTGTTGGCGGGTGACCGATCCATTTTGGTCCTCCTTAATAGGTAGAACCCCGGTTTCTGTAAAATACGTTAGCCCCGGTTTAAATTTTGAATTCAAATTTGAAGTTAATTAGCAGAGTGAAGACGGAAGCGGACCTTTTGGGGTTCTATCCAGCATTTGCTCGTTGAATTGAGGTAAACCGTTTAAAACCTCAATCGGAATAGTCGATCACGCGGGATCTTGCCAAGTTTGGCTTTCGGATGACTCTACATTGGGAGGGCCAAAACCGGACATCAGGCTTCTCTTTATTTAAATATAATACAGTAAAACTTGTTTAATCCGGAACGTTAATAATGCGGAAATCTGTGGAATGCGAACAAATTTATTGGTCCCGGCAAAATAATAGTAATTTTACGTGTATTTATTTTGTATAAAATGGAATTTGTTCAACGCGGAAACAGAAGGATGTTTCTACACAATTCATGAAAAAAAATGTTTATAAGGCAGAAAGAGAGAGAGAGATTAGTTAGTCTCCACTTCATTGAATTCCCGTTATGCGAATTAACAATAAGTGATGATTCCTGCTGCCCACGCTGGGTGAAGTAGAGTTTCTACCTGTATCTGGAATTTTCTTTCGGCCTCACTGCATACCTGTTTTGCAAAATACAGGTTCGTTTAACAAATATTTGGCGTGTGACATCTGTCTTACAAATAACCAGTGCACTGTAAAATCTTAAATTAGTTTAAGATCTGAGACTGATTGTGTACATATCTTTCACAGGTAGCATTCTGAATTTACGGAATAAAGATGGCTAAATTGTATGTATCATTGTCATTAAACGAAAAAGTGAAAGTGATTGAAGATAAAGAAAAACAAACTCTCAGTACGCGAAATAATGACTAAATTTAAATGTGGAAAAACCCAAGTTTGTGAGATTTTAAAACACAAAGAAAAAATAACGAATGAATGGATGCAAGGAAATGGTCAAATGAAGAAAAAATAGAAGAAATCAACGAGGTGTGTTTTAAAAGTCCATGATCAAAAAATCTCCAAATTTCCGGACCGATGCTCCAAAGTCAAGCTCTAGCTGTTGCTATATCCCTAGGGAATAACAATTTCAAGGCATCTTCAGGTTGGCTGTGGACAGTTTTAAAGACGACGTAGTGTGGAATGAAATTTGCGGGGAATCAAAAAGATGTGGACGAAAGTATAGTTAGTGAGCGGAAACCGAAACTGTATACTTTAATTTCAGGATACGCGCCTAAGAGACATTTTTAACGCTGACGAAACGGGACTGTTTTCTCGTGCGTTAACGTCGAAGTCGTTCGTACATACTATACTTCACTTTCCAACGGCAGCGGAACTACAATTAATCCAAGGTACATAAAAAGACATACGGTGCTCTATAATCTAAGATTGATTAATATGTTTTTGTTTTTTATAATGCGGAATGTTGTCTAATGTACAAAAACATGGGTCCCATGCGATCCCGCTTTGAATAAGTTTTAATGTATGTGTACATTTCAGATTATTACAATTATTCATACATTTATGGTAACATGTGCATTTTATTTTATTTTTACTCTTCAGGAAATTACTAATTTTTTAAAGAAAATTTTTAAGAAGAATATTTGGACCAAATAGAGGAACTGATAACTGTTGGAGAATCAAAACAAATAACGAACTAAACAAATTAATAAAAAATCAGAACATAGTAAACCAAATAAGATCTCTCAGAATTGATTGGCTTGGACATTTGATAAGAATGGATGATCAGAGACTAGTAAAAAACTCTACAAATGGAAACCTATAGGAGGCAGAGCTGTAGGAAGACCGAAGATAAGATGGGAGGATGACACAATGAACGATCTAAGGAAAATGAAAGTGACTAATTTGAATATGGCAAGAGATAGATAGGCATGGAGGAGGGTTGTTGAGAAGACCAAAACTTTCACTTTTGAAGTTGTGCCTTAAGATGATGATGATGATGAGTTGTTGCTGTTCTATCTGGTGATATGCTATTACTCAGTCCTGGTAGAACCACACAGGATTAGGGATGATCACAGTAAAGATTCCGATTGAGGGTCTTTCCACTTTTCAGCGGTTGCCCTTTTACCAGTAAAGATACATTATTAAATGGGAATGAGCATTCAACAACAAATGAGAGAAATTTTGTAGAAGTAGCAGAATTCTAATATGTAGGAACAGTATTAAGCACAAACAAGAATGAGGTGAAGAAATATATTAAATATTAAGTCAACTGTGGAAATGCATACTATTATACTATATACACTGTAGAGATTCTTTTCGTCCCAAATCTTCTAAAAAATGTTAAACTAAATAAATAATATATCTATATATAGTGTCTGTGTGTGTGTGTTATTCTCCAGTTATAATATATGAAAGCGAAACATAGCCTCTTATTTTAAGAAAAGAGAAAAGATTACGTGTAATTGAGAATAAAGCGTTTAAAAATGTTTGGATAAAAGAGATACTAATGACAAAGTGAACGGAGAAAATTAAATTAGTGATTCACATGGTCTTTGTTCTGCGCCGTAGTCGAGTGGCTGAGGCAAGATGCCTTGCGCAAAACTACGGGACTTTCGCTGGTTCGAGTCTCTGGGGGAAGAAATTTTCTCGTGGAATTTCGGCCAATATTAGATCGGTGCCCACCCAGCAGGATGAGGCATTTGGAGAGCTAAAAGAACATGTGTAAAGGTCAGAATAAATCTGACCATGTTGTCTAAAAAAAGGCACGTTTAAAGTATAAATTTAAAAAAATTAACACCATTATAAGAAAAAAAGTTTCATGTAACCATTCTAATCTATATTCAAAAAGTGGAGGCTCCAAGTTGAGAAAACCAGCTATAAGGACTGGGCTACCCGATGTGCTGACCACATGTCACCCCTAGACTAGCTGGATGATCACCTACCTCTGTGATTAAGACATGTGGATGTGAGGCCAGCAGCCGGATGGTAGGCCAAGGGCCTTCTAGTTCTATCACGCTATGGAATTTGTTTTTTACATGATCTTTATGGGAAATCAGAAATAATAACAGTAAAGTATCGTGGAAAGTGATGAATAGGTCATCTGGCTTAAATGGCAAATGAATGAGGGGCATGAAAACTTATTACAGTCAAGTTAGAAGGAAAACTCCCATGTAGGTAGGCCAAAAATAAGGTGAGAAAATAACATTAACTATCTTTTTTTGAGAGAGATTAACTATTGGGTCATCATCATCATCCGATATCATGGCAGCTGCCGCCGTCTTCCGAAAACCAAACGCCATTCCTCTCTGTCCATCCATTGATCTTCCTCTAATCCTCTGATATTCATAGCTGCTTGTACCCCTACTATCAAAGTTTTCTTCGGTATTCCTCTCTTCCTCCTTTCCATTGGGATCCATTCCATAACAATTTTAGGCAATCTTTGCTCTGGCATTCTTTTGACATGGCCGTACCACTGTAATATTTTCTTTTCTATAATGTCTATGATGTCCGGCTCCTCTTGTACACCCATAATTTCCCTTATTTCTTTATTTCGTATTCTGTCCACTCTAGATTTTCCAGCTGATCTTCTTATAACATTCATTTCTGTACTTACAATTCTCTTCGTTTCCCTGGTAGGAATTTGCCAGACTTCAGCACCATATGTTAAAATGCTCTGAATTATGGTTTGATATATTTGTAATTTTCTATTTTTTGAAATATTTTTGCTCCATCAAACAGAGTTTAAAGCATTTATTGATTGTTTTGTTTGAGCGATTCTATTTTTAATTTCCACTGTGTGGGTAATATTAAAAAAATAACAATAAAATTTGTACTTGTGGCAGTCGATCTCAACAGATTATATTTGTATAACATATTCAGCTACGTCTTTCAAACCGGTTACGAAAGACCTAACTGAATATTTTATGCAAATATTTGTTGAGGACGGCTGCCACAACATGTACAAATTTTATTGTTATTTATTTATATTTTTATATTTAGCAATAACCTCAACGGAACAAAATATTTCTTAAAAGTATTATACAGGTAATGACTGGAAAACTGCTCATTATAGTTGTGTATGGAAAGCTAATGTCTGCGCGGCCATGAACCTCCGATAGTGGTAGTGAGTTAGTTACAGGAGTGAGTGAGGAAGATGGACAGAGGTCTTGAGTCACCTCTTTGTCCACAAGTTGAGACGCTCTCAGACACGCACGTCGGGACACTAAAAATATCAGAGGGCTGTCAGTTTATTTCTGTTACTGCACTCAATGAAACCCGCGTACGGCTGGCCGAATTAAAATCTACTCTCACAAGTTTTAAAAATATATTATATTACCAACTCTACCTACATTCATTAATTACGTCCGAGAATTGGGAGCAAGTGGCGGCGACCAAAATGAGTCTGATGATAACTATGCAAGTTGTGCATGATGATTTTTATTTTCCTGTCTACCGCAGAGATTCAATCATCATTAATTTTTTCTAGATACTTGGCTTCGAACGCCAGAATCTACAGGACTGCCTAAGTCAGTGGTGTTGACACTAGAATTGATGATAAATCCCATTTTTTAAATCGAAAAACACAAACTTCGTTATAATAAATAATAGTTTTAAAAAACTAAAACAACACGCTTTCTTAGAAAACCGAACTAAAAAGTTGAAAAATAATTTTAATTTCTAACACGCTTGGGATAAAATTAAAGTGGTCAACAAAAAAATCATCTCCAACACATATAGAATAAAACTAGAGTTACCAACAAAAATAAAATCATTTTACCATCAAAAGCGTGGGGTGCTCTATATCAATTAATATATATTTGATAATAAACAGATATTGCTAAAAGTAAAGTCTAAGAAGAAAATGCAAAAATCATAAAAAAGCACCCCACGCTTTTGATGGTAAAATTATTTTATTTTTGTTGATAACTCTAGTTTTATTCTACATGTGTTGGAGATGATTTTTTTGTTGACCACTTTAATTTTATCCCAAGCGTGTTGGAAATTAAAATTATTTTTTATTTTTTTTAGTTCGGTTTTCTAATAAAAGCGTGTTGTTTTAGTTTTTTAAAACTATTACTTATTTTTTTATTTTTTAGTTTTATTATGTTACAGAATAAGATAAAAATGTAAATATCTTTAAATTCGATACTATTGTAGTATGAGCTAAAAGTAATACTTCTCCCAGCTGGATTTGAACCAGCGACCTATGGATTACTGAAATTATATACCATTAGAGTTAACAGCTCTACCAAGTGAGCTCATTGACTAAAAAGTCGACAAGTCCGCAACCTATTATACCAGTTTTCATCTTTTTGATTTTCTGATGATTCTGGCCAGGATTTTAGAAACAAAATATGAAATTAATGTATTGTCACGGGTCCTTTACAAGTATACACAGTTTCAAGTCGATCCAATGATTTTAAGTGGGTGGAA
Source organism: Diploptera punctata (assembly GCA_030220185.1). Classification (NCBI taxonomy): domain Eukaryota; kingdom Metazoa; phylum Arthropoda; class Insecta; order Blattodea; family Blaberidae; genus Diploptera; species Diploptera punctata. Next base: position 1,715,873 of record JASPKZ010010264.1, on the reverse strand, counting down.
ATCGCGTTGAAAAATTCCGTTACATAGATAGATACAGGTCAAGCTATTATAAAGCGTGTAAAATGTTAATAATTACCTAAAGAATACATACAAATGTATAAGTTATTAAAGAATCCTAAAAATGCCTTAAAATTGAATGAAAAGTTCACGTAAACATTAAATTTTTAAAATTCAGTAAAAGCTCCTTATTCGCGGGGGATATGTTCCGCAAATATGCCGCGGATACAGAAACCGCGAATATGTAATGATAATTTGTATAGGTATATAGGGGATATGTTCAGAAGGTTACAGAATAAAATAAAAATTATCAAAATCAAATCAATTAATGAGAGATTTTGAACAATTTCTATTAATTATTACTGTCAGGTTTAGGCATTCTGCGACAGAATTCCTTATTTTTCTTCGGATCTCTTGATTCATTGACATTGAAACAGCGTGATATAGACGCAAACGACTCGCCAACTCGTATAAACGGTCAAGCATTTTTACTTTTACTTTAAGCGGAAACACTATTTTTTTTTTCTCTTCGGTACTAATTTTTCTTTCCTTTTACTCGACATTATAAACTGGGAACAAAACACAATAGACACGTGTTATTCAATCAAAATTATTGCAACGAATGACAAGTTGAAACAATAATATACCGATCGTGGCGATGGAGGCATTTATGAGTATTTATCAAAATACATATTGACTGAATTTGATATTTATCATATTTTTTTTTGTATTTATTTAAGTGTAAACCTAGAGCTCTTGCACACATTCAGATATTTTAAATTTACCCTGTAAATCTGTGTGGTATCATCTGCATATTCAATATTTTCCATTTTCCGTGAATCGAGTAAACAAAAATGCGCTGTAATCGATAATTATATATATGTGTGTGTGTGTGGTGTTATAATTAAATTTTTGACATTGAGCAATGCAAGCTCGGGGCACGGCGTAGCGTAATTGGTTAAGGCAATATGCTACAATCCGGTGGCCTAAACCTTCTGGCGGCACCATGGCCGCACCATATTTTTCCTCATCTGTAAGGCAAAGTCAGAAAACTTAAAAGACCCAAATGGTCCCCGAACATCATGTGTGACCAATATTTAAAATTTCTCTTCCGACAGGCCATTTCACTATAAAAACCATGTGACGTGGGGCACGTTAACGTACCTACGTAACCTCCGTATAAGATGTGAAGTAGAATTATGATGATAGATGAGCATGCTTGTATATATATATATATATATATATATATATATATATATATATATATATATATAGCCTACAGAATGTCCACAACAAGACTCTAATATTTTAAATATAAATAAATATCCTAACTCGTGTCCAACTCAGGGTCGGGTCGAGGGATGATGAAGTTCCTCTTACAGATGTCTGTGAATGACGAGAGTGCCGGCCGACGAACGCCTGACGCACCATCACAGGGGCAGATGAACGAAATGGATGAGATGAGAATAGAGAAATGGTGGAATGAAATTGTGGCAGAGGAAACGGGAGAAACCCCGAGAAAAACATGCTCAAGCTCCGTTTCGTCCACTACGAAACCGGCATGGAATGACGGAGACTCGATCTCAGGACTCCAGCGGTGAGAGGCGAGCGTCTAACCGGTTACGCCACGGAGCCGCCTTATTTTAAATATAGTGGAAAGGAAAATGTTTGCACTATAACCATTTTACATGGTAATCATACTGTAACCCATAAAGTTTTCTATGGAACTTACAAAATTCTGTTCAGTACACTTGCACAGGGCACTTCTGGTAGTGCAAATAATGTCAAACCTGTAGTCTATTTCATGCCTATACAATTGAGCAGGAAATCAAACCTAATGACCGACCAAATCGAACCATTTACAATCATTACGCTGGATCACATTGCTGAGGACAAAACCTTTTTACTGCTACGTTGCACATGGATAATGAATTTTGTTTCTGCATACCATCATACAACTTGTGCATACTTGTATGAAAAATTCATTTTAGAAAAAATATATTGTTGCAGCGCCATTAAAGTTATTGAGCTTATCATAAGTAATGCCACGAGTGATTTCCAATTTATCTAGAGAATTTGGAAATCAGGAGTGGCATTTGTTAGGACTATTTAACGAATAAAATTAAGCTCTTTACTAAAAATAATTATTTGAATATAGTTACTGGTGTTTTAAAATATTTATATAGTTAATGTAAACGGCGATGTTTAAAAACAAATTACAAATGTGAGGTTATGTATATTCACTGCAACTCGATCATAGGATCGCAATATTGTAAGAATGCACTCTAGTGGAGAAATAATGAAACACATCAAACTATTTGGCATTTGTTAGGACTATTTAACGAATAAAATTAGTTAATGTAAATGGCGATGTTTGAAAACAAATTAGAAATGTGAGGTTATGTATATTCAGTGCAACTCGATCATAGGATCGCAGAATTGTATGAATGCACTCTAGTGGAGAAATAATGAAACACATCAAACTATTATAATCAACACTATAGGTTAATCATTTATATTTTGAATAAACAACTCAGTAAAATCACTGAATCTATTCATTATTTGCTTTATTCAATGTATTTGTTGGAGAAAAATAATGGTCTAACCTGTTCAGGATATTAAAAAAGGAGGAGCTTTCTTTAGCACAAAAGCAGGAGCTGATAAAGAGAAATCGATAAAGAGCGAGGTGAAACACGACTGTCATTGGTGTAAAACAGAATTCATTGAAACGTGATTGGTCATTGACTACCATTTGCGACATGAGTTAAATAGTCATGTTAACTTTTTGAGTTTCTGTTTCAACTCCTTCCAGAATAACAACTGTTCTATCTCAAACGTAAAAGTTATAACTTTCAAAATGTTGTCTCACTGTGCACATCATGTGCTATGCAAACAGTAATCTATAGTTGGCGTTGAAACAACAATAGTGTTATGCTATTGAAATGTATGATAAAATTCCTTGAGGTATTAGTCACATTACATAATTATAAAACTAATACCTGTAAGGTACCGTGCCCTCAAATTATTTATTTCATTTTTAAACTGTAGACCCTTCGTAAGTAGTTACATCCTCAGCAGAAGATTGTTAGTCTACTCTAAATATTTTTTTTAATATAGACTAAAACATCCCGCTGAGGATTGAACCAGTTCCGAAAAGACAACAGGAATGATAAAAATAGGATTTTTTTAAATATTTTCTTTTCACTATTAATAAAAAAGGCCTCATGTCAGTTTTAAAATATATCCGTACTAGAAGTCCCGGCCACGCGTTGCTGTGGCTTAGGTATACGTTAAACATTTAAATTCCAATTACCTTACACCGCCATCTGTTAGAATCGTATGGAACTCACAGATAATTATACCGCCATCTGTTAGAATCGTATGGAACGCACAGATAATTATAACGCTTTGTTAAATAATAAACAAATAATTTGCAATAAAAATAATGCGACTATAAATTTAATTATAAAATACCCTACGTCTCAAGTTGGATCCAACTGCACACAGTGTGCAAAATTCTATTAAAATCGGTTCAGAAGTTTAGGATTCCATCGCGGACAAACAACGTGACACGTAATTTTTATATAATAAGATTATCACGTGGCATGATGTGATTGCTTGGATAATGCTGTATATATGTAGCTTGAGGCAAGATGATATCATTTATCTTATAACTAAATTAGGTTTGCTGTAGGCGCATTGCATGTTATACAGTAAGAGATGAAGCAATCATAAAAAAAATTAATGTTTCTTAAAAAAGTTTTGCCCCATCTGTCATAAAATAATCCACTCACTTTAGTATTTTATTTAATTATGCTATTTAACAAGTGGTCCCGCGGCGTAGCCGACCGCTTTCTACATTGGTGCAGAGCTACGGGACCTGAAAATTCGTGTCCCCATAGGGGACATTTTTTCTCATGGAATTTCGGCACCCCCCTTAACAAAGGCAGATAGTAAACAAATAGAGCCTGAAGAAATTAAGATGTTGAGAGCAATAGCAGGATACCAAAGGACCGATAAATAGAAAAACGAAGATATAAGAACAGAACTTTAATCTCTGTGAAAGAATAAAATACTATAAAAATGCTTACCTTCAGCACGTATTACGAATGAATGGACAGCGCATACCAAGAAGAATGTATAATTATAAACCAAAAGAAAGAAGATTGTTGGGAAGACCATTGAAGAGATGGAACGACCAATTCGACCTATAATGAGATCGGAACAGGCCATTGGGCTTAATCCTTGTTGATGATGATGATGAATATCGGCTAGTAAAGGACCGGTGCCCACCCAGCATCGGGAATAATTTGGGGAGCTACAATACATAGCAACTTCAGGATGTGAAAACCAGTTGTAAGAGCTGGGTAATCCGACAAGCTGATTACGTCACCCCTATACTGATAGGATGATCGTCCACCTCCGTAATAAACAAAGTGGATGTAAGACCTGTAATCGGTTGGGGGCATAGAGTTTTATTCGACAACTCATCATCACAGATGGCACTACAGCCCATTTTGAGCCCTAGACGCTGACAAGATCGTCCTCCATTCAATTCTGCCCATCGTCTTCTATCTGGACACTTCGAGCAAAAGATAAATCCCGCATTAATAGTTCACAAATGAGATTCCTCCGATCACTAACTGGAGTAACATTAAGGGATAGAATGAAAAGTGATGAGATAAGGATGCAGTGGAATAGTAGGGAAATGGTTGAACATATACAAAATTATCAGATTAAATGGTTCCAACACGTCCAGAGAACGTCAAATTCCCGTTTACCAAAGATGATTTACCACCACAACCCTAAAGGCAAAAGAGACCTCGGAAGGCCCTTCAACCGATGGAAAGATCAGTTTTTGTAGTCGCAGAACGGGCATCATCACCCAATAGTGCATTCGGAAGAAGAAGAAGAAGTCTTCTATCTCCACGCTCTTACATCAATCTTCTTAAGATTACCTTCTATTGCATGTAACTTCAGTCTGCTTATTCTGCTACTTCTTTTAAATTTCAGTAGTGTGAGTTTTTTTTTAATGGGATTGTCACTAAATAATAAGGGAAATAAAAAAAAAGCTTAAAACCTATAAGCAATAATAAATAATTTAAAGACAAAGGCAAAAAACTCTTTCACGCCACGTTAGTTGAGATCCATATACGGTGGACAATCAACTAAAAATTTTAATTCCAGTAGGTACAGCAATAATTATAGTAGCGGATGTAAAATATGCTCGAGTATCTACATCTATCCCTACTGTAAATATGTGATGTGCTCTGTCCTCTTCCATCCTGTTAATATGACCAACCCAACATAATTTACTCAACAACTGAATTCATTGATTTCGCAATTCAAATATCGACTTACACTGCTCCCAAGGATTCAATTCCCTTCCGAAGGAAACCGTACACAGAATATTTACTCCATGGCGCGACGGGCCTAGAAGCGCCCTTTGGCGTACCACCCAGCTTTTGTCCACACTTTTACTTGTGTTAATCACAGAGATGAGTGAGCATCCAGCCAGTATACAGTGACATATGGTCAGCATGTCGGGTTTCCCAACCGTTATAGCTGGTTTTCTCAGCCTGGTATTTATTGTAACTAACTAAACTAACTAAATAATTCACTGGCACTATCGAACCCGTAGGTTCATGGCCGCGCGAACATAAGCTCTCCATACATCCCTATCCTGACCTAACGTTTTCCAATCATCCCTTGTATAATCTACTTCCCTGAAATCATAGTTAATGCTATTCTCCCACCTCATTCTCGGTCTACCAACTGGGCGTTTTCCCTCTGGTTTTCCTACAATAAGCTTCCATGCACGTCTTCCATTCCCCATTCGTGCCACATGTCCTGCCCATCGCAGTCTATGAGACTTAACTGTTCTTATATCTGGCTTCCTATAAAGACCATGTAATTCATTGTTAAGCAGTCCTCTCCATTCACCTGTCTGTTCAACTCTCTTCGGTCCAAAAATTTTCCTAAGAACTTTATTCTCAAATACTTGTAATCTCCTTTCCTCCCTTAAAGCAAGAGTCCATGTTTCGCATCCATATAATATAACCGGAAGAATAGTTTTATATATTTTAGCTACCCAAATTCCTCTCGACGCTGGGTGGCTCCGATTATTATGGCTCAAATTGCATGAGAAAATTTCTTCCAACATGAGGAATCAAGCCAACGGAAATTTCCTAGTTCTGCAGCAAGGCATGATGCCTTAAAAGCCTCGGCTATGGAGCAGAACATTCAAAATATTACATATTTAAACCAACCATCAAGCATTTCTCTAGGAGTAACAGTGTCGGTCACTGCGAATTGTAGGAGTTGTGCCATACCGATGTTTGACTGTCAATGTGTTTAGAATTGGAAGGGATATTCAGACTTGCAGAAGGAGATGATTCAGGAATAGCAACTCTCAGCGGAGGTCAAGCTACATACAGCTGTGTCCAAGCAATCACGTCATGCCACGTGCAACACCTACACCACAGTAACAAGACCGTGTGCTCGCAATTATCATGTGAGCTGTGACTGATTCATGTATTTCAATTGTTTTCAGCTTCCATCTTGATTCTCTACATAGTGCGTAAATAAGATAATTCCGAAAGTTGGCAAGTTCAACATTTTAAAGACCAGCCTCGTACTCTCGTGGTCAGTTACTGATTACAGCTCATGAAGTATCGGGGTTCAAACTTCCAACTTCGCTCAGATCACAGATCCCCCCCCCCTAAAGAGAACCATTTATGTGGTCACACGTGGTCTGGAATTTGGGTTAAATTTTAGGTTTAAGGACCTTCTGGTGCTTCATTACCATTTATCACCCATCATATCAATGGAGTAACAACTTCGCCTTAATCTTAGAAGTGGATTACAATTCCGCCCAATGCCAAGATAGAAAACAGAGGGTATATATATATATATATATATTATATATATATATATATATATATACATTTTTACAGTATATCCCATACAGTCGCCGAGCTTTTAGGGCTTAATGCCTTGGTGCAAAGTTCGGGACTTGCAAGTCTCCATGGTGGACGATAATTTCTTAAGTAATTTCGGTCGTTTGGGACCGGTGTCCCCCTCCCACCAGAGGTGAGGTTAATTGCTATAATTGGTAGCGGTTCCAGGTTGAAAAATTCAGATACAACGGTTAGGGACCCGACATGCTAACCACATATTATCCCTATACCGACTGGATGATCGTCCACTTTTGTGATATATAGCTATATAGTTATTAAGGAAAGGATTGGTATGCACTAAAATATATCAACACATTAGTAGGCCAACTCGTGTAAAAACTCAGGGTCGGGTCGAGGGATGAGATGAAGCACCTACATTTATAGAGGTCTATGAACGACAAGGCTGCCGCCCTACCACGTCTGACGCACCGTCACAGAAGCGGAAGAACAAAATAAAACTAAATGGAATAAGTGAGTATGGAGAAATGGTGGAAATAAATTTGTGGCAGGGGAAAATGGGAGAAACCCCGAGAAGAACCTGCCCTAGCTCCTGTTTTATCCACCATAAAAACTACATGGAGTGAGTGAGACTCTTATCTCGAGATAGCAGAGCGGTTAGTGGCGAGCGTCTAATCGCTTGCGCCAAGGAGCCGCCTACATTAGTATAACAGTTATGTAAATGCAAAATAAATCAATTGGAGAAACGAAGTTTGAACCACGACTATTGTATCAAAATATAGAAAATGTTTTAAAATGTACCTAATCAATAATTACAACTTAAAATAGTTTATTACTAGGGCAAGGATTTTAATGCAGTAAAGGTTAAGATTGTAATGTAGTATAATTAGAAGTAAGACTTCTGACTGTCTTTTGTCTTGGTTTCACATACAAACAGTTGAATAATATAATGCGAAGTTAGACTTCTGACTGTCTTTTGTCTTAGTTACACTCAGAAACAATTGAATAATATATACTATGTGTGTTGATTTTTTAACTTTTAGTGCATTAAAATCCTTGCCCTATTTATTACATATGGGTGATGCATTTAAGTCATGCTTCAGTCGATTCTCATGAAGCAAAATGGCTGAAAGAGTCAAGTCTTCTATTGCTGTGTCATCTCCCTGTCAAAAGTGACAGTAATTGTGGCGCGAATGGCGGAAGGATGCGATTGGCGTTTGTTGATGTTAGGATCACTCTATGAGCGGACACGGTATAACTCCTAGATCACCGATTCTGATATTATCTATCTTAGTTATCTAAATGTCGGCCGCGGTGAACTAGTGGTTATGCTCCTTGTCTCTGGTCCCGAGAGTCGCGGGTTCAAACCCGGCCGGGGTCGATGGATTTTTTAGGATGGAAAAATCCAAGGACCAAGTCCTCCGGGAGGGACTCTAAGCCGTGGGTCCCGAGTCTGAAGGTTTTCAGGCTCGTAAAAGATCCTTAAGCCTGAATGAAAAGGCATCTAAGCAAAATTTGCCGAATTTTCCCGTCCTAGTACTACCTTGGTTTCCTAGATGTCAGTATGAGGTGGAACGCTGACCACGGACCACTCAAATGGTATCTATACGAAAACAATTAGTATGGTTCAAAATCTTCCCTGTAGGAGAAACATGGGCTTACAAGAAGAAGAATAAGTTATGTAAATTCCTAATAAACATTGGGCATCGTTTCCAAACACTGGCCGAAATTTAATGAGCAGATATATATCATGAATACTCAGACTCGCACGTCCTGTAGCTCTGTGAAAAAGCCATGGCGCAAGACTAATATGTAAAGGTTATTTAAAATAAATTAGTTTAAGATAAAATTTGTAAGATACAACACGTACTGTATCCGCAGGCAGTTTATTTTCACAATGATTCATTACCAGACCGCGTGATAAATTCAACAAACACAGCCTCCATTCCAAGAACCGGCCACTTTTATTTTACTTCCTGCATGTCAAGTCAAAGAAACCATAACAATATACACTGAGCTAGTCCAATCCTGGCATTACATTTCATATTTTATTTCATACAATGTCTAACTTGAGATCTTTATGGTTTTACGAAATGAAATGTTATTAATTCATCAGGACTGTTAATATAAAACGGACATAACTCTCACTAAAACATGAATAAACCATGATAATCTTAATCAAAGATTTTACAATTTAAAACCCCCGTCAATGTGGAGCTGTGTAAACTAAGCGAATTCTTCAGAAGGTCGATTTTGCTAGATTACAGAACATATATTTTATTTGTTAATTAAATTACATGTATTACCCACAGTCAATATGATCCCAAATCACCAAATTAAAAAAAATGCGAGTCAGCGCGTTTCGATAGCGACGCTATCATAACCAAGACTTATTAATGACTCACTAATAATTTTGATAGTGATAGCGTCGCTATTGAAACGCGTTGACTCTTTTAATTTTTTAATTTGGTGATTTTGGATTTTATTTACTATGTGTAATACAATTTTATCACCAAAAAGATCCTATTTATTAATAAATTATATGTATCCAGTTACATTGCGAAAAAACAAACTTGGCTGCCACTAGAGCGATTATTAGATTATAGCTACGGGGTAAACTCCTAAAGGTTGGATTATGCTGATTTTTGGTGCTTACCTTTCTCGTGTTATTCCAATGGGATATGCCGAGTTCTGTTCCAAAAAATATATAATTGGTACAGGTAGAACAATTTTTAAAATTGTGAACCACCATATTTAAGGTCCAATTTTGCTGTTTAACGAACTCGACCTTACTCTTTTAATTTATGACTGTATTCCGAGTTTAGTTCCGAAAAAATAACATATATATAGTTGTTCTCACGAAAATAATTTTTAAGAATTTTTTTAAATCTTCTCTTTGAATGTATATATATATATATATATATATATATATATATCTATATATATATATATATATCATTTTTGTCATGGATAAATAATAAAATAGCAAAATTCCAGGGAATATGTGGTACGATAAAACGATCACTAAATAACAAAACAACAAGAGAGACCCAACTGAAATTTTATAAAATGTTGGCAGTACCGGTACTGCTCTATGGTTCAGAAGCCTGGATACATAAAAAACAAGACCTAAGTAGGATAACGGCGGCAGAAATGAAATTTTTGAGATCTGTTAAAGGGTGCACTAAGGAAGACAGAATCAAGAACACAGAAATAAGACAGGAACTTGAAATATTTGCAATAACTGATAAAATGGATACATATAGGCAAAAATGGAAGCAACACATAGACAGAATGAATGAAGATAGATATCCAAAACAAATAACAAAATACAAACCTAAAGGCACCCGAGATGTGGGCAGACCTAGAAAGAGATGGGCTGAAGTCGGAACGGGTCAACAGACCTAATCCATGAATGCAGATGATGATGATGATTTTTGTCATGGCCATTTTCGATGCTTAAAAAATAGAATCGATGAAGATTTAAAAAAAATTCTTAAAACATTATTTTCATGAGAACAACTTCAATAGCTAGCTACTTTTCAATCGGAATTTGCAAATAAGCAAGCATAATCAAAAAAATTGTTTTATTCATGAGAATTATTCTCATTAATAAGGGTTCCTCCAAGCAATTCTAATATAAACATTTATCCAATTACTACTAATATTAAATTTATCGTAATTTTTGTCTTCCTTTTATATGGGTGTTAATATTTAATCAATTATAAATTTAACACATATTTTAACATGTTCAATGCATTTCCTCAGGTTTTCAGTTTATTGCGTTTTAAGTTTTGTGAGCTTACAACATTCCTGTCGAGTATTACCATCATGTGGTCACAGAATATTTTTTTCCTAATGTCGACAATTTGGTGTCGAAAATAAAGAAAGTGTTTGTGAAGACCTTAACGAAAAAATAATTATTTAGAATCCAAAAACCATAATGACTGATGAGTAGAATAATTTACTTATTGTAATGTGTTTGATTGTGTGAAAATGAAAGAAAAAAAATAACTTTTAGCAAATATTTTTAACCTTTTAGCAAGTATTTTGCACTAATACATTAGGCTAATATTTTCCAATTATTATTTAACGGGGTCACGCCGTAGTGTAGTGGTTAAGGCACTGTGCTACAAGCCGGAAGGTAGAGTGTTCGAGTCTCGGCGGGGTCATGATTTTTAAACTAACCCAAACCTTCTGGCGGCACTATGGCCTTGGGATCGACTCAGCCTCTAACGGAAATGAGTACCATACGCTTGTTCTGGGGTTAAAGGCGGCCGTCACGCAGGGCTGACAACCCGGCTGACATCAAGTGCCAATTGTCAAGAAAAAGTGGAAGCCTTAACCTCCTACTACCCCAAGGGCCTCCTGAGACCTGTAGTGGTATCACTTTACCTTTTAATTACTATCATAAATAATGCCACGAGTGATTTCCAAATTATCGATAAATTCATGACTCGCGAAGTGGCATTTGTTAGGACTATTTAACGAATAAAAGTAAGCTGTTTACTCACAAATCTTTATTTAAATACAGTTATTTTAAAATATTTATATATTTAATGTAAACGGCGAAGTTTGAAAAAAAATTAGAAACGTTATGTTTAATAAGTTCATCACTGCAACCAGATCATATTTATTGCCAAATAGAATTGCAACATTGAAAGAATGCACCCTAGTGGAGAAAAAATTAAACACATCATTACAGGTTATTAATTAATTTATGATGTCCTATGATGTAAATATGTCAATTATATTTTTCTGCAACGTTAATTCCTGGGAAATAATACGTTTAAGAAAGCGCAAACAGTGGTTTCCTTTTTTATGGTATAATCAATTGCTAATAATGTTTTTTTATTATATCTCGCAAGCAGGAATCTGGTTGCATTCGTGCACTATATATACAATCTGGGAGCAACTTGATAAAATGAAAGCCATAAAAATGAAAGTGATAAAATCGAGGTGAAAAACGACTGTGATCGGTTGTAAATCAAAATTCATTGAAATGTGATTGGTCATTGACTGCCATTTGGGGCATGCGTTAAATAGTCACCTAAAAATCCGTAACCAATAACATAGATCTATTAAATGCCAGGGCAATCAAGAAATGAAAAGGGTAGCTGAAAGAAGACAAAGGTTTCACTGACAAACATTTTTTTTAGAAGAAGAGGAGGAGGAGGAAGAAGAAGATAATTATGAATATTTGAGCAAAGAAGTAGAAACATAAAATTTAACAGATATAAGCCTATTACAATCTGCATTTTATTTCGTCAATTGGCAGTACTGATCTGTATTATAGCCTCAATGATGTCATTGACGGGAGGCTTGCTTTCTTCTCTGCCAATAATGTGTGTGGTATTGTTAAAATATCATCTCAAAAGGAAAACAGCTAATTGAATCCGACTGACCGCCAATCGGGCGGCGACTTCTTTAATTACTAGCGACGCAATAATACTATTGAATCAGCCTTCATTTGTTACATTTAATTTATTTATCTATATAAATGCAGGGACTTGACAGTAGTCATTGCCCATATTTATGAGTAAACAAATAATAAATTAAAACAATAAAACATCATAGTAAAACAGAAATGTTGGGTCTTGTTTCCCAGTATCTATCCTTCAGCGTAGGAGAGTGAAGTCCCTATCACTCCAGTATGCGGTCTCTGTCCATGTTGGAGTTTTGGGCAATGATGAGTTCTCTAAATTCCTATTCGATGAAGATGAGCTACATTGGAAATCATGACCTGTGTTTACATGAAAATTTTCTTTTGAGGACATTTGGTGTAGTATGGATAATGTTTTACCATTGTTTTTCTTGTATTCAGATCTGAAGATTGTTAAGACTTGTTACATTTAATAAAACAAATGAACTTCCCGATCCAAATAATAAGAATACAATATGGCGAAGTATGATGCGCTGTACACATTTTTGATGTGTCTTATTACAAACAAGGTCATAAATATCTCATCGTATTAAGTATAAACTTTGAGATGGTGTAAAAAAATGTAAAGTGAGTTTACTTTATACGGTCCATTCATACTTCTTTCATCCCTAGTTTTCATCACAAGCAGAGAGAGTAAGGACAAGTTGAATCAGTGAAAAGGTCCAGTGGATTTCAATGAAGGAAATTCTTTATAGTTTGGAGCCAGAAGTTCTAGTCGTAATGTTTCAGAACAGAAATATCTTCGCATAAAGGAGATTAAAATGTCCACACGTGAAACAGATGACGGCTATTTTTATTTTTGAAAGCGATATCTCACGAATTAATTTTTGAACATTAAAAAAGGGTGACATCCGGTCGACACACATCATCAAACAGAAATTAAAAAATCGTAAATATAAAAAGTCAACTTCAAAATAATGTGAGAATAATTCAACTCAAAATAGCATTCAATCATTTTATTTAATTCGTATTTACAAACGCTTTAACATCTAAAGTTATCGCACATAATATCTATAGGTATATCCAATAGACTGTGTGTGATCCATTAAAATAGAATATATTTTTTTTAATCTTCACTTCAGATGAATCCCGCGGATTTTGCAACGAATCTTCGGAGTGACTTATAACGAGACAAGTGATCTGAAATGAAAACATTCAAGAATCAAACTAGAATCCAATAAGAATGGGGGTTTACCCGAAAGTATTAAGCTAAAATCGCTCTTGGTGCTACCATGTTTGTTTTCTCGCAACGTAAATCAGTATGAGTTACCTACTCACTGGCAATATAGAACCGTAGTTTCATGGCCGCGCGGACATAAGCTCTCCATACATCCATGTCCTGACCTAATGTTTTCCAATTATTCCCCGTACAATCTACTTCCCTCAAATCATAGTTAATGTTATTCTCCCACCTCATTCTTGGTCTATCAACTGGGCGTTTTCCCTTTGTTTTTACTACAAGAAGCTTCTATGCACGTCTTACATTCCCCATTCGTGCCACATATCCTGCCCATCGCAGTCTACGAGACTTAACTGTCTTATTATATCTGGTCCTATAAAGACCATGTAGTTCACTATTATGTAGTCTTTTCAATTCACCTCCATTCTACTCATCTCTCTTTGGTCCAAAAATGTTCCTAAGAACTTTATTCTCAAATACTCGTAATCTACTTTCTTCTCTTAAAGTAAGAGTCCATGTTTCGCATCCATGTAATATAACTGGTAGATTAATAGTTTTATATATTTCCAGTTTAACGTTTTTTGAAAGGAGTTGGAACGTCAAGAGTCCCTGTAATGCACAATAGCACGCATTTAATTAATAGAATTAATATAGATTCCACAAACAAGCAAAATCGAACCATAAATTCGACTTGCTGAAGAATTTGCTTAGTATAAGCATTTTTTTTTTTTTGCATATTTTGCCGGCCGCCCATATAGCACAATGACAGAGAGTTGCCGCGCGTGGGTACCACTCACGCCGAAACATGTTGTATCGTAAAACGTGAGAACAAGTATGGCAAATAAAGGCATTAAAGGAAAAGGCTAATAGAGCTGGAGGAGACAGGATATAATCGTGGAGGTCTAACCACCCACAACAGAAGACACCACGTTTAATCAGTGGAGTGTAAATTAGGCGGGAAGAATGCAAGAGAATGGAACCCTTCAACACCACATGACATTGGGGTGCGTGCACTACAGACTACATAATAGGCTATGCAAGGGATGTGAAATCTACAGACAATGATATAAAAAAGGGTTAAGCAATTTTCAGCTCAAATTCCAGAGTGACTTACAACGAGACAAGCGACCTGATCTGAAAAATTCAAATGTTTTCTAATTAACTCTTTCGCTAGATAATACAGTGGCGTTTTTAACAAAAATGTAAAAAAAAAGTTCAAACTCAGTGCTGAACAAATATGTTGTATTTTTCCCCGTGGGAAAATTCTAGGCTGGAATTTTTAGTACGATCATTCAATCATATCATTGTAGTTTTAATTTAAAATCAAATCAACTGATTGCCAAAGAACAAACGTGAAAAATACACCCTGTCTCTAAGGAAATCACATTTTGATAATTTATTATTCATCACTATCATTTGTGGTCACATACAATTAGGGAAGTAAACAGATAAATATTCGTAAGTAGGATCTTAAGGCGAATGTAAATTTTCAATCTCGGGCCCACGGAAGGTGAATATTAAAGCAGGATTTTAATATCATAATGAATATGAAATTTAAAGTTAATAATTTTGTATTTTAAAATTCTTTTAATATTTAATTATAGCTTAAATAAAGAAAAGCATCTAAATAATTCATTGTTGAATAAAAATGTCTCAGTAACAATTAAAGAAATTGTATTACATAACAGTCTTTCTTAATAATGCTTTTAAAATTGTTTTAAGTCATTGTTGTGAGAATAATAAAACTTTCTGTTATATCTGTAATAAGAACACCTGCTTTACTTCATATTTTTAAATGAAAGTAAACTAAACTCTGATTGGATGTTAAAACAATTAACTTTCTTGCTTTAACAAATCAAATTTAAACCTTATATTTAATAATGGACTATTAACCAATAGAATTTAAAATTACCATCATGCAATGTAATAATGTTCTTTCAAATTATAAAACAATTACACTAATCATTCAGCATATAACTTTCCACGAAGATAGAAACGAGAAGAGTTCTCAAGATAAAATGTAATATTTAATACAAGAATAATTGATTCCAGAAAAGAAAATAATTTATTTTAATTGATAGTGAAGAATAATACCACTTAAATTTACTTAATCTGCTGGGAACCTACAAAGTGAATAAATTTGTAATTATTTCTACAAGAAACAGTTTTTAGTGATTTTTAAAGTGTTTTCCTATCCAGTGTACCAACCTCCGACCTTGAGAAGAGAATCCGGCTCTACCGAAAATTAAACCCAACCTGAACCAGTAATTATTTTTGGGACACCAATACTTCTTCAAAATGTTACTACAACATCGGGCATGAAGAGAATTACTGCGTCAAAATGTCACCACAACGTGGGACAACAATTTACTTATTCAATATATATCCCATGTATCTTACTGTGTCGACCATACAGTTCAAGTCACGCTTATTTTTCTACTGATGCGAGTGACGTGTGTGGTCGACATGTCGCTTCAAGAGACACCTAGTAGGCAGCTAAGGTATTAGGCTATTTGGATGGAACAATGTTAGTAAATATTGCTTAGGGGCCTTTTTTTTGGGCTTCAGGATTTTTATAAGCACGAAAATATTCAGACACGGGACTCACGATATATATCATGAACGTTAAAAGCAACATAGCAGAACTTGTAGATTTGACGGTAGTTTTACACCTGTATTTGGTGGTATGCCTCACCGATTAAAAATATAGTTTTTCAGCATTTTGTAATTCAACCGATATTTCATTCAAATTAAATAAACCGCGTTGATTTCGCGACTAATTGCATTTGAATGATAACAAAGTGAGTGCGCGCCGCCCGCGAACTTGCACTCTGATATAACTTCACGAACATGTTCTGATTCAAGTCGACCAAATTAACTGAAATTTGTTGTGCGAGTGTTTTATTCGAACGCGGAAAAAAAAAGTATATTACAATGCGAGGTTGGGAAGTGGTTTTTACAGAAGTGAGGAAAATGTTTTAATTTCCGAGATTCTGTAAAACACTTCACAAACGTGCGTTGTACATTATTTTTTGCGCGATGGTGTTTTCAAAATAATAAATAATAGTAAAAAAAATAATATCTTTGTTGGAAATATTTGCGTTCATTATATACAACTGACTAACGTTAACAGCATGGGCAATGTTTATTAGTTGAAACTACAGGAGGCCGAAAGATAAATTAGTGGTAAAATTACGCAAGTACGTATTTATTGTTTTATATTGTTTCAATCCGACTTTTCTTCTGCTGAAGTTTATGAGTAAGTTATTTTTTACTAGTAGAGGTTACCAGCCTCTAGCCAAACCCCTCTTCCTGGAGGGCAGGGAACTGGAATTTCGGAGTGTTCGTCTCCTAGAGAAGTTGCCTTCACTACGGCTTTGGGGACTTCTCTTCTCCCCACGTAACCCTGTGGACGGGGCCCTACCCAGGTACTACCCACTGGGCGAGTGGGACCTGGAGCTCACAAAAGGGCAGGGGCGCCTACTCCCTGGAGTGGACCTCTATCAAGGGTTCCACTCTGTTACCCTAGAACAGGTGAACCATCTCAATTATCTAGGATGTGACATTTCATTTAATTATGATAATGATATAAATAATAAAATAGCAAAATTCCAGGGAATATGTGGTACGATAAAACGAACACTAAATAACAAAACAACAAGAGAGACCCAACTGAAATTTTATAAAATGTTGGCAGTGCCGGTACTGCTCTATGGTTCAGAAGCCTGGATACATAAAAAACAAGACCTAAGTAGGATAACGGCGGCAGAAATGAAATTTTTGAGATCTGTTAAAGGGTGCACTAAGGAAGACAGAATCAAGAACACAGAAATAAGACAGGAACTTGAAATATTTGCAATAACTGATAAAATGGATACATATAGACAAAAATGGAAGCAACCCATAGACAGAATGAATGAACATAGATATCCAAAACAAATAACAAAATACAAACCTAAAGGCACCCGAGATGTGGGCAGACCTAGAAAGAGATGGGCTGAAGTCGGAACGGGTCAACAGACCTAATCCATGAATGAAGATGATGATGATGATATTGTTTCAAATAAAGTTCAGTTCATTTAAAATGCAGTGATTTGTTTCGTATAATGTATATTAACACTACCTTTTGGATATTTTTTGTATATACATTGTACGTACTATACATAGAGGGCAGTGGTTTTACTTCCCACAAGAGGTTTGTAATATATAATATTACAGTATAGTTATTTTATTACAGTATAGTTATTTAGGTTGGCAACCCAGAAATGCTGGAAGTTGAATTTTTCAATCATTGTCGCCATTGCTGTAAGTATGACAAAACGCATTATCGCGCAAAAAAAAAGTATGCCATATGCGTTGAAATAATCAAGTTTTAAAAATAGGGATACCCCAGTAAGATGTAGGTTATAGTTTTTAATAGCGAGATTGTGCACTAGATTCATGCATTAAATTGTAAATTCTTCGGCAGTACATAGGCCTATGTAGAGAAGGCATGTGGTACTTTTTATAGCGATTCGTCCGTCAGAGGGGGACGTTAAGCCCTCTTGGTGCTTTTCGATAGGAGTAGACTACGTGTCGGCATTAGGTTTCATCTTCTCCTTTCTCTTCCTTTTCCCTCATACAATAGACTTAATTCTACAATAACACATTACACTCATCTTATACTCCTATCTCTCTCTCTCTCTCTCTCTCTCTCTCTATATATATATATATATATATATATATACATACACACACACACACACACACACACACGTAAATTTAAAATAGGCAACATTAACACCATCTAATCGCCCAGCTCAGAACATGAAGCACGAAAAGTGGAGTGGATGGCAGGCCTACACTTATATCGTGTCCACAAAATATAGTATCATACTTTAAACTACTACTACGTCGATTTGGATAATCGCATTTAAATGAAATAGGTGACAATCAAAAGAGTAACTCAAAACGTTTTGTGCATGTTAAGAATGTCAACAATGGAGAATAATCGACAACAAAACAGAAATTAAACTACATTTAATCATGTGTTTTGTGGTCGATATGGGTTCATTGTTGGATATTTAGATGTCTGCAGCATCACTCGTGTGGGCCACATTCAATGTCTATGAGGTATAACAAAAACTTTTTTGAATTTCCCTTTTGATTGTCACCAATTTCATTTAGATACGATTATCCAAAGCGACGTAGTAGTAGTTTGAAGTATAATACTATATTTGTTCCATATCGGGTGGGAACGGAAATTGCTTCAGAATGTGGAATTAAAAATATACAAGATCGAACAAATGCGTAATTGGAACTATGGGTTCCATAAGCTATATGCTAGTTATTTAGTCTGAAAGTTCCATTAATTCAGAACACTGGAGTACATACGGGTCTATAAAAAGTATGAGAAGACTAAGGTATTAAATATAATTTCATGCCTAGCTACTAAATTTCTTTTTACAACTCGACCCATAAGAATTAGGCAACGCCACTGATAAACTGTCAGGGGGCTGAAGTATGCAACGTGTTCTTCAAAGGCAGACAAGAGCTTTTTGCTGTTCTTGTGAACAACAGGGGAAACCAGACTCCCGAATTAAGCGCTATGGAGAAAAAAAGAAAGAAAAAGAAGTCCCATCTTTTTTAACAAAAGAAGCTGTATTTAACATCCTTTTGTTTTTATTTTTCGTTAAGGTCATAAAGAAGTTTTAATGTCACATTAGACATAAAATAATTTGTCTGTATCAATATAGGCCTACTTTTAACCCACTTAACATTGTATTAAAAAAAAATATATATAAATAGAATTTTGTAAGTATTTTCATTAGGTTTCGATATTTCAGCAGGAAACATGAAAAGTGTGTGATGCAGGAATTGAATAAATGGAGCGAATTCTTCAGAAATACGATTTTCAAAGATGGAATCTGATGGTCTCTAATTTGAAGAGTAGTTTCATTTATTGTCAGAAAACATTCCAAATAGAAATTTGTTAAAAATACATTACTTATGAGACAGTAACTATATTAAACGAGAATTATATTATAGGCCTATATTTGTTATTCTCGGAATGGGGAGGCATTAGCGAGTTTATGTCTGTGCAGCAATGAACAGTTCTAGTGAGTGAGTTAGACATTTTAATATTTACTAACTTAATTTATTATGACTATTTTACTCATGCCCCAAATGGGAGTCAATGACCAATCACATTTTAATTATTTTTTATTTACAACCAATCACAGTCGTGTTTCGCCTAGAATTTACCAACTAAAGTTTATCATAATAAAGAATGCACCGCTTTTATAACATTCTGAATAGATCATAGCATTATTTTGCAGTGACTGACTCTCCAAGAAATAGGCTACCAGATTGTATATATAGTGCATGAATGTCAACAGAAAGCGCATGCGAGAGATAATATAAAAACATTTGTAACAATTGATTATACCACAAAAGAAAAAAGAAACCACTGTTTGCACTTTCTTAAACGAATTATTTTCCAGGAAATGACGATGCAGAAAAATATAATTGACATATTTACATCATAGGACATCAGAAATTAATACCTATAACGATGGTTATAAATTTCTCCACTAGGGTGCATTTTTACAACATTGCGATCATTTGGCAATATATAATATGATCTGGTTGCACTGATGAACAAAAGAAGCAAATGAAGCGTACCAATCGTTTCTCATTTGTTTTCAAACATCACCGTTTACACTAAATATATAAATATTTTAAAATAATATAGTTAAATAATAATGTGTGCGTAAACAGCTTAATTTTATTCGTTAAATAGTCCTAACAAATGCTACTCATGATTTCCAAATTCTCTAGATAAATTCACTCCTCACTTCGTGAGTCGTGAATCTATCGATAATTTGGAAATCACTCGTGGCATTACTTATGATAACGACAACCGCATTAAAAAAAACTTCCACTGGCATTCAAATCTCTTAAACAATTGTTTCACATTTTTAATGTGACATAATTTTAATCAGGTCCCGCACCTAGCCGAATGGTTTAAGGCTCATTGCCTTGTCCCAGACCTTACGGGGAATGCGCTGTGCTGATTAGATTCCACACGAGGAAGACCATTTTCAAGGAACTGTGGCCAATATGGGGCGTGGAACACTACGCACCGTGTCATAGTTGGTTAAGGAAATTCGCTACAAATCGGAGAATCGGGTGTTCGATTTCATGTGGGATCAGGATTTTTAAATTGTTCTAAACATTCGACACCATGGCCTAGTGCCCTAGGGTCGACTCAGACTCAATGGAAGCGAGTAACAGATGTTTGTTCTGGGAATGAATGGGCCATTACGCAGGGATGACAACCTCAGTGACATATCACGCCCATTGTCTAGAAATGTGGGAGCCTTAATCCCCTACTATCTTAAGACTCTCCTAAGACCAGTAGTAGGATAACTTTTACTTTTTAGTTGAAACCGGTGCCCAACCAGCATCTTGAGGAATTAGATTAGCCATAATAAGCGATGGCGTAGGTTGAGAAAATATAGTCCAGTTCTGGTAATTGTAGCCGTCTTGGTGAATCCTAAGACACGTGACAGGAGGGAAGTAGTAGCCATGCAAAAAAACATTTTCTTCTTCTTATTATTATTATTATTTAATTCATCCATAGCAATTCTGCCCGAGGGCAGGTCTTTTACTGCAATCATAGCATTTTCATGCTTATGCTTTACTAGGGAATTATAGGTGTGGTAGCTTCCCGTTGCTTTCCACACTTTATAATAATAAAATAAATTGTTATAAAACAACACTATTCTTAATAAACACCCCAAACATATAAAAAACATAGTATTCACTAACAGAGAACTAGCAGATAAAACAATTCAACGTGTAGTAACTAGAGTATTATGTTTTCAAAACTGAGTTTAGTTGCTGGCAGTACCTGCAACTCGTCCTCCCCTCTTACCGCACCATACAACATAGACCACTCAAATGGGGCTAAAGAAGCCAGAACTGAACTATAGCTATAGCTGCTGGAAGACTCGACATGCTGACCATCGTCACCCCTATACTGGCTAGATGATCCCCCAACTCAGTAGTTCGCATATGTGGATGTGAAGTCGGCTGATGAGGGGTAAGCCACGGGACTTCTAGGCTGTCACACCTAACTCACTGGCACTATCGAACCTTTGTGTCCATTACCGCGTGGACATAAAAGCTCTCCAAACATCCCTATCCTGAGCTAATGTTTTCCAATCATCTCCTGTATAATCGAATTCCCTCAAATCATGGTAAATGTTATTCTCCCACCTCATTCTTTGTCTATCAACTGGACGTTTTCACTCTGGTTTTCCTACAAGAAGCTTCCATGCACCTCTTTCATTCCCCATTCGTACCACATGTCCTGCCCATCGCAGTCTATGGGACTTAACTGTTTTTATTATAGCTGGCTTCCTATAAAGACAATGTTGTCTTCTCCATTCACCTCTTTGGTCCAAACATTTTCCTAAGAATTTTATTCTCAAATACTCGTAATATCCTTTCCTCTCTTAAAGTAAGAATCCTTGTTTCGAATCCATATAATATAACTGGTAGAATAACAGTTTTATATATTTTGAGTTTAACTTTTTTAGAGAAGTTGCATAATAGCATGCATTTTCAGAATTGAGCCTATGTGTAATTTCTTTGTGCATCTCATTCCAATATGTGATAATTCTATAGTAATTATGCCTGAGGGCAAGTCTTTCACTGCAATCATAGTATTTTCATGCTATGCTTTACAGCTTTACTAAAGAATTATAAGTGCTGTAACTTCCCGTTACTTTCCACACCGGCGAGGGATGATGATGATAATGGTAAGGATAATGATGATCATCATCACTGGCGCCACAACTCATTCCTGAGTCCTGGCCTCCTCAAGGAGCTTCCTCCAATCAGCTCGGTCCTGTGCCTCTCTCTACCAATTTCTCAATCCCAACTCTCTAGCATCTCCACCCACCTCATCCTTCCTGGATGTTGATGATGATGATGGCCGGATGATTTTCGGGGACTGTTGGGTCCTGGCATTTGTCTTACGGGTGAGGAGAAACCCCTAAAAAAACTCACCTAGGTAGCTTGTCCCGACCAGGAATCGAACCCGGGCCCGCTGCGTGACAAGGCAGCACGCAAACTCGATTATTGTTCCTAGGGATTTGAATTCAACCACTTCTTCAAAATTTCCCTCATTTGTCATTAGCTGCCCATAAAGTAAGTAAAGTAAAGTGATCCCACAACAGACCCGGAGGCCCTTGGGGAAGTAGGAGGTTAAGGCCCCCACTGTTTCTAGACAATCGGCACTTTTATGTCAGCCGGGTTGTCAGCCCTGCGTGACGGCCGCCTTTACACCAGAACAAGCGTCTGGTACTCATTTCCGTTAGAGGCTGAGTCGACCCCAGGGCCATAGTGCCGCCAGAGGGTTTGGGTCATTTTAAAAATCCTGACCCCAACGGGACTTGAACCCTCGACCCTCCGGCTTGTAGCTCAGTGCCTTAACCACTACGCTACGGCGTGCCCCATTAGCTGCCCATTTCCATTATAAAGTGTATTTCTATGTAGTGTATATTTAGTTTTATCGATGTTTACTTCCAGTCCCAGTTTCTTAGCGTTACTCAATAGAGTGTGCGTGTTGGCCCTTAGCATCTCCTCGATATCGCCTAATAGTAGCCTACTACATCATTAGCATAAACTAACAACTTCTTAATACCATTGGGTTTTAAGCCATCTTCACCCTGTAAAGATTTGATGGCACTCTCTGATACAAATGTGAATAGTATAGTAGAGGAGATAGTGCATTTCCTTCCTTTAAAGCCATTACGAATTTCAAAAGTTTCCGAAAATTGTTTGCCTACAAGCAGTCACGCTCCATACTCTTTGTGCCATTTAGACATATTCGTATAAGTCTAGGCCTGTTACACCATGGATGTATTTTTAATTGGATAATTTTCATGACTAATATGACAGTTGACAATAAAGTATGAGCATCACAACAACATTTTGCATAGGATAAAACCGTTTCTCACTTTCCACAGAATCTGCAGCTTGGATATTCGGACATTACATGTTTATTACAAGGCATGGTGTTTATTTTGGCAATTTTTATGAAAGCCATTTATTTTTAGAGAAAAATATAAAGTTGCTATTTTATTTATGAATAGCTGCACATTATATGACTACAACTTCACATAATATTTCGCATCTTGAAAAAATCACTGATTGCTACATGAAGAATTTGGCTTCGAAGAAATAGAAATTGTGAACGCTAAGCGTTAAACACACACATATGTCCTAGTTTAACCTCTCCCTTTTACGTGCGTTTGCGTGTCACATGCCACCCGGACCGTACGTGACAAGGCATACATTGTCCTCGTCATCTTCGGCTCGGTGAAATTTGTAAGATTAAAAAAAAATCATGCGAACAATCTCAATAGGCACACTCCTCAGAAATTCGCTGAAAAACATGACAGACTTACCCTAATTCTAACTTAACTGAAACCAAAATAGAGGCATATTACTGATAATAATATACTGTATTTGAATTAGGATTCAAGCTAAGGAAGTTGATAAAGTGAAAGTTGCTGTCATAGGAATCTGCATTCTAATTATTAATATCTACATTGGAAATTAGTTGCAGTTAATTCATTAATAATACATTATTTTTATCTGTAATTAATTAAGCATGTGATAAAGCAAAACTTAAAAACTTACGTTATTCACATGGAATTTGAGAGTAGATTGCATACTGCAGATGACAAACTTACCTGTAAAAGAGAATAAATAGTCAGTCATTTGCAATTAATAATAACAATAATAATAATAATAATAATAATAACAATAACGTTGTTTAAGACGTTGTAGACTTGAAGTTGCTAATAACGACACTTTAAGTCTACAACGTCTAAACAACTAGTAGCAGACACTCATCCTGCTGATGATGGAAGTAAACTTCCGAAAGGCCTCCAGATAACATTTTAAATATACCATTTTAACACAGCTGAGGACGACGGCACCTGCCAACATGTACATATTTTAATTTTTATCCATGATATAAATTTCTTCTCTCACGAGGATTCGAACCAGCGCAAGTCTCATACCTCCGCACTAAACCATGATGCCTTAAATCACTCAGCTACAGCCGAAACTGTTCATATAATTAAATAATGTAAACAATCGAGATTTATATCAAATATTGTCAAAAAAAAAGGGATCCTAAGACTAATGAATAATAATAATAATAATAATAATGTTTTATTTATTATAGCAGAGTTAAGGCCATAACCCCTTCTCTTCCACTCAACCAGCACAAATACAAATAAATATTTGACAAATATAGATATACACTATACTAATTATGAAGAGTTAAAAATATATTAAATGTTGCAATGTAAATTTCATGTACAAACATTTTAAACGATAATAACAATAATACTTATGATGATGATGATGATGATAATAATAATAATAATAATAATAGTAATAAAAGATTCCGGGCTATGTGGCCGTGGTCTATAACTGGCGTTTCTTCATTCGCAGTCGAGTCTACGACAGGGAAGCAACAGCTGGAAGCGCTCGCCACTGAAGATGCCCTCCGCAGTTGAGGGAGAAACGTCTGGAAGAAACGCCAGTTATAGACCACGGCCACATAGCCCGGAATCTTTTATTACCATGATTACCGGCCGTGAAAGCCTGCATTCCACTAATAATAATAATAATAATAATAATAATAATAATAATAATAATAATTGTATAAATATGATAAATTGTACGAGAAACACCAATTGATTATATATATATATATATATATATATACCTTACACTGAGTAAAGATGAAGTCGAAGTTAGAGCAAATATAAATTTATATTTCTTTTAAAAGATGTCAATGTATGTACTACGGAGGGATTTGCAATTTAATGTAGGAATCTGGTGTAAAATCTAGCGATTAAAATTTGTACATCACCAACCCTCCTGGCATCGAGATTGAAAATTTTACAATTAAATTAATTTTACAATCACTATTTTCGACCTTGCCGAGTGAACACATATTTATCCAAAAGGAATTTTAAAAATTTTCAGAAAAAAAAAAACTTTGACATTCTGAAGTCTGGATGCCCAAGATTACTGCTTACCGTTTATTTCAACAAAAATATATGTACTCGTTGTACATTTTACATTCTGTGTTAGTACTCGTATTTTTATTAACTACTAGATCATAAAAAATGAAGACATCATAGAAGAATTGCACATGGAACCTTTAGAAAACAAAATTTCTGATTATAAGTCAAGATGAATGTAACATGTTCACCGAATGGAAGATCACAAGATACAAAAAAAAAAATGTTAAGCTATCAACCTGCAGGAAGAAGAAGACCAGGAGGTCCACTCAGAAGGCTTTTGTATAGTGTTTCTCTTGAGGCCGAAACAGGTCAACAAATGGCCTGAATTCGTGTATTGGCCATGATGATGATATTTTTATTTAACGAAAGTCTTTAATATCTCGCAATTCACATCCGGGGATGAAAGAGACGATAAATTTTGCTCAAACGTCTCTTATTTTAGAAGTGTGATTCAAAACTGAGGAGATTATATAGCAGTAGTAACTGTAGTAGCAGCAGTAGTAGTAGTATTAGTTGTAATAGTCGTAGTTCTGTCTCAATAAAACTAAACATTGGTCTATGTCACACATAGAAATTCAATATATAATAGACACAGGCAATTATTGGCAAGTGAGGGAAATTTTGAAGAAGTGGCTGAATTCAAATACCTAGGAACAATAATTAGAAACAGGAATGAGGTGCACAAAGAAATTAAACATAGACTCAATTCTGGAAATAAGTGCTGTTATGCATTACAGGGAATTTTGTCATCCCAAGTTCTCTCAAAAAAACATTAAATTGAAAACATATAAAATTGTTATCCTTTCAGTTATATTATGTAGATGTGAAACCTGGACTCTTACTTATAGGGAGAAGAAAAGTTTACGAGTAATTGACAATAAAGTTCTTAGGAAATGTTTTGGACCAAAGGGAGATGAAAAGGAGGTGAATGGTAAAGACTACAAAACAGCTACATGAGCTTTATGGGAAACAAGATGTAATAAGTACAGTTAAGTCTTGTAGATTGCGATGAACAGGATATATGGCATGAATGGGAAATGAAAGAAGGGCATAGAACGTCTTCGTAGGATTTGATGATAATGATTATTATGATAAAAGGTTTGGATGGCCTTCTTGGTAAGTGATAAAATCAGGAGTCCTATACCCTAAAACAACATACAACCAATAAAATAATTATATTATTGTCATTATTATACAGATTTTTACAACTGACGTTTCTGTGTTCCCAATTACCATTTCCTTTTGTCTAAGCAGCCCTTCTCTTCCAGTGCCTTTTTTTTATCATAGATACCTGGTTATCATTCTTGCAACCGTGTTCAGATTATCCCATTCTCTTCCATCCTTGTGATATCCATTCTAAGATCTTCTTTATCCACTTTGTGTTGTCCACTTAACCATGTGACAAAAATATGGGATAAAATTTAGTGGACTATATTTTCTTTAAATGGAGATGACACCACCAACACATAGGCCTAATCATAGGACTTGAGGAATAGGAAAGGCAAGTTAGGAAAAAAAAAGACCCAATAGGATAAACGAGTAGTTTATAGATTTTTTTAAATGTTAGGTCCTCTTTAATCATATGACTCAGAGCGATGGTGAACTATTAATCGTAACCTTTGTAAGTCGTTAATACACTAATTAAGGATCGTAAAAGCAATAACAAGAGGAATTTAAACCCACAGTTCACCAACGCAGTACTTGGTATTATAGCTACTTTAACCTCACCCTCGCATTAGACAATAAAATAATTGTGTTTGCTTATTTAGCAGATTTCAACATCTCCCTGCGCCCTATCTATGTATCTATCTATCATTCTCCTTCACTATCATCTAATTCTTTTTCCTCATATTGCTTAAAAAAAACAGCCTGAATCCATTTACTTTTTGGCTGTCCTTTTCTTGATCTATCAGATGACACCCATTCAGACATTTTTCTTGGGAATCTAGTCATCTGTCATTCTTTTTACTTATTTTGTATGAAATACACAATTGAAGTCGGCCACATTGGGTTAGTGGTTATGTTTCTTGCCTCTAGTTCCGAGGGACGCGGGTACAAAGCCGGTCGTGGTGATGTGATACATTCTCTAAGTTTCTATGGATATTCACAGAAGTTCGATGTGGGAAATATTATGATACATTCCCTAAAATTCTATAGCCATTCACAGAAGTTCGATGTAGGCAATATATGCGATACATTCTCTAAGTTTCAATGGATATTCACAGAAGTTCGAGTGGTCAATATTTGTGATACAGTAGATTCGCAATATTCCATTTCTTGCCAAACACGTTCCAGCACAGCATGATCAACTGAATTAAACGCATCAACTATCCACTGTCTTAGATTATGTAAATCCCATACAAATGGGATTATATACGTGATGTTTTTCACATATCCCCGGAGGGATAAAGGAACAAAATCGTATGGCTTAAGCTCGAGTGATCTGGGTGCCCACAACATCAATATAATATTATTTTACCCAGCACGACCAATCCAAGGTTCTGGAACATACTTGTTGAGGTAATAGCGAACGTTTATTACACATTTTCACTGTTACAAATCGAAACTTGGAGAATTAAGCGTTCATGTTACATTTGAAAATTTTATTTTATTTATTTATGCTTTAACATATATGAATATATCGCGCTTACTGACTTTTTTTACTAATAGGCCTAGTATGAAACAGTGAATATGATGAAATTGGCCCTGGAAATAAAATTCCAATTCAGCATTTAGATTGGCAATTGAGAAAAAAAAAAGTCAGGTTGCTTGGCACTAAGGTTTGAACCCAAAAATCTTCTGATTACGAATTTCAAAATATACAGTTCAGCCAATTCGTTCGGTGATAACAATTTAATTGAATATTTCGGGGAAAAAAAAAGCAAGCGTATCTTTTCTTTCTTCGTCCGGCTCTACGACTTCCAGTGGAATGTCTTGGTCTTCTCAACCAGTTTACGCCACTTCTTCCTATCTTGTGCAGTAGATTTCAAATAAAAAATCCCCATCTCTCTCAAATCTTCAATTACGTCATCTTCCCATCGATCCTTGGGTCTTCCCCTTGGTCTTGTTCCCTGTGGCTTCCAATTTAAAATATCATTCGGCAATCTTACCTTTGGCATTCTTAGTGTATATCCAAACCATTGCAATCTTTTGGATTTGATGAAACTAACTATATTTTCTTTATTATATTCTTAAGGTATAATTCGTCATTCCTTCTCAACCTCCAAGTTCCATTTTCCTTTACTGGACCTAGCACGCTTCTAAATATTTTCATCTCAAACGTTAATAGTCTTAATTTATCTGCTTCTTTTAGTACCCAGGTTTCAGCTCCATAACATATGATTGGTCTTATTATTGCTGTATATAATTTGAATTTAACATTTTTTGATATTAATTTGCTTTTGAATATATCAAAATTAGCAAAATATGATTTATTCCCTTGCGATATTCTTATTTTGATTTCTTCTTCAACAGTATTATTATCGTTTAGTATTGAAGCGTATCTTTAAAAAGCCTAAATTGCATGTTCAAAATAAATATACTGAGGAATGCTTCTGTAATTTTAAATTCCTGGAATTACCTGCACGATTATTAAGTGTTTAAAGAAAATAAGCCACCTGCTTCTTCCTTCATTCCTGAGACCTTTGTGAGTAGTAATCAAGGGAGAATGTTAAACAATTGAACTGTAAAAGATGTAGAGGATGTGGGTATATTAATATTGTCAGAAATCAAGTTTTCACATTATCCCATTATAAAACTAGTATTTTTTAAAAATAAATCAGCCCCCAGATTTTTATAAACACATGATATTGGCACCCGCATCTTTTTTTGTTCTAATTTTAGAGAGAAAAAAAGACAGACGGAATTTAACATTTTACATGCATTTATAAAGCTTCCTGATTCATAAGTGCAGCTGTTCCGACAACTTAACAATTCTATATATAAAAAAAAGACTATTCATGATTTCATTATATATATATATATATATATATATATATATGATATGAAAAAAATGAATGCTTGAGTCGGGATTTGAACCCGAGTCTCTAAACTCTGTACGTTTAGCGCTCTAACCAACTGAGCTACTCAAGAATTCCAACACAAACATACAGTTTTCTTATATATGTAGTATTCTCAATTCACACAAGAGGTAGTGGGAATTCGTTCCAACACCATCTAGTGACCAACATAACAGTTAAGCAATTTTTAAAGAGAATATTGACTTTATAGCAGTAACGCTTGTATATTTATGCCGGGTTTATAGCCCTATTCAACAGTACACACACTAAATTATCTTTATCCATTTAATTAAATATTTGCTTTTAATAGGAGATAAAGGAGATAATGATGATGATGATGGTGTATTATTTAAACAATATAATTAATTTAAAAGTAAGAAATTCAACATAGTATTAAAAAACATTGGTTGATATATGGATGGAAGACTTTTTACGTATACGTTGAAAAAGTATAGGCCTAGCCTTGCCTATCGATTCAGTCATTAACATTTCAACTTTTAAGTATAACAATGTATTTCGTCCTTGTAATATATCGGTACTATATACAGTTTTATAAGTAAATAAAACCCTCTACTCGTGTCCAGAATAACACTAAGTCGAGGGATGAGATGAGACCCAACTAATGAAGAACTGATATACGAGGATGCAGGCTGACCAGGCCTATCGAAGATAACAGGAGAGATGAAATGAAATGGAACCAAATCGATTATATGAGTATAGAGAAGTGTTGGAATGCTGTATTTGGCAGGGAAAACGGGAGAAACCCAAAGTAAAATCTACCCTGGCTCATATTCTCTACAACGAACCACATATGCAATCACCAAAACGCGAACTCGGGAACCAGAGAAAGAAGATGAGTGTCTAACCACATGCGTTAACGGAGTCGCCTTACTATTTCATAAATGATATATATAAAAACGCCTTTTCAATGTTTTCTGTAGGATTTAACAATACTACCTCCATATTACACATGTCACTTTTGTATCAGAAACAAAATTATGATCAATTTGCATAAACATTATACTAATCTGTGTTGCACCTTACCTTTTAGAGCATAAAAATAACTTCCCTAATTGAAGTAACAAATTGATCCCACTGCAGGCGTCAGGAGGTCCTGTGAGTAGTAGGAAGATAATGCTCCCACTTTTTAGACAATCGGCAATTATGTCAGTTGGGTTATCAGCTCTGTGTGACAACCGCCTTAACCTCCAGAACAATCGTCTGGTACTAACATCAGTTAGAGGCTGAGTCGATCATGGAGTCATGTTACCGCCAGAAAGTTTAAGCCAGTTTAAAAAACCTGACGCCACTAGGACTCTAACCCCGACACTCCGGCTTATAGTGTATTGCCTTATCAAACATCGCTATAGCGTGCCTTCTTTTCTCTAATTATATATACTGTAAAACTTGTTCAATGCGGAATCGCATTTTTTTCACATTAGACAACATACCGCATTATAAAAAATGATTAACCAATCTTAGATTATAGAGAACTGTAAAGTGATCCCACAACAGACCTGGAGGCCCTTGAGGTAGTAGGAGGTTAAGGCTCCCACTTTTTCTAGACAATCGGTACTTTATGTCAGCCGGGTTGTCACCCCTGCGGGACGGCTGCCTTTACCCCCAGAACAAGCGTCTGATACTCATTTACGTTAGAGGCTGAGTCGACCCCAGGGCCATAGTGCCGCCAGAGGGTTTGGATCAGTTTAAAAATCCTGACCCCAACGGGACTTGAACCCTCGACCCTCCGGCTTTCAGCTCAGTGCCTTAACCACCACGCTACGGCGTGCCCCTTTAGAGTTTGTTTTTCTTTATCTTCAATCACTTTCACTTTTTCGTTTAAGGACAATGATACATACGATTTAGCCAACTTTATTCCGCAAATTCAGAAAGATACCTGTGAAAGATACGTACACAATCGATCTCAGATCTTAAACTAATTTAAGATTTTACAGTGCAATGGTTATTTGTAAGACAGATGTCACACGCCAAATGTTTGTTAAACGAACCTGTATTTCCCAAAACGGTGTGCAGCGAGTACGAAAGAAAATTCCAAATACAGGTAGAAACTCTACTTCACCTAGTGGCAGGAATCATCATTCATTATTAATTCGCCTAATGGGAATCAATGAAGTGGAAATTAATGTATTTCTCTCTCCATCTTTCCGTCTTATAAATGTTTTCTTTCATAAATTGTGTAGAAATATCCTTCCGTTTCCGCGTTGGACAGATTCCGTTTAATACAAAATAAATACACGTAAAATTACTATTATTTTGCCGAGACCAATAAATTTGTTCAAATTGGACAGATTTCCGCATTATTCACGTTGTGGATTAAACAAGTTTTACTGTATATGTACATTTTTGTAAACTATACCAGAAGTATTCCGTTTTTTTGCGAATTCTGAGGGAATGAGGCTATTGGAGTAGTTCTCATAAAGAGATTTTTTAAAAAGGAATACAGGTCTTCCTTCACCCATCATATCTAGTAGACACTGAAAATGATCAAGACCAATAAATTATATATATATATATATATATATATATATATATGTGTGTGTGTGTGTGTGTGTTAACGCTCTAGCGACCGCAGTTTTTGTTGTTGTGCCGTGAAAACAAATCATTTTAACAATAAATTATTATCTACTGCACATTGTTGTATAATTGACACAGATTTAAGTATGTAGTTTATACTCAATCAGATATAATCATTTTATTAAAAATATTAAATACGTTAAATCAACGTATCTTATAGAGTACGTTGTCGATTTAAGGATTAATTAAATTATAGTTTATATTGCGATGAAGCAAACTTAGCGGCTGCTAGATTCAATTTTTCGGCTTTCAGGTAAACCCCACTTCTAATGGTCGGTTTTCGCTGATTTTTTTAGAATATCTTTCTCGTTTTATTTCTCTAGCATATATTTTATTAGCAATTTTTTTTGTCGGGCACGTTTAAATAAGCCAGGACAAGAAACTGAGTTTCTCCAATTACGGGTTAATATATATGTTTTTTTTTTTTTTTTGAGAACAGAGTCGCTTTCCCTTAGACTAGTCGCCTGGACATGAGGGAGTGAAGAAAAATCCTCCTCTCCTGCTGACCGAGATCGATTCAAAGCATTCCAGTTCTCAGTGAGACACCATGCCGCCTGTCGGTTTTCTAAAAATAAGAATGATGTAAATAAACAATTCATTCTCCTGATATAAGTTTTGTAGTATTTAAGTTTGGACAGATATATAGTTACATCTGTAAGAAGAAACAAAGATGGCAAACATAATAAAGTTATAAATATTTGAAAGAAGGAGGAAGAACGGTGATTCTTATTCATGAGGGGAGAGAATTAAACTATAAATGGCAGATGAAGACCGAGTCAGTTAGATGCTCCAGGGATGGCGAGTTGGGTGCGCGCCAATGTCTCGGACTGTCTCTACTGTTAACACTGGCGTCAGAAGGGTATTTGCCTTGGCTGCCGATTTCGCTCACCGAATTCCTACTTTGTGAACTATGCGACCTGCAACACACACTCTCCCCCAGCGCGATTAAATGATTTTAAACACAACTGAACTCCATGACGCAAAAGAACTAGAAGAGCTCTAGCCTACAAATTTGTTGGTCTCACATCCACATGTATTAATTGCAGAGCTGGATGGACATCTAGTGAGTATAAAACTAATTGTCAGAATGTCGGGTCCCCCAGCTGTTATAACTGGTATTTTTATTCTGTAAAGAATCCCATGGACTCATATCCGCATATGTTAAATCACAGAGTATAGGGGTGACATGTGATTAGCATGTCGGGTCCCCCATCCGTTATTGCTATTTCCTATAGCTATCCAAATTTATCACAATGCTGAATAGACATCGGTCCCATTCTGGCCGAAATTCCATGGGAAAATGTCTTCCCCATGAGAACTTTTACCACTGCAAGTCCCGTAGCACCACCCGAAGGCATGATGCTTTAAGCCAAGAAAGTTAAATTTACTCCTGTGAATATAATTATAAATTTAATTTTTAGTCATTTAGGGTTCATAGAAAGTCCTAGTTCGGCTAATGCGCGGGACTTCTAACATAGAGGCACTATTTATTTTAACTGTACTGGGTTGGTACCCATCTCATACACTGGCCAAAGCTTCATGAGAAAATTAATTCTCGATCCGAAAGACATGTCATATTCTAACGCCTGAAATACCCGGCACTATTCTCAGTGAGAACGATTAGGTCATATTTTGTACGAACAAATAAGCGTTATCAAATTACTGTGACTAGAAACACTTAAAAGGATACAGACAATTACTAGCCATAATACAGACTTATGTGAATTACCTATCCAGTACCATCTGGAACCGCTTAGTGAAAATTGCATAAAAAATATAATTGAAGGGCTTAAGGGCAGTAACGTGATAAGCCACATTCTGTTAAGAAATGACTTTTATTACAATGATAACAAATACATATATTGAAATATCAATAAAAAGATTTGTAAGTGCACCAGTGATGACACACAGTGCATTAACAAGAATACTGCCCAATTAGAATTTACAATTTTTTGAAACATTCAAATCCTTATATTTCAGAAAGAACAATGTGTGGCTTATCAAGTTATTGCCCTAAGCCCATCAATTCAAAATTGGGCATTTAACTAATTCTTGAATTGTAGACCTGTACCATATGTGAACTATCTAACTCGACGGTGTAGGGGTTAAGTTTCTTGCCTTTGGATCCGCAGGTTGCGGTTTCAAACCCAGCCGAGATCCATTGACATTCTAGAAGGGTATTTAGGATCAGTGTCCTGAGTTTGAAAACTTGTGTAAAAGAATCTCATGTTAATTAGAATGTCTGGGCAAAATTTAATCCGAATACGTGTCTCAAATTTTACCGACTGAATCAACTCGCTCAGAATATCCTGTCTTATAAACAGGTGAAAGCTGAAAACAATCCACTCGTTCATCTGTTTATGAATGAATGCCGTTTGTAAATATTACAATAATGACATAAAATACACGTCATTCGACAAAACAAACAACACACTGTCAGTTATTTCTAGTGAAAAGGTGCACAATTTAAAAAAAATAAATATAATAAACATGAGGAAGCCCTTGGAGACGATGGCAGTGTGCCACACGAATGGAATTCCAAGCGTATTTATAAATTTGAACACATCCGCAGCGCTCTAAGCCAAAATATCGATAAGGCATAATAATTATATACTAATATCACGCCTCATTTTCTAAACACAAGAATTTAAACATTAAAATAGAACATTTAATTAAAATCATCTGAAACATATATAAAGTGGTACTGGTAAGCATTTACCAATAGCTTGGCTTCTCTGTCCTGTGGTGTTGCCTAGTTGATACCTTCCAACACATCAATGTATATTCCTATTTTTAGCTCGCAAAATATTTGTAATACAGAGTGGCACCGAACCGAATGACGCATTTCGAAGTACTGTAACATAAAGTAAAGTGTTCCCACTACAGGAAGCCCTTGGGGTAGTAGGAGGTTAAGGCTCCCACTTTTTCTAGACAACCGACACTTGATGTCAGCCGGGTTGTCAGCCCTGCGTGACGACCGCCTTTACCCCAGAACAAGCGTCCGGTACTCATTTCAGTTAGAGGCTGAGTCGACCCCAGGGCCATGGTGCCATCAGAAGTTTGGGTCAGTTTAAAAATCCTGATCCACCGGGACTCGAACCCTCAACCTTCCGGTTTGTAGCGGGGTTAACCATTATGCTACGGCGTGCCCCCAGTACTGTAACATAAATAATTTAATTAAATAAAAAATATGAACGAAAAGAACAGTTACAAATACATTGTCCGCCGTGCAAGGTCAGAAGGTAGCATGCCTACTACCTGACAGGCGGAGTTGGAAATTGTAAACATTTCGGTCTCGGTGTCAGAAAGGGTGTTGGTATATAATTTTTAATCACCAGATTCTGTAATAGATTCCTCCATTAAATCACAAACTCCTCCATAGTACATATGTTGAGAAGATAAGTAGTACTGTTGATAGCGATTCGTCCGTCGGATGAGGAGGTTAAGCCTGATGGCACCCTTGCTTTTTTCGATAGGGGTAGGTTACTTGCCGGCACCGGGTTTCACCTTCTCCCTTCTCTTCTTTATCAACCCTCATACAACATAATTTACACTATACTATTCCTGGCGCGACAGGCCTAGAAGGCCCTTAGCCTACCAGCCGGTTGCTGGCCTCACATCCACATGTGTCAATCACAGATGTAGATGATCATCAGCCAGTGTAGGGGTGACATGTGGTCAGCATGTCGAGTCCCACAGCCGTTATAGCTGGTTTTCTCAACCTGGAACCGCTACTTATTGTAGCTACCCAAATGCCTCACGATGCTGGGTGGGCACCGGTCCCATACTGGCTGAAATTATAAAATTTCTTCCCCCATGGAGACTCGAACCAGCGCAAGTCCCGTAGCTCTGCGCCAAGACTTCCTGCCTTAACCACTCGGCTACGGCGCACTATACTAATACACAAAAATACACTCACCCTAAACTCCTCTCTAAACACAATACGAGAACACATCATCTACGAAAAGAGTGATCTGCCGAAGTGGTGCTTAAAAAATTTAAATAGACCACATCAACACTCTTTATCCACCCTTCATGGAACCCGTAATGCAGTGGGTGACATTAGAACACACATTCATTAAAATAAGTCACTTATAATCCAATACCAGTTATGTTTTGATTTACATGAGAGAGATAGCCTCCATTATCATCTATGCATTCTTACAAACGTTTGTGAAATTAAACACACGGGTCAATAGATCTTTACCAATAATTGCAATTTCGTCATCAATGACTTGTCTTGAGTTCATAGGCTGTCTGGTCTCGCCAACTACTGTACAAGAAGTTACTCAGTATGCATCAGATATTGAAGGACAAAATATATGGGTCGGCTTGGCACCACCTTATGTGATGATGATCATCATCATCATCTTCAAGGTATGGGCTTGTTGACCCGTTCCGCTCCCCGGTGCACTATATGCTGCAGGTGCAGGTCGTCTTTCCAACGACGTTTTGATCTTCCTACATTTCTTCGGCATAGAGGCTATAATAAACGATTATTTGGCATTCTTTGTATATGTTCAAACCAATCATGTTTATTTCTGTGTATTCTCTCGTTTATATTATATATTTGTAATTCATCTCTGATATCTTTACTTCTCTTTTGATTTCTTAGAGATACACCTGCAACTGATCTGAGAAATCTCATTTCTATTGTCTCAATTTTATTTTTATCAGAGATCGTTAAAGGCCAAGTCTCAGATCCGTATGTTAACGTTGGAACGGCTACTGTTTTGTAAAATTTTAATTGAGTTTCCCTTGTGGTCTTATTTCTCAAATATCTTCTTATTGAACCACATATCTGTTGAAATTTCCCTAATTTCTTCTCCATGTCCAAATTTTGCTGGTACGATATCATGCATCCCAGATAATAATTGAAACAAGTTACTTGTTCAATTATGTTTGCTCCAATTACAATTTTTGTCATTTTATGCTGAGTTTCAATAAATGTCATTGTGTTTTCTCCGTTGATATCTTTAACTTATAATCGTTTATTAGTTTCCATAATTTATAAACTGATCTTACATTTTTGCAGGGGATATGTTCTAGAGAAAGAGCTCGTTTTACCATCATAACTGTGAAAATCCCATGTTTTTAAGCGCTAGAGTTTCCAAGATATTACAATTTATATTTAATTTAATTCATCAGTGAGATCGTAGAGGGCCTATATGCCTAAGACTTGGTTGGATGCAGAAGAAGATATAGAATTTAATTATATTTCATATATATTTAATTATAACTGGATATTTCAATAATTGTATTGCATGTTATACGGATGGGGAGTGTTTAAATAAGGAATTATCAAGAGGAAAACCACAAGAATGTTCATCTTGTCGATAATTTCACGATCAGAGATTAATGACGGCAGTGTTTTGTCATGCATTATATTATAAAAGATTATTTAGTGAATTAAATTTTTAATAAAATGGAAATATGTTATATATTATTTAATTGTATAACAATTCTGTTCACCCTCTATGGTCTTGGAGTAGAGTCGCTGCCTCTTACGCGGCGGGCAAGATTCGATCCTCGGTTGGGACAGGTTATCTAAGGTGATGATTTATTCGGTGTTTTTTTTCTTGACCTGTAAGACTAATATCAGGAAACTTTTAAGGCCCAAACGGTCCCCGAACATCATCTAGCCATAATAATAATCACCATTATCACATTCCCCATGTTTAGCATGAATGTGTGAGTGAATGGAATATTACATCTTAATGTTGTGTTGTCTCAGAAAAGGCCTGAATTGAGCTGATCCTTCATGCAGGGAAGTCCTCATTGTCCTTGTGTGGTCAAAAAATATGTATGTGATTCAAAGTTTAAAACCCCTCTCTCGATATATAGTGCCACTGTACAGCCCGAGCGGCGTGGGGTTTGTAAAAGTACTTATAATGTGAGAGGTTAAACTACGATGGAGAAGAAGTCAACAATTTTCGAATTTTTACAGGGAGATTGTCGGGCAATCATATCCGAAGCGCACGTCCAGTAACTAGCTCTTCACCAAGGCACCATGCACTCGGTTATGAGGGGCAATTTATTTAACGACACACCGGGTTACATGGTGCCAATGAGTAGGTTGGTTGGTTTAGATTATAACACTTGTATTCTGGGAAAATGGATGATAGGTAAGAATGTAGACCAAGATGCTGGTTCTGGAAGACACGGTATTTATTTAAAGCAGAAGTTATTGCAGTAATATTCTATGCACAAAGGAAGTGGTGACTCAGGACAGACAGCAGAATCCGTAACAAGTTCAATGTGCCTTTTAAATCGAGCAACATGTTAAATATAGCCCCGCCAAACCAAAATAATAACAAACCGGGTTAGTGGCAAATCTACTTGCTAACCGAAACAGAAACCATTAAATAAAGTGTAAGTGCTAAACTAGATGTCATTGCTGGAAGAGTATGTAGTGTTAACAATTGATATTGATAATAATAATAATAATAATAATAATAATAATAATAATAATAATAATAATTATTATTATTATTATTATGAAATGTTGGGCGCGCCATAATTAGATGGAGGGATATAGTATCTGAAGTGGAAATAGGTCTATGGCCTAACTCCATGACGAAGAAGAAAAAGATTATGATTATTATTTACTATTATTATTATTATTATTATTATTATTATTATTATTATTATTATTATTATTATTATTGCGACAGAAAGGAGATACTAATGGCCAACACGCAAATTCTATTGAGTAACACTAACATTGTAAGAAATTGGGTCACACGTAGAAATACATTCTATAATAGAAATGCGACAGTTAATGACAAATGAGGGGAATTATGAAGAAGTAGCTGAATTCAAATACCTACGAATAATAAATACAAACAGGAATGAGATGCGGAAAGAAACTGTACATATGTTAAATTCTGGAAATGCATGTTATTACGCAATACTGGGACTCTTGTCATCACAATTTCTCTGGAAAAAAATAAGAAAAAAAGCTTTTCTTCCAGTTATATTATAAGGATGCGAAACATGGACTCCACTTTAAGGATTAAGAACATATTAAGAGTTTTCGAGAATAAAGTTCATAGGAAACATTTTGGACCACAGAGAGATGAACAGACAGGTGAATGGAGAAGAGACAACACGACAATGTTTTTATGGGAAACCAGATAGAATAAGAACAATTTAGATTCCTGGACCGCGATGGGCAGGATATGTGGCATCAATGGTGAATGAAAGAAGGACATGGAAACTCCATGTGGAAAACTAGAGGGAAATCGAAAGTAAGTCAAGAAAGAATGGGACAAAACTTAAACCATGATTTGAGGGAGGTAAATTATAAAGGGACGATTGGAAAATATTAGATAAGGATAGGGATGCATGGAGAGCTTACGTTTGATTATGTAAATTCCGCCATGAACCTCCGGGTTCGATATTTCCAGCGAAATAGTTTAATATTAATAAAAATAAATTTTTCCAAGTTTACAACGCACAAGGCCTATAAATCTTCCTGTGCTATAATAATAATAATAATAATAATAATAATAATAATAATAATAATAATAAATAATCCATCCATAGTAATTCTGCCCGAGGGTAGATCTTTCACTGCAATCATAGTATTTTCATGCTATGCTTGCAGCTTTACTAGGGAATTGTAGGTGTGGTAGCTGCCCGTTGCTTTCCACACCGGTTAAGGATGAGGATGATGATGATAATAAGGATGATGATTATGATGGTCATGTGATTTCGGGGACCGTTTGGGCCTTAAAGTTTTCCTGACATTTGTCTTACAGGTGAGGAAAAACCCCGATAAAAACCTCACCCAGAAAACTGCCCCGACCGGGGATCGAACGCTGGCCCGCTGCGTGACAAGGCAGCATGCTACCTCGAGACCACAGCGGTGGACAATAATAATAATAATAATAATAATAATAATAATAATAATAATAATAATAATAATAATAATAATAATAATAATAATAATAATAATAATAGTGACGATGATGATAATAAAGAAACAATAATAATAATAATAAAATTATTTTTAATTCCAGTTTTGCAACTTGCATAGCCTATATCCTCCTGTACCAAAAATTATATCCCCTCCACTAATTTCTACTTTTTCCAATCATACTGACCCAGAACCTTCCTGACCATTATCTCATGTACCCATGGGTGACTAGGTCCATCTTTTTTTCTTCTACCTGATGATTTCCACTCCATAACCTATTTGGAACTCCTTGAATCCTCCATTCTCTTCAAATGTCCATATAACGACAATTGTTTTTGTTCATTGTTTAAATTTAATATTACTCCATTTATTGCCTATTCTGCGTATTCCTTATTCTCTCTACTTTTTTAATGTCTAAATAAACGTCTAAGAATGTCCATTTTGGTTGCCAAACGTTATGTTTTTTTGTGTTAACTTGAAACATGTATAGTTATTGTAAAGTGCAACAGAAAAGAGCAGCTTGGATAATTAAATAATAAGTACTTTAGCATAGTTTTCTTAAATTTGTATTACGCTATCTACAGCCTTATTTAAGTCCACATATATTTTAATGTTTCTATTCAATAAATTCTTATTTATAGGGGAGTAATTAAATTCGAATATATCTACATTGGAATAGTATTAAGAAATTGTTCTATTTTGTGATATTAATATAGTTTCTTATTATTAGGGATACTTATTATTGTCCCCAGTGCTTACTTAGGATATAAATATTCCCACAGTGTAGTTGACAGAGTTGTAAAATTTGTTATAATTCCAGGTACTTCCATTGTACTTGTAGACTTTTCTTTTTAAGGGGGGTAGAATTTGAATTGGAATATATCTAATTTGCAATTATCAACAATCGTAAACTTAAGGCTGATGAAGTTGGAAGGAACATTATAAATATTAAACAAATACATTTATCAACTTAATAATACGAGCATGCTTGCATATCTTGGAAAAATGTCAAGCATAATTTTATATATACGATATTCGTCTTTCAGAAACTATATATTATATACATCCGATGCCCAGTTATATGCTAATGTGGACTGTACTATTATCGATATCATCAACAAGACTATTTAACTCATGCCCCAAATGGGAGTCAATGACCAATCACGTTTCAATGATTTCTGTTTTACAACCAATCAGAGTCGTGTTTCACGAAATATTTATCAGTGTTAGGATTATCATATATTAAACAAAGCTCCTCCTTTTTAATATTCTGAACAGGTCTGACCGTTATTTTGCAGTGACTGAGCCTATAACAAATACGGCTACCAGATTGTATATAATAGTGCTTACATGTCAACATTTGTAGCAATTGATTATACCACCAAAAAAAGAAACCACTGTTTGCACTTTCTTAAATGTATTTTTTCCCAGGTAATAATCGAGAAAAATATAATTGTCATATTTACATCATACGACATCAAAAATGAATTAATATACAGATTGATGTGTTTCATTTTTTCTCCACTAGAGAGCATTCTTACAATATTGCGTTCCTTTGGCAATAAATAGTATGATCTGGTTGCAGTGATAAACAAAAGAAGCAGTAGAAGCGTACCTATCGTTTCTCATTTGTTTTCAAACATCGCCGTTTACATTAAATATATAAATATTTTAAAATAACTATAGTTAAATAATGATTTGTGAGTAAACAGCTTAATTTTATTATTCGTTAAATAGTCCTAACAAATGCCACTCTTGATTTCCAAATTCTCTAGACTATTTAACTCATGCCCCAAATGGGAGTCAATGACCAATCACCGTTTCAATGATTTCTGTTTTACAACCAATCAGAGTCGTGTTTCACGAAATATTTATCAGTGTTAGGATTATCATATATTAAACAAAGCTCCTCCTTTTTAATATTCTGAACAGGTCTGACCGTTATTTTGCAGTGACTGAGCCTATAACAAATACGGCTACCAGATTGTATATAATAGTGCTTACATGTCAACATTTGTAGCAATTGATTATACCACCAAAAAAAGAAACCACTGTTTGCACTTTCTTAAATGTATTTTTTCCCAGGTAATAATCGAGAAAAATATAATTGTCATATTTACATCATACGACATCAAAAATGAATTAATATACAGATTGATGTGTTTCATTTTTTCTCCACTAGAGAGCATTCTTACAATATTGCGTTCCTTTGGCAATAAATAGTATGATCTGGTTGCAGTGATAAACAAAAGAAGCAGTAGAGAGCGTACCTATCGTTTCTCATTTGTTTTCAAACATCGCCGTTTACATTAAATATATAAATATTTTAAAATAACTATAGTTAAATAATGATTTGTGAGTAAACAGCTTAATTTTATTCGTTAAATAGTCCTAACAAATGCCCCCTCTTGATTTCCAAATTCTCTAGATAAATTCACTCCTCACTTCGTGAGTCGTGAATTTATCGATAATTTGGAAATCACTCGTGGCATTACTTATGATAAATTCACTCCTCACTTCGTGAGTCGTGAATTTATCGATAATTTGGAAATCACTCGTGGCATTACTTATGATAATCCAATATGATAAATTAGAAACATGTTCTCATATCCGGCACAACTCTATTAAGTGAATTTCTCAGTATCAGTGTCTTTTTGCAATACGAGGAAATAATTACAGTGCTCTCAGCATAAAGGTCCACACACAAAGAAAGTCAACACAAAAGCTTACTACTGATTTCATGGAACCATTCACAATTAATTTCGTCAAACACTATCACTAGCAGGTAGTTGGTTCAGACGCCAGCAATTGAAACCCAGACTCTACCATCCGACTGTGGTTTTAGTTTTATTTAGTCATCAAGGTGCAACAGCCATTTCCGTATCGATAAAAATGCGAAACAACAGTCTGATTTCCTAAGTGTATGCATTAAACAACCAAAAATGAATAATAAACACAAGATAGTATAGTCATGTTATCGGTATAGAGTTTAAGATCCTGCTGTAGTCCTAGGGTCGGTGGTTCAAATCCGACCAGTATAGATGAATTTTTAGAATGGAAAATCCAAGGGACAAATCCTCCGGAAGGGATTTTACGCCGCGAGTCAAATTTGAGGCTCTGTTATATATCTAGCTTAACTTGGCAAAGAGAGAAAGATGGAGATATAAGGGTAGATCCTTGACCGCTTTCGCCCAGTTACAAAAATAAAGAACTCACCCTATTGCCAGTTTTCGAAACATTCCTGGGATTTTTTCCTCTTCCCACT
Source organism: Diploptera punctata (assembly GCA_030220185.1). Lineage (NCBI taxonomy): Eukaryota > Metazoa > Arthropoda > Insecta > Blattodea > Blaberidae > Diploptera > Diploptera punctata. The sequence continues at coordinate 1,672,435 of JASPKZ010010264.1, read as the reverse complement.
TCACCCTATTAACATCTGGTGAAGAAACACCGTCAACACTGGTGCGAGTAAGAGAGATGAGTACAGCTGTCTCTTTCTACAAATGTCTTGCCAAATTAAGCCAGGGAGACAAAACAAAATTTAATCGGCCTGTCCCATCCAAGTAATGCCTAACAGGTGTCTCCTTGAGACTATAAGCTAACAACTGTAACTCGGTGACATCTATAAGGAAATAAGCGTAACTAAATTATCTTGGTTAAGTAATGCTCACGAAGTACAAGGAAAGTGATGATGTTATAAGGGACCTTGTAAATAGCGTCCCTTATTACCCTCTCCATTTCAACTCTGCTCTCACCTTTTTCGTGGTGGACCCATTAAGCCAAGAAGCCCTGCCGAAGACTGTTGCATCCAATTCCTTTGGCACACTGGGCCAGTGAACTAACAAGAGATCTAGGTCGTGACAAGGCTGATAATCTGAGATTAGGCTCGTCAGAATAGCGTGAATCGGCAGCAGAGTGCCGGTAGAACCCCTAGAAAGCCAGACAGCTCCCGAGGTCCAGTTAGACCAATTGCGAAGGATAGGAGGAACTCTTAGTGTTTCCTAAAACTAAACTACATGGCGCGACAGACCCAACAGCCGGCTGCTGGTCTCATATCCACATGTATTAATGGACAGAAGTGAACGGTCGTACAGTTAGCTTAGAGGTGACACGTAGTCAACATCTTAGATTCCTCAGCCGTTATAGTTGGTTTTCTCAACTTGATCTATCTATAATGGCGTAGCCCATTGTTGAGCCATAGGAGTTACTAGACCGTTTAACTTTTAGTTATCTTATTTGCTCGTAGATATCATAGATGACATGCGGTCAACACACCGACCCAATGAGACATCCAACAGGCAACTAAGGTATTACTAGGACGCTAATGTCGGTAAATTTTGCTTAGTATAAGGATCTTTTACGAGCCTCAAAACCTACAGACTCGGGACACACGGCTTAAAGTCCCTCCCGGAGGACTTGCTCTTTTGGATTTTTCCGTCCTAAAAAAATCATCGACCCCGGCCGCGATCCTCGGAACCAGAGGCCGCTACCTATTGTATTATTGCCTCACTATGATGGTTGTCCGTATATATAAAAGCGGGTGCCGCGCGACAATGCTTGGCAATGCGGAATTATTATAGTGCCGGTAGTCGGCATCTTTATATTTAATTATATATAACAGCTGAGGGAAAACAAAGCGAGTCGCTGGACAATCATCATAGTTGGCTATAATAGCTATCCACAATTCGCACGGTGCAGGATACACTGGTCCCATACTGGTCGAAATTTAATGAAAAAAATGTTTTCTCGAGGGGACATCCGATAGCTTTGCACCAAGTCTTTATGTCTTAAATAGCTCAGCTTTAACGCACGGTCTAAAAGAACTTCAACAGATGAAATATGATCAGTTTTCACATAGATTTCATGGGTCGATGATCAAGGACTGCAAAACCGTTAAAAGTAAGCATGTGAAAAAAAAAAAAAGATATATTATAGTAACCGTTTCAATATTACTTGTATTAAAAAGTTTCGCCTACCTCTAGCGGCAACATCTTCGACTTTACTGTTAAGCATATAATATAAACTATATATTACAGGGGTTCTTATAAAATGAACCAATAACAACGGAATTAATCGTTAACTTTCGTTACGTAAAAACAAATATTCATGGAGAATCCGAAAAAAAAAATAGTCTCTCAAAAAATAAAATAAAAATAAATCATATTAAAGCATAAATACTAAATTGGCTTGGGAGTATACACAGAATGAATGATGATAGATGCCTATAAAATTTTATAAACGAAAGCAATTAATTTGTAGAACCATATGAGATAAACTAATGCGAAGATGATTATATCAATTAATTACATAAAATCAAAGAAAATAATTTAAAAAAGTAGTTTAAGTATGTCCAGGGCAGAAAGTTGTGAAAATTATTAGTTTCATTTATTTCTGGCTATTTAAGCACGTTTGCCATTTTTTATAATATATATAACACGTTACCCCTACACTGGCTGGATGATCGTCTACCTCTGTGATTAATACATGTGGATACGAGACCAGTAGTCGGCTGGTAGGTCAATGACCTTCTATTAGGCCTATCGCGACAAGGAGTTTATATATATATATATATATATATATATTATGATCATCATACATCATTCATGAATATAGGCCAATGTTGACCTGTTTCGGTCTCAACTAGACAGGGCCTAAAAGTCGTTTTTATGGACGTCCAGATCATCGTCGTCCTCGTGGGCGATACCTAAGAACTGCATTAGGGATCCTAATTGGTGATAACTGATTAGTGATTTTATATATATATATATATATCAGGATCGATAGTAAACGTAACTATAAGAGACAAACAAAGCATTCCCAAATTCAAGCTTCAGTGTATTTTAAGAAGAAAAAGAAGAAATATATTAACATTACAATATTTGCTCTACTTCATATTTTTTTAAGGTAAATAAGTAAATTTCCAGCTGCTTAGCTTCATTTTTTTCTGACAATTTAAGTCCATTTACCATAATTTTAAAATCTAACTACAGATATTTTTAGAATTTAGAACTCTTACTTTAAAGGAAAAGAAAATGTTACTAGTATTTGAGAACAAAGCCCTTTAAAAAATTGGACCAAAGAGAGATGAACAGACAGGCGAACGGAGAAAATTATTTAACATAATTTTTATAGAAAACCAGATATAATAAGAACAATTAAGTCTCATAAACTGGGATGGGCAGGACACATGGCACGAATGGGGAATGAAAGCAGGGCATGGAAATTTCTTGTACGAAAACCGAAGGGAAAACGCTCAGTTAGTAGACTAAGAGTGGGAGTATAACATTAACCATGATTTGAAGGAACTAGATTAAACAGGAGATGATTGAAAAGCATTAGCTCAGGTTAGAGAAGTATGGAGAGCTTGCATCCGCGCGGCTATGAACCTCCAGGTTCGATAGCGCCAGTGCGTTAGTTTGGTAATTAAAACAATATAACCTATATGAATGTAGGCCCACATATTAGTATCGATAGTAAACGTAACTATAAGAGACAAGTAAATTATTTCATTAGGAAAATATATAAAATAGAAGATGCAGTCAAATGGACGAAAATAAGAAAGAAAATGTGGATAAAACATGTAAAAAGTATGGATAGGAACAGATTGGCTGGAATTAGTGTGACTAGGCGACATAGAGGAAGACGACTACTTGGAAGACCGATCTAGAGATGGAATCAGAGTCTGTCTTCAATATCTTCCGACAGAGCATAGAGAATACCCTATCAAATACTAAAATTGTAAAATCTCAGTCGTTTTCAATTAAGTAAAACTACGGTTAAAAACTTTGTTTTAGGCCTTTCGGAGCATCTACCATCTTCAGCGTAAAAGAAGAAGAAGAATAAAGAAAGAAAGAAAGAAAACAAAAGTGTTGGACACGTCATGTAGGAACCTACCTCGAATGGATGTCAGTAGAAATATTTTCAATCTTTTTTTTCTTTGTTAGGAAACTTGGAGAAGAGACCATTACAAAGATCTAGGCGTACATGGAAGGGTAATATCCCGAAGAAGAACCGAAATATTATCCAAATTTGTGCGCTCTGAAAAATGCATCGATCCTGATCTCCCGAAAAGCACCGAAATATTATCCAAATTTGTGCGCTCTGAAAAATGCATCGATCCGGGCAGTGAATTGTGGAACTAGAGGCGAGCACAATAACCAGTAGTCCACCAGGACTGACTGACATACACATAATATAGATTTTTTTATCACGTAGTAATCATGATAGTGATTCAGTCCATTTTTTTTAAATGACTGAATAAGCCTATTCCTTTGTCAGCAACTAACAATGAGTTTGCAAGAAATCTTGAGGAAGGATGTTATGACTGATATGTTTCTGAGTAATACTGCGACACAAGATAAAAATAACAATCTTAGAAATGAATAAGTGCGTACAATGATAATGTTTCCGACTCATTATCGCGAGGACTCGAGTTCAAACCCAATGCTGACAGGTATATTTCCTGGATATTCTGTGTCCAAGGCAAATGCTTGGTTATAACTTCAGACCTACGTTATCAAAATAATCGACCGCTTTGGTCTTGAGGTAGCGTGCTGCCATGTCAAGCATGGGGCCCGGGTTCGTTTCCCGGTCAGGACAAGATTCCTGAGTGAGGTTTTTCGGGATTTTTCCTTACTTGTAAGACAAATGTCAGGAAACTTTAAGACCCAAATGATCCCCGAACTCAAATGGACACCAGTATCATCATTCGTATTCGCCTTATATTAAGTTTAGGATTAATAACTCTCTTGGCGCACCTCTACCATCATCATCCATCATATCATCGGGCAGATGTAACCTCGTCTTCCAGGGTCCCAACCTCGGACGTGGGTTACAATTACGTCAATTCCATGAGAGAACACCAGAAATGGCAACCTGGGGATTTGAATAAAACATCATTTCATATTTAATTTATGAAAATTAAACCTCTATAGAAAACAAATGACAAACACAATGACCATTAAGGGTCGGTTTCACCAACATAGGTAACTGCATTACGCTAGTTTCCCCGTGTATAACGCATAGCTTAAACTGGCGTAATACAGTTGCCTCTGTTGGTGAAACTGACCCTAAACCTTATAAACACAAGTTTCACTACTTATGGGGGCTTTAGGATTAAAGAGTGGGGAATTTGTGGTTGCTCCGGAAGATGCACCTAAGTAGCTCAATATTAGAGCGCAAGTGCATAAAGTGGAGAATTTCGGTTTAAATACCGCTCAGGCGCATATTTTTCTCTCTGGCTATGTGAGCCAACAAATTGTTAGCAGAAGAAATGCATTTATCGATGCGGTATGAAGAAAATATCAAATGGAGTTTTTCTTTTCTCCATGGCGCGACAGGCCAAGAAGGCTGTTGGCCTACCAGACAGCGTAGGGATGACCTGTGTTCAGCATGTCGGTTTCCACAGCCGTTATAGCTAGTTTTCTCAACCTGCAGCCAATACTTATTGTATCTATCCAATTGTCTCACGATGCTCAAACGAAGAATATTGCAATAAAATAAATCATGCAGATTTAAAGAGATATATTAAAAATAAAGAAATTGCATTAACACACCATTCGAATGGAATCATTTCAAAGATGATTCTTAAATGGGAGGCCTATTCATATCGAAGAACACCAAACAGATCATTAGGCTGCTCCATCAACACTATCACGTGTCTTCGCAACATACGCACCAAAGAGGGATTTTGAATTTAATCCAGGCATCTGATGCATAATAGAAGGGATAAAAATTGTACATCACTACCCCTCCTATTCCCGAGATTGAAAATTTTGCAATTAAATTACCAATCCCACCGGATATCGAACCAGGATCTGCTAGTCAAGAAACAGACATGCTACCATATGAGTTAGCGTGGCGAACTATCTCCAACTACTAAACTATAGTGTAAATTTGAAGTGGTTTCATAAGTTAATTGAATTTATTTATATTATAAGGTTGGCCGAGGTAGCGAGTTAGTGTCTTGTCACTCCATGTGGGTTTTGTATTAGACAAAACGGGGTCTGGGCAGATTTTCTCGGGGTTCTCCCATTTTACCCTGCCACAAACTTAATTCCACTATTTTTCACACTTATCTCCTTCATTTCGTATCATTCCATTTCATCTGCCCCTCTGATGGTGGATCAGGCGTGGTCAGCCGGAATCCTTGTCATTCACAGATTTCCAATGTAAAGGGGCTTCATTGCATCGCATCTCAACCCTCGACCCGGTCCTAAGTCGAACACCAGTTGAGGAGGAGGTTTATATAAAGCATAAATGAATCACTTGAACAAAGATTACAAAGGGAAGTGCGGAAATTACAGACTCGTGTGTTCTGTTGGACACGAGACTGACAGGCGTTTTTAAATATCGTGTTACAACCACTCGTGTAGCCACATAGAACATACGCCTGCACTCTGTAAATAACACTATAGTGGATTCATTTTTACGTTGCAATAATGAAGGCATATTATTCCGCTACTACGAATCAAAACAAAGGGCGTCAATCAGCTGGCATATATAGCCTTTTTATAAACAGGGAGAAGCTGAAGTATCTAAGATTCTCAAGGAATAATGTTTAAAAAAATACGGGGGAAAAAATTATGTGCATACGAGGTTTAGTTTGCGCCACTCTAAGGATTGCTAATGTAACAGTTCCTACTCTTGGAGCCTGGACTGGCTCAGACTACCCAGTAATAAATATAACGACAGTATTCACTCATCCCTGGGAAAAACGAGATAAGTCTAAAACTTGGAAAAACACGATAGGTTGATATATCAGCTTCTCCTAGTGAACTTCCTCCCTTTTAGACTTATCTGAAACAAAAACTGTGTATTACGGCTAATAGAATGAAGAATTTACTTATCTTCTTATAACCACGTGAAGCGTCACAAAGAACAGTATCCATTAAGAAATGTTTTTAAAAATTGGAAAATATTTAATTATTTGGTTTTTTCCCGGGGTTGAGTGATATAAAATTATAATATAGAATTATGAAATCTAGTATCGTTTAATTGCATTCACTAGTACTTAGGAAAATGTTTAGACCAAAGAGAGATGAACAGACAGGTGAATGGAGAAGACTACATAAACAGTGAACTACATGGCCTCTATAGGAAGTCAGATATAATAAGAACAGTTAAGTCTCGTAGACTGCGATGGGCAGGACATGTTACGCGTATGGGGAATGAAAGAAATGCATGGAAGCATTGAAGGAAAGTCAGAGGAAAAACGCCCATTTGGTAGACCAAGAATGAGGTGGGAGAATAACATTAACTATGATTTGAGGGAAGTAAATTATACAGGGAATGATTGGAAAGCATTAGCTCAGGATAGGGATGTATGGAGTGCTTATGTCCGCGCGGTCATGAACCTACGGGTTCGATAGTGCCAGTGAGTAGGTAAGTAATTAAGTAAGTAAGTAGATATTTCGGGACAAATCCCATCTTCAGTAGAACTTTCTTTGTTAAAGAGAGTAACAAAACAAGCTTATCATAAGCTAGGATGGGATTACTCGTGAAAGGCCTTAAGTGTATTAAATGTCTTACTAGTTGACCAGACTGCAATTCAAGGTGCTTAATTTTACAATATAATTTTTATATTGAGACCAATGCTTCAACGGAATTTTCTTATTAACTTTATTAGAATTAATTAGAACTAGCTTCATCACATATTATGCAATCAATGCACTTACCATTTAATCGCTATCTGCTAACGTGTCGATTACTTTCGACAAATTGGCATATAGTCTCTATCAATAAGAAATTCCTGACTTCCTTACCACCTAATTGTAACGGTTTACTGCTCTTATTTTTGAATTGGTGTTACCAACTAAATCTCTGTGCTTTGATGTAATTTACTACAGTTCTGTTTTACTTAATTAATTTAGTCCATTGTTTGTTCTAAGTTTTCATATATCATTTCTGACTTTTATTGGCCCAAATATCCCCCTCAATAGGCCTATTTTCCTTTCGAAGACGGAAAGTTTTTGTTTGTCATTTTCTTTTAATATCCAAGTCTCACAAGAATACGTAACAACTACTGGCCTTACTAAGTGAACAATGTGTCGGAACTAATTAAATTGACAAAAATCCGAACAGCCCAGAAAGTAAATTTAATTAACAAATCCAAGCTTACAAATATCTCTTTCGTGGGGTAGCTTACTTCTTGAGACATATATGAAGCTCAACCTCTTTGAGAAAAGCTTTGCTCTTAATGGAAAATTGTAGTTCAGTGATTTTTTGTTTGTTTGCGTCTATTTAACAAACTGTTATAACACGTACGTAGAATAATGCCTTAAGATTTTGTTAGTTTTTTTTAATATTTCTCTTAAAACGTAAAATTAGGCGTGCCCAAGAATTTATAAACAGTTACCGTAAAATGGGCAAACACTGGCATCCAAGCGTACCCTTGACACGTTATCCATCGTCACTTCCCTCCCTTTTTTATACTTCATTAATTTTTTAAAAATTAATTGATTCAATAACAGCTCCATTTTAGACAATGAAAACAAAATGGAAGTGAACTATAAATATCGATATTGAAGAGAAATAGAGTCTACTTCTTATTTTTTATCTGTTTAAATCGAAAATATTTACTAAAATAATAAAACTTAGATTAGATAACACTGTTATTGGCCCAATGGTTACATATGATGCACAATATAAAAGCAGCAGATGAAAATTACCTTCGTGTCTACGAAAGAAAAATCGTCAGGGAGATATTTGATTCATTATGAGTTAAAGGTCATTGGAGAATAAGATCAATAAGGAAATTGACGAGTTGAGAATATTGTGAGTTTTATCAAATCGGTAAGAGTAAGGTGGCTGGATGCAAGGTAACAAATAATTGTGAAATTGTTATTGGATACCAGAATGTACAGAGAAGGACAAGGAAAAGACAGATGAACGTGTCGAGAATGGCATTGCAAGTTTGAGATTCAAAATGGAAGCAAGGAATAGAGAGTAATTGAGATCTTGTGAAGGAAGCCAATGTCCACTATAGACCGGAAAAGTATGAAGAAAAGAAGAAAAAATGGTTTAACAACAAAGACAATAACACTTAAACTTAAAAAATACATCAATAGTGTCTTCGAAAATACTAAACGTATACAAATGGAAATGTATTAGTGACATTGTACACTGTCACACAGTTATTTTGCAACCTTCAAAAGTTGAAACTTTCATTTTAATCCAGTTGTAAAACTTAATTTATTTTTTAAAATATATTTACACGATAAAGTTACCCATAGCGAAGGTAGTATTGATCAAATAGACTTTAAAAATTGTCTGGCAAAGTTATAGGTGGTATGGAATTTATTAGTAGTTACAAAAATAACTTACTAACATATTTGAAAATTTTAATTAGAAAGAAATAAATAATTATGATACAAAAAAGAGGGTTATAATTTAATGACACATATTTTAATCAGGATATTTATGGTAATTGAATAATTTAAAAAAATATATATAAAACCGGAAAATGTTTCCCCATTTTACGAATTACTGTTGGTATTGTGATTTAAGTATTTAAACACTGATATATTATGTGTGTTTACTTTTTTAATGATACCATGAAATGGTGAATATGATGAAATGACCCTTTGTAATGAAAATCCCAATCCACCAATTGACTCAACAACTGACCAGAAATAAATAAATAAATAAATAAATAAAAACAACCGTAAGGTTGGTTGCCACCAGAATTTAAACCCGGTCCTCCCGAAACGAATGTTAAACGTTACCGCTTGAACCAACCAGTTTGATTAGTTTGCATCTGTTTACCACATAGACCCTAACGGTTTTTTTGTCTTTATTTGACATCGCATTTACCCCTCTCTACCTACCAAAAAGACAAACAGAAGCCATCTCTAAAGCAAACGTGTTCCTAAGCACTCATAACAGTATTATATTTAATAAATGACATAGACAATACTGCAAAAAATCAATTGATTGGTTTAGAGTAAGAAGGAAAAAGTCCACATTTTAGTAATTTTAAACTGAGAAGTTTTAATAGCCGTATTATCGGACAATAACGAAAAGTAATATTTTAAGAGCAGTGTAACTTCTCAGTAGATAAGTAGATTTTATAAAGTGATTAGCTTAAGCTTAAAAAAAAGTCTATCAAAATTATAATCTGTGGAAACTTTTTCTTCTTACTCTCATCCATTAAATTATCATAAGTAATGCCACGAGTGATTTTCAATTTATCTAGAGGATTTAGAAATAAAGGGTGGCATTTAACGAATAAAATTAAGCTTTTACTCAGAAATCACTATTTAAGTACAGTTGCCGGTATTTTAAAATATTTATATATTTAATTAAACGGCGATGTTTGAAAATAAATCAGAAATGTGTGGTTATGTTTATTCACTCAACTTGATCATATTAGTTACTGCCAAATATAATTGCGATCAGCAAAAACCAACTAAGATCGCAATATTGTAAGATTGCACCTTAGTGGAGAAAAAATGAAACACATCAAACTGTACTATTAATTCATTTTTTTCGGAAACAATTCAATAAAATCAGTATTTAAAACACAATTATTGAACAAACAATTATCAGATGTGTAGTTCGAAGGAATCTGTTCATTATTTGCTATATTCACCGTATTTGTTGGAGAGTCAGTCACGGCAAAATAATGCTTTGACCTGTTCAGAATATTAAAAAGGAGGAGCTTTCTTTATTTTCGTAAACAGAATTCGATAAATAGCGAGGTGAAACACGACTGTCATTGGTTGTAAAATAAAATTCATTGAAACGTGATTGGTCATTGACTCCCATTTAGGGCATGAGTTAAATAGTTAACATAGCATTTTATAAACTTTCGTGACACAGTAACTCCGTAAACTAAGAGAAATCCTCAGTAAGTCAAATGCATGGAGTGATTTTGCTGGTTTTGTGAATTTATTTATTTTATTAATAAAATCATATGTATAGGCCTATACGATGGGCAGGAAATGTGGCACGAACGGGGAATGAAAGAGGTGCTTGAAAGCTTCTTGTAGGGAAAACGCCCAAGAATGAAGTGCAAGAATAACATTATCCATACTTTGAGGGAAGTAAATTATGCAGGGGATGATTGGAAAACATTAGCTCAGGATAGGCTTGCATCCGTGTAGCCATGAACCTATGAGTTCGATAGAGCTAGTGAGTTAGTTATAGGTCTATACGAAGAAACAAATAAAACATATCTCCCTGACATAGGCTACCTGATGACAAAAGTTCAGTCATATTATTTTCCTTCAACTTACCTTCCCATCCCCTTTTCATAGCTCTTTTTCATCCATTGTCTTATGTACTTCCTACAACCATGTGTGGTCTACTTCTTCTTATCCTTCAAGATGTTCATTTTAAAATCTTCTTTGGCACAGTTTCATCCTCTATCCATTTTACATGTCTAATATGTTCCATATGTCTATCCATTTTATGTATCTAATTGTTTAATAATTATATATCAAGTATTGTATCTGTGTATGTATGTATTTACTGAGCTACGTTAGGCCATGGCCCAGTCATATATATAGAACCCGTAGATTCATGGCCGAGTGGACATGAGCTCTCTATATATCCCTATCCTGAGTTAATGTTTTTCAATTATCCCCTGTATAACTACCTTCCTCAAACCATGGTCAATTATATATATTATTATATACACACACACAGACACGCAAAAAACATCAATTAATGGGAATGAAAAGAATGAATCCTCTTTATTAATTTTTTTGTCTACTTTTGCACATTTCATATTTCTTTCAAGTCTAGAGTATCTAATCCACCTTCGTAAGTAATCAATTACCAATGTTATTAATTTTGATCTTAAATTCTGATTCATATGGTAAATAATCATTATACAGTTGAGATTTGCTGGAAGAATCTAGGCACACAATCCCTGCTCCTTATGAAGATAAACCACGATGTCGTTAAACTTCCCACTCGACGTACTGAGGGTTCTTTTATTTAGTGTTCCTATTAGCGTGTTACAGATTAAAAAGACGACTTTCAGAATGAGGATGTTGGAAGTTTGCCCACTTAAGTTCGCAGGGGGTCGCCCTAACTTCTGTAGTGAAAACATCATCCCCAATCACCTTCCTCACAAGTCAATAATCCGGCGTCTCTCACCCGTGAACAACGTTCTATCTGCGAGAAATGCATCAGCTCTTGATACTGACCCCCAAGACTGGCCGCATAACACACATATAATTGTGTACAGAGAATCAAGATAAGAGTACGATGATTTTGAACTGGGTAATTGGAAAACATCTACAAACGACCTTCATTCAGCTGCTACGTGAATATGTCAACAATTTAACCTTGACCCTTATTCACGTTCAAATCTTCGCCAAAACGTGCACCTCAACACCGTCACTCTTGAACTCTCTGAGACTGTGAATCAATTTTTATATCAATATTTTTTTAATTTTGTCATTAAATTAATTACAACGTTTTGGGTTTATAAACGACTTCGTCAAATCTTGCTAGAGCTCATTTTGAAAGAAAAAAAATACACACACAGAATTGGTATATTTTAAGTTTTAAAAAGCTGAAGATGGACCATGTTCTTCCGAAAGGCCTACAAGGTGTTTTTAAGAAGTTTTACCTAGTTGAGGAAGACTGAGATCTCAGGTATGAATTTTATTAACCTATTTTAACTTTTACATAGTGACTCCAAGTGTTTATTAATGCATTTTGAAAGTATTAAATTATAATCTGTCATATATTGTTCTATGAATGTGAAACATAGTTTCTTAAATTATGAGTAAAAAATAAGGTAAAAGTGTTCGAAAATAGGATTGCAAGACCATTTTTCAATCTCAAAGGGACGATAATACACTGAGGAACTCCGAAATGTACCACTGTTCTGATATTTCAGTTCAATTAAATCAGGAGATTCTGGTTACGAAGCTCGAATGAATGTCAGTAAAAATTATTTCATTTTATTCATTGTATAACTCTTGGGGAAGAGACCGTTAGGAAGGTCTAGGTAGTGGGAAAATAGTAATTCGAATATATCTTAGGGAATATGTAATTCGAATAGATGCCAGTATAAAATATTTCATGATACTTATTGAGAAAGCTTTGGGGAAAGACCAGGTTTAGTGAGAAAAAATAATTCGCTTGGATTTTAGGGAAGTGGATATCAAAGACACGACTTGGTTGAAGTTTGTTGATGATAGAGACCAGTGGATAATTTTAGTACATGTGATACTGAACCTGGGAGTTCCATTAGGGATAGAATAAGTTATAGTGATAAGTTGGATCCGAGGTGTTGACTATATAGTATAACTTAATAGATATTTCAAAAAAATTGTCATATACAGGATAATTCATAATTCTTATTACAAATGTTTGGTGATTGTAGAGATGAATTATTTGACGCATGAAATAAAATGAACAAGCCTATACAGAGCGTATACTGATTTGGTCAAAATGATTAAACGCTCAAGAATAAGATGAGTGGGTGACCTTTTCAGAGAAAAATAATCAGATCCATGTCGTAAAGTAACTTTAAATAATATTGATGTCAAACCGAAAGTTGTAAGACCTCCTATTAGATAGACGGATAACTGAAGCAAGACCTCGGGGTAGAAAGAGCGAATGGATGGAGAAAAAAGGCAGAATATAGAAGAGAATGAAGGCATATTGGGGTGGTCAAGGTATGTAACAGGCTGTATGTTGCACCTAGAATGATGACTATGATGATGATGAGAGAACACTTATACCTATTCCGAGCTAAATTCCAGTTGTAATGTAAACAAACCAGATGTATGACTGCATTTTCATTGGTAGAAAAACTGTTTTACCTTTAAGCGTGTAAGAAAATAAATTTGGATCCCTAACACTAGAAATAAAGGAAATAATAATAATAATAATAATAATAATAATAATAATAATAATAATAAATATACATATTATTAGCACGTCATATATGGGAAAATCTTCAGATATATAATTACAATTCTAATAGATTAATAATAAGCATTGTTATATGTAGCGGATATAATTGACCCCTAATTTAGTATAATGATTAATGGATACGATTAATCAATCAACGAAAGAATGAACTGAATATAGAATACAAAGTAAATTAAATATCTTATTGGTGAAATTTCCCACAAGTAGCAGTGGGAAACCTTTATGCGTAGAGGCCATAAATATGTAGCTCCCAAATTAGACTGGAAATTCTTAAGTTGGGTCGAGTTTTAAAAAAATCACGTCTGGAGAAAACTTCATACTTCAAAATTTACAATTTAAAAGTCCAAACGGGGTAAACAGGCCTTACTACCTGTGGGAAACAATATTACAAATGTTGGTGAGAGTTCAATAAAAAAATATTTACGCCCCTAGGAGACATGTGATTTAAAATCAAAATCAGAGTTAGGATGTACAACCATATATGGGAATAAAGGGTCCGGATTTCGATACCAAACTCACGAGGAAAACCGACGACAATTTTACACTTAACAGTTAGTGGAGAGAAGACTTACACATAATAGTTCATGGGGAAAAGATCTAAATTATACTGTTGGAATAACGTCTCGAAATAGCGAGTACGGGACTTGGTAAAAAAGATAGCTCGAGTCCTCGTAAGTTTGGGAGATCGAACGTCTGTAACAGTACAATTTTTATTCATAAAGTGTAACTTGCATTTAAGTTGGCAGCGAAAAGAAATAAAGTAATTTAATTGTAAACTATTGTCTGTTTTCCATGCATCTCTCCTTCCGACCCCTGTATAGATGAGAATATCAGCGCTCCCCCTGAAACAGATAGGAACCGACTACCTACCGAGGCAGGGCAATCATCAACTAATATCAACTAAAATAGTGACCCAGTGAATTCAAGTGATTATTTACAGACATTTTCAAATACCGCCCCATATACTCTTTAAGTACACGCAATGCAGAGAATTAAATTGTTTTAAAATGGTCACTTTCTGAAGAATTTATAAAAACATTGGGAAGAAACCATTTGAAAAGCGGAGAGAAACAAATTTTGAGTGTTTTCAAACACTTTAGTGAAACATATCCTATACTAGCCATTAAGAATGTGGTGAAAATAACAGCAGAAATTATAGGTGAGTGCAGCATAGAGCACTCATTCTGCCCATAATGGAATTGAAAATAAAGGATATCTTTTAACATCATGGAAAAAGCGTACGCCTAAACGTCTGATAACATAGACACACACACACACACACACACACACACACACATATATATATATATATATATATATATATATAATGGATAACACGCTGAGGTACAGACTCAAAGTTCCGGGTTCGAATCCCCTCCAGGCATTTATTTTTCTTATCATACCATATATATATATATATATATATATATATCATAAATATATAAGAAATGGAAGTTCCTAATTATTGGTACCATCTTACGTTGTATTCAGTATTATTTCCCGTAAAATACCACGTTCCTAAGAGCATTGTTTCTATCAATGACAGCTCCTTACACAATTCAGCCATATGTCGGGTGAAAGTAGCACCACGGTCCCCCCAATAGACTGAGTTATGCAAGTTTGTTAACAGTACAACTAGAACTTAGCTAAGAATTAGTGTGCAATATATACAGATTTGAGAAGGGAACCTGTGTCCGGAGGAGTGTTATTTCAGCAAGATTTCAAATCGCCCGTTTCACGTTAAGAAACACTATTGATAAAAATTAACGTTTTACGTTATCTAATGTCACGTGACTTCTCTCTATAATCTAACGTGCCATCTGGTTCAAACCTGGAAGGAGTCGATTGAAATTGTGTAAACATCCTGGTATACAGTACAACATGCAAGAATGTCTCTTTTTATAAATGGTAATCTTTAGATTCTTAGACAGCAGAGACGACAGGAAAACTGAATAAACTGAATAGAAATACGAATTTCCTGCTTTAAATCAATATTTAATTTCTAATTTATCTTTATTTTCTTTAGTTTAACCTCTTGCGTTGTAGCACTGTAGGTATTTCCAAAAACTCCAGGCGCGACAGCCCTAGAAGGCCCTTGGCCTACCAGCCGGCTGTTGGCCTCACATCCACTTATGTTAATACAAAGGTAAACGATCATCTAGCCAGTGTAGAGGTGACATGTGGTCAGCATGTCCGGAGCCCCAGCCGTTATAGCTGGTCTTCTCAACCCGGAGTCGCTACTTATTCTAGCTACCCAAATGCCTCATGATGCTGGGTGGGCACCGGTCCCATACTGGTCGAAATTCCATGAGAAAATTTCTTCCCCCATGGGGACTCTGACCAGCGCAAGTCCCGTAGCTCTGCGTCAAAGCTTCTTGCCTTAACCACTCGGCTACGACGCGGGACTACTGTAGGTATCAATAGCGACGTATAGGAGCATGTTCTGTAGAGAGAGAATTTTTTTAAGCTCTGGATCACGAACATAATTTTTGACCACACAAGTCATGGATGTCTTACCCGGATGAGTAATTCAGGAACACCTGCAATAAACACGGAAATTTATGACAAAAAAAAGCCTAAGGCGATTATGATAGGGAAGATTACTGTGGCCAGATAGTGTTGAGGACTATTTAGGCCTTAAAGTGTCCTCAGTTTTGCCTTGGAGGTAAGAAAAAGCCCCGAAAAAAATTACACTCACGAAACTTGCCCTACCAGGACTCGAATCAGGGCCTGCTGCGTTTGAGGTATTGATATTGCCTCTGGTTCAGAGCGGTGACCATTTAATTTCTTCATGGGTTGGTCTATAATTTTTAATCCGTTAGTAATGATCCTAGATCAATACTGTACTTTTAAAATTCAAGGTAAACCACCGTTGAGGTTAATGATCAAAATATTAAAATCCTTATATGTTTTATCAATCGTCCTCAACCAAAACAAACTTCTGTTTATAAAACATAAGCCTTTCTGAAGATAGTCTTACATCTTCAGCATCTGTAATGGTACTCAATAAACAATAGTGTATTGCGATGCGACGTTGGGAAGTGGTTTTTACAGAAGCGAGGAAAATGTTTAAAAACCGAGCGATAGCGAGGTTTCTAATTTCCGAGATTCTGTAAAACACTGCACAAACGTGTGTTGTACATTACTTTTTGCGCGATGGTGTTTTCAAAATAATAAATAATAGTAAAGTAGTAACATCTTTGTTGGAAATATTTGCGTTAATTACGTATAAACTACTGACTAACGTTAACAGTGAGGGCAATGTTTGTTAGTTGAAACTACAGGAGGCCGTGAGACCAATTAGTGATAAAATGGCGGCGAGTACGTATTTATTATTCTATATTGTTTCAAATAAAGAACAGTTCATTTAAAATGCAGTGATTTGTTTCGAATAGTGTATATAACACTACCATTTGGATATTTTTTGTATATACGTTGTATGTAGTATACATACAGGGCAGTGGTTTTACTTCCCACATGCGGTTTGTAATATTACAGTATAGTTATTTTATTACAGTATAGTTATTTAGGTTGGCAACCCCGAAGTATAGGAAGTTGAACTTTCAATCATGGTCACCATTGCTCAACTGTAAGTACAACAAAACGCACTATCGCGCAAAAAAGTTTGATTTAGTCGAGGATCACTGACACCACAGGTACGAATTTTATTATTTTAATGATCCTAGAAAATTTAATGCTTTCAATTTATCATCCAACTAATAAAAAATAATGTTACTTCATCATAGACCATTATCAGATTATTTCCGTAAAGACGGATCCCCTAACAATAAAAAAAATATTTATCGATTACAATGTTACGTCAGCTGAAGGATACGCCCTTAGGATTATCACTGCAACATTTCATTCACAACTCGGCATGCAATGTGTCATGTATACAAATCATATATAAAAGCAACACCCGTAACAACATGCATGAACAGTGCGTATCGACTCACGAAGTTCTTGGCGTGTACCTAATCAACAGGGCAATAATTCAATCTCTACAAATTCCACGAGTCCTTTCAAGTTTTTTAATCTGGTTATTTATAGCTGCTTCAAGTTTAAGAATATACTACGACTTTTTGAGCATTACGATTTGCGGCTCCGTGGCGCAAGTGTTAGTTATTAGATGTTTACCTCTGGGTCTCGATTTCGAGTTTCGGTCAGTTCAAGTGGGATTCATGGTGGACGAATCGGTACCAGGACATGCCTTTCTCGGGGTTTCTCCTGTTTTTCCTGCCAAAAACTTCATACTACTATTTCTCCGTACTCATCTTATCCACGTTTCATTTCTTTTAATCTACTCCTATAATGATGCGACAGGCCTGGTTAGCCGAAATCCACGTAATGAATCCCGGAGGGGTCCAAACATTCTGGCGGCATTTTAGCTCTGGGATGGATTCAGCCTCTAATCGAAATGAGTACCAGACGCTTGGTCTAGGTTAAAAGCGGCCATCACGCAGTCTTGACAACTCGGCTAACATCAAGAGCCGATTGTCTAGAAAAGTGGCCGCCTTAACATCTTACTATTCCAAGGGCCTCTTAAGACCTTAATGGAATCACTTTCAACAATAGAGATTCATCTCATCTCATCCCTGGATCTGACAGTACGCCGAATAAGAGAAGATGGTTTACTTGAATGATTTGATGGATATATTTGATGTGGTTTATTTTTTAAATCCGTGGCACCACAGCTCCAAAGAGTCTCGGCTAACTGATGTGCTTGCTATCAATTACAGATGTCAGTAAGCCTACACACGGTTAGTGTAAACCGATTTCTGGACGTCAATTTCAATTTACATAGCCGAATTTCACTATAAGTAACTAATCAATTGTCCTCACGAGGATCAATGGACATCTTTTAACATTTAATATTAAAAGAAAATAACTCTGGTTTAAACAGAAAACGAACCTGGGGCCGCTGATATGTTAGTTAAATAACTTTGTTTAGAGGACATAGTAATTACATTTGAATTAAAACAGTCCGTCACGCAGGAACTGCGTAAACAAAGCGAATTCCTCAGCAAGTCGGATTTATGGTCCGATTTGGGTGGTTTACTGAATATATATTTCAGTTGTTAAATTGAAGAAACTCAGTTTCTGATGCCAGCTTATTTAAAGGTGAAAGAACATAAGTTACTACTTATTGTACATTATTGTATAATTTCAGACAAATTCAAATAATATCTACACATTGATATTTCCATTACTTTATTAGAATTATTAAATACATTAAACCAATGTGTCTTACAGGGAGGATACAATGCCAATTTAAGGGTTAATTAAAATGTATTTGCTATATATTGCGACGAATCAAACTTGGAGGTTGCTGATGCTAATTTTTAATTTCGGGTTTCAGGTAAACCCCAATTTCTATTGGTCAGATTTCACTGATTTTGGTAATGGTCATTTTCGGTATTTCCTAGAAATGATCGGTGAAGATCTGTTTTTTTTTTTTATCTGTTCATGAGAACAACCTCGATAGTCCCTTTCCTTCGGAATTTGTTAAACATTAAAATTCACTTTGGGTTTGAAAAAGTGTAGTGACGTCCGTTCCATCTAAAATTCTTCAACCTGATTCGTTGGCCGATAGTGAGGAGATACTAAAGGACAATACGCACACACTATTGAGTAACACTAAGAACTTAGGACTGGAAGTAAATATCAATAAAACTAAATATATGGCCACACGTAGAAATACATTATATAATGGAAATGGACAGCTAATGACAAATGAGGGAAATTTTGAGGAAGTGGCTGAATTCAAATACCTAGGAACAATAATCACAAATAGGAATGAGATGCACAAAGAAATTAAACATAGGCTCAATTCTGGAAATGCGTGCTATTATGCATTGCACAGACTCTTGATGTCCCAACTCCTTTCAAAAAACGTTAAACTGAAAATATATAAAACTATTATTCTACCAGTTATATTATATGGGTGCGAAACATGGACTCTTACTTTAAGGGAGGAAAGGAGATTACAGGTATTTGAGAATAAAGTACTTAGGAAAATTTTTGGACCAAAGAGAGATGAACAGACAGGTGAATGGAGAAGACTACATAACACTGAACTACATGGTCTTTATAGGAAGCCAGATATAATAAGAACAGTCAAGTCTCGTATACTGCGATGGGCAGGACATGTTGCACGTATGGGGAATGAAAGACTTGCATGGAAGCTTCTTGTAGGAAAGCCAGAGGGAAAACGCCCAGTTGGTAGACCAAGAATGAGGTGGGAGAATAACATTAACTATGATTTGAGGGAAGTAGATTATACAGGGAATGATTGGAAAGGATTAGCTCAGGATAGGGATGTATGGAGAGCTTATGTCCGCGCGGCCATGAACCTACGGGTTCGATAGTGCCAGTGAGTAAGTAAGTAAGTAAGTAAGATTCCAACTTCACCTTCATTATCTTCTAGCTAAACGAGGGTCTGGGGACTGAGTCACAGCGATATAACTGTCACATCATGAATGAATCCTGTCCAGTAGGCTAAAAGTTGACAATCCCACCATTGGAAGTACGTTCCTTACAAAAGCTGATTTTCTCTCGAAAAACTTTCAAGAAACAAAGCCGGACAGATCCAATTCAGACTTATCAGAATAAATTATCATTTGTAGCGAATTGACCCACACCGAGTATCAAAAAGGCTTTATTCTACCAACCTAAAGGATTCAGAAGCAGAAGAAGATCAAAACGCTGGTCCTGTCAAGAGCATCTTGAGACCTAAGAAAAGATTCAGAAAAATAACTTAAACCTAATATGCTTTTGATGATATTGAAAATGTTGATTATAAAAATTCACTTGGGCAGTAATAATATCCGATTTTGGAATATTTTCGCTGTACACGGACTGCAGCTCTATGAGAAAACTGAAGTTATCAATCATCTGTCTGTTCATCTCTCTTTGGTCCAAAATTTTTCCTAAGAACTTTATAGGGTTAATATCGATAAAACGTATAATATTTTATTATGATAATATTGACCTCCGTACTTCCATTATGGATTTGTGAAAAATGTTACATTTCTTCGAAAAAAGTTGCACTACCAAATACCTTTTCTATATTTTTTTTTTTTACAAATGCCCCAGGTTTGTATTTCGACATTCCTGGTTTCTCTCCTGGCATGGCGTACTTGTAACCCACTTCTGAGGTTGGGGCGCCTGGAAGGCGGCGTTACGTTGCCCCGATGATATGATGGGTGATGATGATAATGGTGCGCCAGGAGAGTCCCTAATCATAAGCTTAACCTAAGGTGAATATGAATTATGACGATTGCGATGGACATATGATTTCGGGGACCGTTTGACCTTAAAGTTTTCCTGACATTTGTCTTACAGGTGAGGAAAAACCCCGATAAAAACCTCACCCAGAAAAACTGTCCCGACCGGGGATCGAACCCGGGCCCGCTGCGTGACAAGGCAGCACGCTACCCCGTACCCCGAGACCACAGCGGTGGACTTTTTCTTTATAATAATAATAATAATAATAATAATAATAATAATTATTATTATTATTATTATTATTATTATTATTATTATTCTAATTTACCTGGCAGAGTAAGCTAGGCCTTGTCCACCGCTCAACCAGAATAGAAATATACAAAAAATATTCTTACATCGAAATTATATGGTATATCTACAATATAATAATTATTACCAATATATTTTGATTTAATGTAGATTTAACGAATGTGATATAAAATGTTCAATATAGAAAATTGAGAAAAAAGTAGTTTCGATTATCTCTTTTTTTTTTCAAGATTTAAATACAAAACAGCATTTTTTCGGTCTGCATTGGACTGTTGCCCATCCAACAACGTGAGGAATTTGGGTAGCAACAGTAAATGAAGGCTCCAGATTGGAAAAAAAAAAACTATAACGGCTGAAAAATCTGACGTTCTAACCACGTTACCCCATACACTAGCTGAATGAACGTCTATTTCTGTAATTAATGCATGTGGAAGTAAGGTAAGTAAACGACTGATAAGCCAAAGGCATTCTAAGCCTGTTTTCGCCATCGAGTTTTTAAATACCAAGCATATATCGAACCTTTGGAATGACAAGGTGTCAACTAATATTTCATTCGTTTCGTGTAAATTGATGTTAAAGATCCATTAATTCAATGTTCAGTTATATCAGTCGGAATTTCGACGTTCTTGTAATTCGGCTATTTCTCCACAAATTTCAACACGAGTATGTTCCACTAGTAGCAGAAGTCAGATAGAATCTTGTCACATTAACAACTCTTTTTCTTCGATTTTGTTAGTTGGAACTTTGTCATTCTAAAGAGTCGATATGTTGTTATAGAATTCAAAGGTAATTTTCGTAAAATATTGTAAACTGCGAGACGAGCGAGATGAGAGATCGGAAGAGCAAGTGGCGACAGGTGAAAAGTGCCCGTCCCAATAAGTTATACTACACTGCCTAATCTCTGCCAACATTACAGTGCAATATTATAGCCAAATAGCTCTAAGGAGTTAGCCAAGGGCAAAACTAATAATGTCGTTTTCTAAAACACCAGACACTTACTAATAACAACAACAAACAACAACAATAATAATAATAATAATAATAATAATAATAATAATAATAATAATAATAATAATAATAAATCTCAGTGATACAAGCCGAAAATTTATTTCTGACTACGTCGAATTTAAAGTAATCAGCAACTACGCTTATATTTACTCGTACTGATCGATTTTGTTTCCGGATCTTAAGAGTACGTAATTGAGACTCAAATAGCCTTTGTTTCAGTCAATCATCATCATCATCTTCATTCATGGATTAGGTCTGTTGACCCGTTCCGACTTCAGCCCATCTCTTTCTAGGTCTGCCCACATCTCGGGTGCCTTTAGGTTTGTATTTTGTTATTTGTTTTGGATATCTATCTTCATTCATTCTGTCTATGTGTTGCTTCCATTTTTGTCTATATGTATCCATTTTATCAGTTATTGCAAATATTTCAAGTTCCTGTCTTATTTCTGTGTTCTTGATTCTGTCTTCCTTAGTGCACCCTTTAACAGATCTCAAAAATTTCATTTCTGCCGCCGTTATCCTACTTAGGTCTTGTTTTTTATGTATCCAGTCTTCTGAACCATAGAGCAGTACCGGTACTGCCAACATTTTATAAAATTTCAGTTGGGTCTCTCTTCTTGTTTTGTTATTTAGTGTTCGTTTTATCGTACCACATATTCCCTGGAATTTTGCTATTTTGTTTCAGTCAATAATAACAATAATAATACATTTTATTTAGAGGGTTTCACATCTTCCTCTACCCAATTAATTTACTGTCTCCTCCAAATATATCTGTCATTTCAATCTCCATCGTCCAATCATTTCCCCCTCACGCTACTCAATAAACCACAAATCCACGTTATTTTTGGCCGTCCTCTACTTCTTCTTCTTCTACCAAGTGACACCTATAGCCTACTACTATTCTTCTTGGCAATCTGCCGTCATTCTTTTTACGCGACCATATATTAATTGTTTGCTCTTTTATGAAATCCACAACTGAAGTTGAATATTCATCTTTCGTTTAATTACACTGTTTCTTATTTCATCTCTTCTAGAAATTCCAGCAGAACGCCACCAAAAATCTATTTACGTAGAGTTCAATTTGCTTATTGTTCTTCTTCTTCCTTCCAAGTATTAGTCCAAGGTCTGTTACATTCCTGTAGAAAATTTTCCCTCCAGCGTTTCATAGGACGGCCCAGTGATCTTCGTCCTCTTGGTATACAATTATAAACAGCTTTGGGGATCCGATTTGAACTCATTCTTTCTAGATGATGTTTCCAATTTAGTTGGTACTGTTTAATATATTCCAAAATTGGCGTAGTCTTCAATTATTTTAAGATATCGGTGTTCCTTTTCCGATCCCATCTGGTGTAATCCGCTGTTCTGCGCATGAATCTCATTTCACAAGCCGTTATTCTACCTCAGGGGTCCTCATCTAGGGGATATGTGGACGGCGACCACAAGGTGCCCAAGCTGAGCAAAACATTTATTCCACTTACTTGTGTTTTGCACTCTTTTAACTTTACTATCTAACCTCTCTTGGTTAACTCTTGTTTTTTCGACCCCGACGTTATTAGGGCATCCGAGGGCTAGGGAGTCTTTCCTTTTTTTATTTCTTCTTTCCTTTATTTTATTTTCTTCTCCAGAAAAGCCTGACCAGAGCCTATAAGATGGCAGCCCCATCACTGGTCTTGCCTTCCTTTGGCCAGCAACCAATCGAAGGGAATATTATTATGCTTTCAAGTCTTATACTTATTGTTATAAATTTAAATTCCCAAGTTTATGCTCCTTATTGCATTGTGCCCATTATTGTATTAAAAATGTTAATTTCTGTTTTAGGACTTATATTCTGATCCCATAAAATACTATATAATTTTGATATTGCAATTTACCCTTATTTATCCTCTCATTAATTAAAGGCTCAAGAATGATAATGTTAATGATAATGATGATGATAATAATAATAATAATAATAATAATAATAATATATTGCGGAGTAGCCAAATTGTATAAGGCATTATGCCTTGGTGCAGAGCTACAGAACTTGTACTGGTTATTCTCCATGAGTGAAGACATTTTCTCATGGAATTTCGGCTAGTATGGGACTGGTGCTCACCCACGATCGTGAGAAATTTGGATAGCTACAATGTGTAGCGGCTCCAGATTGAGAAAACCAGCTATAGTGGTTGGGGAACCCGACATGCTGACCAAATATCACTCGTATATTGGTTAGATGTATCAGTGATTAACACATGTAGAGGTGTGGCAAGCAGCCGGCTGATAGGCCAAGGGCTTAATAGGTGTTTCGCTCAATAGAGTTAATAATAATAATAATAATAATAATAATAATAATAATAATAATAATAATAATAATCTATCTATCTTCGGGTTTTTACAGTTGCTGCCGTCTTCCCGTGCCAAACCTCCAAAGCCTACGATCTTGGGCATCTTCAATGTTTAGCCCTCTTGCTTGCATTATATTTTCCTTCCATGTTAACTTCGGCCTCCCTTTTTCTTCTTTCTGGTCGGTTGCCATTGATATAATTGTTTCGAACATCGCTCATCTTCCATTCTTAAAATATATCCTAATCATTTTAACTCCTCCTCAATTCTTTCAATTATGCTTTCTTCTGCTTTCATTACGTTTCTAATTTCCTTATTTGTGACATGTTCTAATTTTGACTTCCTGACACTTTCTAGAGCTATTAGTCTATTCTTGTTAATAATAATAATAATAATAATAATAATAATAATAATAATAATAATAATAATAATAATAATAATAATAATAATAATAATAATATATACAATTGCAATTTACTGTACAATTATATCAATCTCAAGACTATATTACTATCTCGAAAATTGTCCCTAACGTTCGCGTGTTCCGCAGGTTAAAATTATTTTTATTAATACATTAAGGGACTTATTTTGGTCACGAAATCAACAACCACGACACATTCTCTGCGTGAAATAAATAACATTCCTTAGCAAACAGATACGGACGCCATAAACACGCAACTAACCAAGTGAGTGGAGAGAAAAAAGATAATGTAACTATCGCTAATAGGCCAACTTTCATAATACTGCCCGGACTTAGTCTTAAACAGTTCTCTTTATAACATTACACACATACACACACACACTCTCACATACATACATACATACACACACACACATACACACACATACAAACATATGTAGGCCTAGGCTGATTTTTTAAATTTCGAGTCGGGTCTCGCCTTGTATGGTAGAGAGAGTTTCGTGAGTTGACGACTCAAGAATCAGTGAGCCCGCGAAGAAAGTTCCACATGCGTCTATGCCTTAATTCTGGATTTGCTTATTTCATTTTTTTGATGGTCTTTGCAGACTGTAAAAACGTCCTCCTTTTTAAATGACAAGGGTAACATTACCCCTTTATTGCCCAAGGCAAATGTTAGATTATTCCCACACCTTTCACTGCATGCTGGTATGCATTACAAAGTTCTGAATGTATGTTGTTCTTTTAGCAAATTTTAGCTTTCCTGGATTTTAGAAGAATCAGTTTGCCCATTTGCTTGAATCGTTGTCTTCGATCTTTTCCAAGATTAAAACCCGTTGTCACCTTATTTAATTGACCAAAAACTATTAATATCATTCTATTGGGTCCATACTACCCACCTATGACAGAAGACTTATCTCAAGATCTTCAAACATTCGGTAATAAGTAATTTTAAAATCGCATTCTGCAATAATTTGTTCATCACAATATGTTTTTATGATATAATAGTAGCTACTACAAATAAATCCGTTTTTATTACCGGTGACTCACAATAATACTTTTTAATATTGGCTTGGAAAAGGTAATGAGGAATGTTACTATTAATTCTGGTGGCTCAATATTTAATAGATCTGGACTATACTTTGCATATGCTGATGGTATTGTTCTTTTGTCAAGAGATTTAAACACTTTAAATTATATTTTAACTCAAATGGAAAACCAGGCAATAGTAACAGGACTAGAAATCAATACTGACAAAACTAAATATTTGACAAATTTAAACTCTGATGTTAGAGGGAACATAATATGGAGCGACAAGAAGTACAGAATTTTAAGTACCTAGGATCCATGGTACCCAGGAATAACGATATATTAATTGAAATAAAAGAAAAACTAGCAGCAGTAACCGATGTACAAAATTATACAATCTAGATATATATATATATATCTAAGAAAATTAAAATAAGAATATATAAAACAATTATTAAACCTGTTGTAGTGTATGGCAGTGAATCCTGGACCATATCAGAAAGAACTGCTACAAGACTTGTCACCTGAGAGAGAAAGATCTTAAGGAAAATATATGGTCCAATTAAGGATAAGGGTACCTGGAGAATAAGAACTAACCAGGAAATATATTAACTACATAAAGATAACGATATAGTTATAGATATTAAAGTTAGATGCATCGAATGGTTGGGCCAGGATGATATCAAACATTAAGCTGGATGGAAAGAAAAAAGTTGGGAGGCCTAGGTTACGATGGATGGACGTTGTACAGACGGACCTACGGAAGACTGGCATAACAAATTGGAGAAATAAGGCCACTGACCGAAGAGAATGGATGGTTGTTATGAGGGAGGCTAGGATCAAACTAAAAGGACCGTCACGCCAATGATGATGATGATGATTTAATTACCGGTACTAGAAACACTATTTATGTCAGAATATTAGATACAATAACATTGCTCATTTACTTAGGATTTCAATAACATTTTTGATACGCCAAAAATTCATTAACGTTCTTTGCGACTTTCTAAACAAGAAACGACAATTAGTTTTGTGAATAGAAATGACAACTAATTAATTGAAAAATAAAAAAAATAAAAAATAAACGTATTGACTTAGGCTTTCGCGATAGGAGTTCGTATTATGACCTTGTAGAAGATTTTCGGGCTGTTCATCGTGGTCTTGAGACCAACAGCCCGAAAATCTTCTACAAGGTTATAATATAAAAATAAAAAAAGTTAAAATACGGCCTTTTGGGCAAGAACGGCATTATAAGTCTCTTGGACCTCTCCATAGCCTATTTGATTCCTTGTAACAAAGCAATCATGGAACGTCCTCTTTTCTTCTTTGTGGTATCCATTCCATTATTATTAATTTAGGCACTTCTGACATTCTCTTAAAATGTCCAAACTAAGACAATCTTGCTTGTATAATAGTATTAAAAACGTGGAAATTATCATCACTCCCATGATTTATAGTTTCATTTTTAATCCTTTCTGATTGGATTTTTTATCTGAGAGAAATGTATCTATGTAAATATTTTTTTCAGCTAATCCAATTATCTGATAGGCTAACTGATGTTATTCCTACAAATCGAATGAGTGAGAGCCAGTTGGGAAAAATTCCTTAGATTGCACTTTTGAGAAAATTAAAAAATAAACCATTGAAAACCTTTAGTAATTGCTTTATCGAAAAAAACTAATATGAAGTTATGCTAGAATTCCCTGTAATTATAAAACATTACAATGCATTAATTTATGATTAATAATACATAGCCATTAAGACTAGCGAAATTTTATTTAGCCTTGTAATGAAATAAAAAACTTATGGTGTGAACTAATTATTTAGGACTATGTCTATAGAATTTATATTTATATCCTAACTTTATTTGTAAAATTACTGTATTAATTAAATTTGCCCTTATTTACTCATACATTCACAAAAGTTGCATAGGCTACTCTTTTTTTGTGAATATCACAGCACATGAAAATGTAATGTTCCATTTTCCTACTTTTTTATAAAATAATAAATTACTGAAATGAGAATTTGTATGAAATAAGAAAAGAAATATAGTTGCTAACATCTTTACTAAGTCTAAAAGATAAAATGATTTCATAGATTATAGGGCCTTACTTTAAAAAAAAACACATTGTTGATAATAAGAAAATAACTTTATCAAGAAGCTCTCTGTTATGTAATTATACTACAATTCCTTCTGAGAAATTATTAAAAAATATTAGTATAATTGCTTATACCTGTATGTCCACACGTGGGAGTTTCTTAACCAAGCTAATTTAGTTATGCTTATTTCCCTATATAAGTCAGCGAGTGATATGTAGTCACTATATCGCCCCGAAAGAGACATCTAGTAAGCAAATAGGGTATTAATTGGATGGAGAAGGTCGATTAAATTTACTCATAAGTCGGAGACACTAATTTATGCTTGAGGTTATTTTACGAGCCCGAAAATCTTCAGACTCGCGACCACGGCTTAAAATCCCTCTCGGAGGACTTGTCCCTTGGATTTGTTTCATTCTAAAACCAATCTATCCCAGCCGTATTTGTACCCACGACTCTTGGGACAAGGGAAGAAAAAAAAATCCCTAAATCACCGGGTGCCATAAAACATTACTTTTCATTAGTTTCTGATATTTTATAATCCTCTTGCTCTCACCCATGGCTAACTCACAGACACTAACGAATTCAGAGGTTCATGGACGCGCGGACATAAGCTCTCCATACATCCTTCCATGGCGCGATAGGCTTAAAGGCCTTTGACCGATCAATCCGCTACCGGGCACGCATCGATGTATATTATCACATAGGTGGGCGATCATCCAGCCAGTAATGGGGGTAGCATCTGTTCAGCATATCGAATCCCAGCCGTTATGGTTTTTTGTCAATTTGGTCATATAACCCTACCCAGAGATAATAATTTCAAATCATACCCAATATAATTTACCTCCCATATTCTTGACCACTTACTAGGCGATTTTCCTCTTGTTTAACTATAAGAAGTTTCAACAGCCCTTTTTCATCCCAATTCATGTCACACGTCTTGACCATCACAGAATACTTATCTGTTCTCATTTGCTATGGATTCCCTGAAATAGTCCCCACTCGGAGACCCGAATTGGGACTATCTTATCTCCGAGAATTTTTACTTCAGTAATACCCATGTCTGCATTTCTTGACGACTGCATCTTTTACAGTGAAATATCGTCATTATTTAGTCTGGCTTATCGCCTTTGACCTGTCCGGGATAGATAACTCTTCTGAGAGCAATTCTATCATCGGCATAGCTTGGAGGATCATTTAAGCACACAAGCCCTCCAACATGTAGGCCTACAAGGTAAAAATAACATGGGGACTCCAATCAAGACATGATGCCTTAAACTGCTCGGCTACAGCGTAGGACATTAAATTAACTATAGTGACTTTTATCAATTAATCAATCAATCTCCTAATGAGCATAGGGGATTCACAAAGTGTTTCCATCGAACCTAAAGTGCCTCTATATTATGTAATATATAGGCTCTTAAATTGGATCCAACTTCTTTACTTCAATCCGTACTTCCTCCTCTTTAGCATTTTTTAAACCGTTCTCTTCCATGCGTTTCTTGGTCTTCCTCTTCCTCTACTACCCTGGGGATGCCAGTTCAAAGTCTCTTTCCACTGCTTTATTTTATTTTCTTAGTGTGTGTCCTTCCAATTCCACTTCCGTTTTTTTTTATTTCTACTGTAATTCCTTTTTTATATATTATTTTCCATAATTCTAAATTTGAAATTGTATCAGGCCATCTTATTCTTATAATTCTTCTAAAACCTCTATTGACAGAAGTGTGTTTTATAAACAACTTAATATTAGATAGCTTAATGGCTGACAGTTTTCACTACTTTGAACTGTAATTAGTACCAATAACTTCTGTATTAAAAACTATGTGCGGCACAATTTTTTTATTTATTGATTTTTACTCGTATCATATCTTCCTGTACCTAATTAATCTACTATCATTACAATTTCCAACGTCCAATCCCTTTTTCTTCACGCTGCTTAAAAATCAGTAATCCATGTTATTTTTTTGTCATTTTCTTCTTCTTCGTTTACAAGGAACGCAAAAAAAAAAAATTCAACAGCATATATACGTATATGAGACAAAAGAATAACATGGGTGAGCAATATATTCGAAGAAACTACTTACTGTTAGTTTTAAGCTAGTATGTAACTACATACAGGTTATAAAGATGTTTAAGAATTTAAGAGCTAAATGGTAATTAGAATATTAAGAAAATGAAATTACTTTAAATGTTAATGTATATAGCCTATAATAAAATGGTCTTCCAAATTCTGGAATAGTAATGCTCTATATCTGCTAAATAAAAAATAAAAATAAAATTTCTTTTAAAATTAGAACAGATTCTTAAACTGATAAGAATATAAAAAAAACTTGATTGAAAGAACAGAATGGATCGAGATGCCACAATTACTACACCCCACACATTAAATAATTTGGCACGACATTCTTCCGGTCTGAGTCTAGACCACAAAAAGTGCAAAAATACAAACTGTGCTTTCCAGACATCTACTGGCGATTGCATGAACTTTCTCAACTTAACCACAGTTCACGGTTCACAACGGGTGGTTCCCTACAGAAGGATAAACATTATTTCGCATTCATCATGATTTTAAAATTATTTAATATTGTTTTGACGAGTACAAACTCAGGCTTATATAACCAGTAGGTTCAATGCCGCATTTACTAGTACTTTTCACTATTCTCAAGCCAACTGAGTTCAGTTCTTGCCTAGGCCTTCCTCATTCTCATTTACCAAAGAGTTTCCTAATTAAAAAACGAAAGTAATATTTCTATTGTTTCAGACTTAGTAATTCTGACAATATTAGGATAAACATTCAGATTATAGAGCTTCTAATTGTAGCTACCTCCATTCTCATTCCTCGTAGGACCGAATAATCAACTTAATTAATTCATTGTCACTATTGAACCAGGAAAGTCAAGACTGCGCAGACTCATTTCCTTACATTTCCATCCCGACTCGAGTTCATATTTTCGAATCATTACCTGGGTAATTCACCTCCCCCAAAATCATGATTACCGTAATATCACTCTCTCATCTCGTTCTTGGCCTTCTTATTAGGCGCTCTTCTTCTGGTCTCTCTAGAAACATTCACTTAATCTTATTTTATTCTCCATTCGTGCCACATGTTCTGTCCATCGCAGTCTTTCATACTTAACTGTTATTATTAGAATTTTTTCTGAGTGTAAATTCCGGTGCCGATCAACATATCTGAGAATTTTTTTCTAAGGCAAGGGAAATGCTAAGTTGGACTTTTATTATCAGAACTCATTTCATCATATTCACAATTTCATACAACAAATGTTCTTTCTAAAATCCAACCTTACAATAAATCATTGAAAATCACCACCAAAGTTTTTTTCCAGTTAAAAGTCCAAAACATACAGAATTAAAGTATACAATAGTTTGGCATGTTGTCAGTGATAGCAGCGTACCTTGGATCATTATGAATGACGGCCGACAGCTACAGAAATGAGATTTCTACGAAAAACTGCTTGCTATAGTCTTATGGAGCATAAAATAATACTAACATTACAGTAGAATTATGTAAAAATAACACCATTGTCCACTTCCTACAACATCATAGTCAAGGCTAACTTCAGGATGTGAAACAAATGGATGTAGGCCTACCAAGATATCTCGACTGATACTTCACTACATATTCAAGAGGAAGAGATGGAAGACCTTATATCAACTCATAAAAGATGGTTGAAGACCACATGATGATTTAAAAAAAGTAGAAGCGATATGACCATATATGTCAAAGCGTCTATAAATAAACTTATAAGAAACTACGTTCCACACCCATAGAGTTTCCATGATAACTACAAAAAAAAAAGAGTATTCATGGCGATTTTAGATGTATTTAGCCTGGTGGAGTTAAGGCCATGTGGCCTTCTCTTCCACTCACCACGACAAACATACATTACATCAGAATATAACAATCTCAATTAACTCTAATATTAAATACTAGATAAAGATTTGTTCAAAAAGATAACATCTATTATGTTATGATCTATAATGCAACCAGTTAATGCTATTTAAAATTAAGACTAAAACTAATGATAAAATGTATACAAGCAAGACATATTAAATTGTCCCTGTCTAATGTATATAAAAAACAAAGAAAAATAATGAGATATAGAAAACTAATTTTACGATTATACAATATTTAAAACAAAACAATAGAAAATATTTGTTAATCTTAATATTATTTTCATAAATAATTAAATTTATTAATTGTTAAAAGAATACTATCAGTGAGATGTATAAGTTAGTTTGTTATTAAATAATTCTTTAGTTTGTTTTTTAAGGATGCTATAGTTTGACAGTCTCTCACATAGGACGGAAGGGAATTCCATGTTTTGGTAAGTGAGACCGTAAAAGATATGGTTATCAAAAGAAGTTCGGAGTAGTTTAGGAGAGTAATACAAAAATTGTAAAACAGCTATCGTGATTTTTGCAACTGGCTGATTAAATTTAGAATCATATGAATATTTCTACATCTTGAAATACACTTAATAGTGATTACGATCGGAATTCTAGATAGCGATTCTACGGACCATGCCATTGAGAAGAACTCATATTTAACTTACCATATAATAGTTTTAATCGGTTCCATTAATCGAAATGCAGCTTATTCGATCAATTGAGGCGCGTTTTTTTTTACAAAATCAGATGTCTGTTTCAAATCAGATTTGAGATATGGAACAATATTGAAAGTTATTGAAACATTTGGACAATTTTTGTAGCCAAGATTATAAATATTTTACATTTAAAACTAACATGCATGCCATAGTAGATTTACAGAATCATAATTTCGTAAGACTTTTGATAAATCACATAGACACGCGGAATAAATGTACAGATATAGGATTTTGGAAAGAAAAGAAAACGTAAATGTATTTATAATTAATCGATAATATTAATTTAAATCCACCATAATTATATAATTTTAAATTTATTTAGGAAACAATACATGAAGACAATGGTTAGTAAAATATTTCTGATATATTTATTTTTATATTGAAATCACGTTAATATTTCTTGTAGGCATATATATATACCCCATAGGTCTCTCATGGAGATATGGGTGCTCCCCTACAGGGTGTTTCTTGAACACTCTTATTTCCCTATAGATATCAGTGAGTGACAAATATTTCTAGAACTACACTACTATATATTGTCCTTATATTCACGATCTATGTTTAAGTCTTTGTCATGAATTCCCTGAAATATTCCCCGCCCGGAGATCCGAATGGGGGACTATTTTACCTCCAGATAATGTTACCCCAATGGAACTCATGTCTGCGTTAATTGACGGCTGTATTTTTACGGTGAGAAGATCTCCACCCTTTATCGCCTTTGACTTGTCCGGCATGGGTGATCCTTTCGGCAGCCAATGCAACCGCCGGCATAGCTCATGGGGTCATTTAAGCATCAAGCCTCTCACCGTGACAAGGTAAAGATACTATGGAGATGACTACATAAAAGTGAGCTATATAATCTTTATGGGA
The DNA here is from genome assembly GCA_030220185.1 of Diploptera punctata. NCBI lineage: Eukaryota > Metazoa > Arthropoda > Insecta > Blattodea > Blaberidae > Diploptera > Diploptera punctata. Next base: position 1,639,052 of record JASPKZ010010264.1, on the reverse strand, counting down.
AACCAAATATAATAAGAGTTCAGTCTGGTAGACTATGCTGGGCAGGAAATGTGGCAAGAATGAGAAATTCCTTGTGGAAAACCAGATGGAAAGCGCTCAAAAGATAGGCCAATAATGAGGTGGGAGAATAACATTAACTCTGATTTGAGGAAGGTAAATTATACAGGGGATGATTGGAAAACATAAGCTCCATATAAATGTATAGACCATGGAGAGCTTATATACGGGAGGTCATGATTCTAGGGTTCGTTAGTGCCAGTGAGTAGTTATGATAATACGTTACATTAAACACACAAATTAACACAGTTGATAAAATGTGCCATTATTTTCACATGTTGAGAAGACGCCAGCAGGAACTTAGCAAAGCACAATCGCACGTCTAACCCATTAACACAAGAAGTCGTAAATAAAGGCCTATGAAGTGAAGATAGACAAATATTTACTCATTGCAATAACAATCCTTCTTCGATACTCAAAAGATAAACATTGGGCAGTTGCTACTCCCGGACTATATAATCGAAATAAAGTTTACAATGGAAAATGCACACGCGCACACATTCACATGGTGTAGATTTTATATAAAAAATAAGATAATTTTTATAGATCGAAATTTGCTCAATGATATTTGAAGCAAATCAAATAAATTAGTAAGAATTAATTCAAGTAGATTTAAACACTGGGCCCCATATATACTTTTTTGACCATATGGAGGGTCTCCTCGGCGTGTGATCAGTTTAATGCCATGGAAACACCCAAGACAACACGAACATTTCAGATACGTAGGACACGCCATTTCTAATAGCATAAAAGAATTAGGTTTTAACATTGTGAAAAAATTTAACTATCTTAGCTCATGTATTACAGATAATGACTAACACATTGAAGTACTAAGAAGACTGAAAACTGGCCAACAAAGCTTAATGCTCACTTCATAAAATAATGAAGAGTAATAACATACACTCGCTACTAAAATAAGGCTACATAATGTTTTAATAAGAACACTTTTGACTTATTGTAGGAGACATGGAGCCTCACTAAAAGATCAGAGGTAGCCATAAATAATTAAAAAAAAAAGTGCTCAGAAAAATATTTGGACCTATAAATATTAATGGTCAGTGGAGAATACGATACAACAAAGAATTATACGACAACAATGAACCTGACCTTGTCACTTTTATTAAATTAAAGAAATTGGAATGGGATGGCCATGTACAAAGGCTCTCAACAGACCGAGCACCAAAAAAGGTGCTTACAGCAAGTTTTATGGGGAATAGTCAAGTTGGAAGACCGAAAAAAACGATGGGAGGATGGTATTAAGGAAGATGCTGCAAACCTACTTGAGTGACGCAACTAGTGGCTTGCGGCGCAATATAGAAATTATTGGAGGCAGAAGTTAAGGGAGGCCAAAGCTCGAATTTAAGTCAATCAGCCATTGAATGAATGGATAGAAGATACGCCGTTCATTTATACATTCAAGCAAAAAATATAAAGGTCAACTATGATAAAGATAATTAAAATGGGCAGATAGTGTTCGGGACTATTTCGGCTTTAAAGTGACACTGACATTTGTTTTACTGGTGAAGAAAACCTCAATCTGGGTCTGTGGTAACAACGTTGCCACTTAGACCAACCAAAAAGTAATAATAAAGTACCAATGTGTGATGTTTTTAATAGTTTTAAGATACTTGCACGCAATAATAGACAAGGGAGATTTTTGAAAACTTTAGGATGGAAATTTACACATCATGAATAAGAAAAATACATTACAAAAATAGTAAATTAATAGCATAAAATGAAATAAATAAGCCACTCGGATTCAGAGGCGAGCATAATAGTCTAGACACTAACGGTGCCATCGATATCCCGTTAAAACTAATGGAACCATCCATAACGACAGGGACAAATGGGTGCTCCTGGTGGACTAGTGGTGACCACACTCGCCTCTGGTTCCAACTTCGTGTGCTCAAACCTGGCTAAAGTCGATAATTTCCATGGCGTAAAAATTCTGAATATGTGTTTCTTCGGGAGTGAACTAGAGCCTTGGATCCCGTGTCATGAAATCTCAAACATGAGAAAAAAAAAATCCTCTGATCAATTTTGTTTGACCCTTTCACGCCCCGATTTGAACTCTGATGCATATAACCTTAGATGTTAAAGAGCGCCGTTGAATAAAAAAAAATACAAGTAGAAAAAAAAAAAAAGGAAAAGTAGATGTTCTTGTCGGTAAATTTATCACGTGAGCTACCGAGACCAAACTCTGCTTCATCAAACGAAACACCAGATGGCGAGAGAACATAGGATACATTGTATTGATAAAGTTGGTAACAACGCAATGCTGATTAACTTATGTAGAGTATTTTTATTTGAATAAAAATTTATTACGTAGACTATTTAACACATGTCCCAATCAATGACCAATCACATTTCAATTATTTTTTATTTACACTCAATCACAGTCATGTTTCGCCTAAAATTTACCAACTAAAGTTTATCAAAATGAAGAAAGCGTTTCCTTTTTAACATTCTGAATAGATCATAGCATTATTTTGCAGTGACTGACCCTATAAGAAATACGGCTACCAGAATGTATATATAGTGCATGAATGCCAGCAGAAAGCGCATGCGATTAATAATATAAAAACATTTGTAACAACTGATTACACCACAAAAAAAAAAAACACTGTTTGCACTTTCTTAAACGAATTATTTTCCAGGAAATGACGTAGCAGAAAAATATAATAGTAGGTATGGTAGGATTATTAATTATAGTTATTTTAGGAGGTTCAATATTAAACTGATTAATTTTTCTACTCCATTTATTTTCTTACTTTATTACTTAAAATTATTAGCAATTTTTGTTACTATTGTTGGGGGTTGACATATTTACATCTTAGGACATCAGAAACCTATAATGTTGGTTATAAATTTCTGCACCAGGGTGCATTCTTACAATATTGCGATCCTTTGACAATAAATAATATTATGATCTGGTTGCAGTGATGAACAAAGGAAGGAAATTAAGTGTACCAATTGTTTCTCATTTGTTTTCAAACACCGCCGTTTACATTAAATATATAAATATTTTAAAATAACTATAGTTAAATAATGATTTGTGAGTAAAACAGCTTAATTTTATTCGTTAAATAGTCCTAACAAATTCCACTCTTGATTTCCAAATTCTCTAGATAAATTGGAAATAACTCGTGGCATTACTTATGATAATGAAAGGCTGAGCAAATATCTTTAAAATATTATTAAAAACGTGCTACTGATTCGGATCCGGTGATACCATGCTCTGATCTCCAAGCTCGACAGGCCTAGAAGGCCCCTGGCCTACCAGCCGGCTGCTAGCCTCACATCCACATTTGTTAATCACAGGTGTAGGGGTGGCAAGTGGTCAGCATGTCGGGTCCTCCAGCCGCTATAGCTAGTATTCTCATCCTGGAGTCGCTACATATTGTAGCTACACAAATACCTCACGATGCTGGCTGGGCATCGGTTCCATATTGGCCGGAATTTCATGAGAAAATATCTTCCTCCATGGAGGCTCGAACCAGAGCAAGTCCCGTAGCTCTGCGCCAAGGCTTCTTGCCTTAACCACTCGGCTACGGCGCGAGACCATCCCAAAGTTACTTGGTTCAAATTAAATGGATTTTATGGATGTTTAAAAACTTCGGTACGGGACTTCCTTCAGAAAGGAAGTAAAGCCGTGAGTCCAGTATCATAAATTAATGGTACCTAAAAAAATTCAAGTCTGAAATAATAGTCATCCGAGTAAAATTTGTAGGTCCTTTTCGTCCGGATTTGAACTGTGATGGTAATCTTTGTGTAAGCTCACTCTGTAAGCATTTTGGTGTAATGTCATTTACGCCCTTTATACAAGAAAGTTACGCAATTAGATCAAACTGTCCAATGGCTCCCAATTTAATTTCTCAGAAGTATCAAATATGATAAGCATATAATAATAATAATAATAATAATAATAATAATAATAATAATAATAATAATAATAAAGTCATTGGCCTGTTTGCACATCAAGAGATCTAATTTTAAAAAATAACTACATTTGGTTCAAAATTGCATAAAATGTGTAAAATTCGATTCGACAACATTCTTTCAATGCCTTTAAACCAAGTACGCAATTCTTCTTCAAGTTTCTAATTTTCAAAATATAAATTTATTCCTTATATCAGAGTCGTTTTTATCAAAGATTGTGAAACATGCTAACGATAATAATAATAATAATAATAATAAAATAATAATAATAATAATAATAATAATAATAATAATAATAATAATAATAATACTAATAATAATAATAATAATAATAATAATAATAATAATGGCGGACGAGGATTTTTTCCCAACGGCAGAGAGGGGGGATGAACCGGTTCTGGAACTAACCACTCCAGTCCTATGAAACTGGATTTCGGTCCAAACATTGTGATAACTAGGTACTACGAAGCGTGAAAGGAAACAATATTTTACCCCAGGTGGTAACCAATCCACTGCTGTTAACAACAGTACAACCAGGCTGTCGGATTCTGGGGAGTCTGGCCAAACACGCAAACTGAGGGTATCGGAGACCTCTGGTCAACTTTGACCAAAAACCAAAACCCTTTTTGGAACGTTAAACATAAATTCCCTCTTGCGAGCAGGAAAACTGCATGAATTGGATAAGATAATGGAATTCTACGAAAACAGAAGTAAAGCTCCAGTGGATACTATGAAGTGGATAGATGAAGTCAAAAATGACTTAAAATTGGCAGGAATTACTAAATAAGATATCCCAAACAGAGATATATATTTAGAATTAAGGTGAATAAGTGGCAAGTTGACCAAGAGGACAAACCGAAGAAGAAAACTGGAACAACTTGGAAAACAAGCACAAAGCAAAAGAATGAAAGAAATTTGGGCTCAAAGGAAACGCCTCTACGTACTTTGCGTAGTCCTACATGGGCTCATCCACAATAAAATAATAATAATAAATAATAATAATAATAATAATAATAATAATTATTATTATTATTATTATTATTATTATTCAAGAAGATAAAAAATTATTAACTCAGTTATAAGGGATAAAATTAAGATTGAATACACTATTTTAGATTATATTAAAACTCAGCAATTAAGATGATACGGACATGTCCAGCGAATGGAAGAGGATCGACTACCAAAATCTGTTTTGGAATGGAAACCTGAGGGAAGACGAGGCAGAGGAAGACCTAAAACCTCCTGGAGTCAGGGAACATGTTTATACATGAAGGAGAAACATCTACAACCAGGAGATTGGATGGACCGACAAAATTGGCTATTAGGAATCGGACGATGTCAAAGACATTAATCAACCGATGATCTAATCTATCTATTATTATTAGGCCTATAAGTCTAATTACAATAATAATGTCCACCGATTTGGTATGGGGACAAGTTTTCTGGGTGAGGGTTTTGGAGTTTTTCCTCACCTATAAGATACATTTCTGGAAATGTTAAGGCCTAAAAGTCCGGAACACCATCTAGCCATAAGCATTCATTATTAGCTTTGTTAAAAATACACAACAGAAACACACATACTAATGTTTACAATTAGAGATCTTAAGACTCGACGTGATTTTGATGTTTAAGTGTTCAGAAATAAGAATAAATAACAAAATAATAACATAAGAATAACAAAAATATAGTGGATAAAAAATTGTTTCAAGGAGATATGACGATTCGAAGTGAGAATACGCCACAATAACAGACAAAGAACACTAATAAGTAAATATTACGTTATTAGGTTATATATACAAATTCTAAATCTTAATTTTCAATGGGGACCAGGGCACCCAAATTCTTCCTCCCGGGGTGGTCTCAGGAATTATGTTGCTGTAATAATACAGTTGACATGCGCAATGTTAAAATGAGTTTAATTGACAACAACAACGTGAACGAGTCGACGCCACAATGGCGGAAAGTGACGCCTCTCTGACTGCTCCACGACTCTAACAATTGCAGTTTGGCGAGGCGCCATATATTACCACGTAGCCAAGAAAACAATAAAATTCACTCTCCACACATGGATATAGAGTTAACCGTAAAACAATGTGAATACTACATATCTAAAAATAACCACCAATTATTCTCATTAACGCAGTTTCTCTTAATGAACATAGTCAAGCCTCAATACGAGAAAACTTTAGATAGGATCTATCGTAATATAAAATGTTCAAGATCTCTTACATTAAAGGAGAAAAACAAGTAAGAAATATTCGAAAATAGTATGGTCTCACTACTCCAATCTGGCCTCGAATGCCCTGGTCTACCAGCTGGTTATTAGTCACACATCCACATGTGCCAGTTACAGAAATGGACGATCATCCTACAAGTACACTCGAAGGGGTGACATGTGGACAGCAAATCGGGTCTCTCAATTTTTATTGCCGGTTTTCTCAATCTGTAGCTGCTGCTTATTGTAGCTATTAAAATTCTTCATGAAGCTGGGTCCCATACGGGCCGAAATTCCGCAAGAAAATGTTCCTTTATGGGGACTCGATTAAGCATTACAAGGACTCTTGTCATCCCAACTTATCTAAAAAAAAACATTAAATATATATATATATATTCCACCGCTGTGGTCTCGAGGTAGCAGGCTGCCTTGTCACGCAGCGGGCCTGGGTTCGATCCGCGGTCGGGGCATTTTTTTCTGGGTGAGGTTTTTAGCGGGGTTTTTCCTCACCTGTAAGACAAATGTCAGAAAAAACTTTAAGGCCCAAATGGTTCCCGAAATCATATGGCCATCATCATCATCCTTATCATTATCATCATCACCCTTCACCGGTGTGGAAAGCAAAGGGAAGCTACCACACCTATAATTCCCTAGTAAAGCTGCAAGCATAGCATGAAAATGCTATAATTGCAGTGAAAGATCTGCCCTCGGGCAGAATTACTATGGATGGATATATATATATATATTATATATATATATATATATATAGTCCACCGTTGTGGTCTCGAGGTAGCGTGCTGCCTTGTCACGCAGCGGGCCCGGGTTCGATCCCCGGTCGGGGCAGTTTTTCTGGGTGAGGTTTTTATCGGGGTTTTTCCTCACCTGTAAGACAAATGTCAGGAAAACTTTAAGGCCCAACCGGTCCCCGAAATCATCCTTATCGTTATCATCTTTACCATTATCATTATCATCATCATCCTTCACCGGTGTGGAAAGCAACGGGAAGCTACCACACCTACACAATTCCCTAGTAAAGCTGCAAGCATAGCATGAAAATGCTATGATTGCAGTGAAGGACCTGCCTTCGGGCAGAATTACTATGGATGGATATATATATATATATATATATATATATATATATATATATGTGTTGTGTGTGTGTGTGTGTGTGTGTGTGTGTGTGTGTGTGTGTGTGTGTGTGTGTGTGTGTGTTATTCTCTCAGTTATATTATAAGGATGCAAAATATGGACTCTTACTTTAAGGGAAGAAAAAATATTAAGAGAATTTGAGAATAAAGCTGTTAGGAAAAATTTTTGAACCAAAGAGGGATGAATAGACAGGCGAATGGAGAAGACTTCCTAACAGTGAGTCACTTGAACTTTATGGGAAACCAGATGTAATAGGAATATTTAAATCACGTATATTGTGATGGGCAGAACGTGTGGCACGAATGGGGGAACGATAGAGGGGCATACAAACTTGTTAGAAGACCAGAGGGAAAGTGTCCAGTAAGAAGGCCAAGAATATGGTGGGAGAATAATATTAACCATGATTTGATGGAAATAAATTATGCAGAGGATGATTGCAAAACATCTCTGCGCCAATTCATGATGCCTTAGATCATTCGACTACGTTGCGGTATTTGAAAATATAATCGTAAGATGTGTCCGGCGCCGTAGCCGAGCGGTTTAAGGCATGCAGCTATGGGACTTGCGCTGTTTCGAGTCCCCATGGGCGAAGAAATTTTCTCATGGAATTTCGGCCAATATCAGAAATTTGGGTAGCTACAATGATTGGCGGCTCCAGGTTGAAAAAAAAATCAGCTACAAGGACTGAGGGACCCGACATGTTGACCATATACCACCTATATACTGGCACTTCTGTTATTAACACATGGATATGAGGCCAATAGCCAAGCGCCTTCAAGGCCTCGTCGCGTCATAGAGCTAATCCTAAGATGGATTTTTGGTTTCAGAATGGATGAGAATGAAGGAAACTTCAAAATGAGGTCAATTTATATAGTTGTCCTAATATTGTTAGAAACTTAATTCTAGGAGATATGAGATGGGTTGACCATGTAGCTCGAATGAGCGACAATAGAAATTATATTACAATTTTCATTAAGAAGCATTTGATTAATCGAGCACTAGAAAGTCCTAGGCCTAGATAAAACTCCATGGTGCGACTGGTCTACAAGCCGGCTGCTGGCCTGACATCCACATGTATTAATCACAGAGGTGGAGTTAGTTAATGGAGTCATCATCATCAATCTGAGAATGTTCCTGATCATTGAGGGTTTTCTCCAACCAATCTTAGTAATTAATATGAATTAAAATATATATAAGTATGTCCACCGCTGTGGTCTCGAGGTAGCGCGCTGTCTTGTCACGCAGCGGGCACGGGTTCGATCCCCGGTCGGGACAAGCTTCCGAGTGAGGTTTTTTTCGGGGTTTTTCCTCGCCTGTAAGACAAATGTCAGGAAGCTTAGGGCCCAACGGTCCCTGAAAATCATCCGGCCATCATCACCATCCTTCACCGGTGTGGAAAGCAACGGGAAGCTACCACACCTATAATTCCCTAGTAAAACTGCATAGCATGAAAATGCTATGATTGCAGTGAAAGACCTGCCCTCGGGCAGAATTACTATGGACATATATATATATATATATATATATAGACTACGGACTTATAGACTATCAGTTTGCAACAAACATTCACAAATTTCCCTTAATTAAAGTTCTCCATCGTTTTCTGTCCCCTGACTTCATCTGTTACACCAAATTTCCTCATTGAATTTTGAATGTTGTTATTGGTCTTCCTTTTCTGTTCCTTCTTTCAATTTTCCATGCATAGACGGCCTTTGGTAGTCTTCCATCCTGCATTCTTCTTACGTGTCCATGCCATTTTAGCCTCCTGTGTTCAATCTTATCCATTATATTTCTTTCTGCGTTCATCCATTTTCTAATTTCTGTATTTCTAATTTTTTCCAGGGGAGATTTTTTTGGTAGCCCTTCTCCAAAAATCCATTTCAACTGAAGCTATTCTGTTGACATGATGTTGTGTGTTAATTGAGTTAATTAGTAATTTAATTAATAACATTTTAACACCTTCGTCATTTTACGAAATTCGGCACTGAACCTACCGGTTCCATAAGTTATAGAATCAGTTAATTAATTTAATATAGAATTTATATAACAAAAATGTGTTAACTAGACTAAGGTTTTACATGTAAACAGAAAAAACAAGTAACATATTTTTTTAAACAGGGCTCAATATCCCATCATTATGGAGAAGGAATGGGTTCTTATGTATCTCATGACAAGGAGTGTTTAGAAATCCTTTCCAGAAAGAAACTTTTAAAAATATGTTTAGTTTAACGCTTTAAAAAAAAGCTGTGATGTTACATGTACCAATGTTTTCTGCCTTGTACCACTATAAATAAACACACATGAATGATGCCATTGTTAAGTTTGCTTCTCCTTTTTCCTTACAAACTTACCCGTATCCTGTGAAACTCAATCGGGTATTCTTCTTTCTAAACATAACACTACACCCATTCAAATCATAAGAATATGTTCAGAAATGTTGATCTAAAGAGGGACGAACAGACAGATGAATGTGGGAAACTACCTAATAGGTCCATGATCTTTATAGGAAACAAGGAGAAATTAAGAACAGTAAAAACTGAAAATATATAAAACTATTATTCTACTAGTTATATTATATGGGTGCGAAACATGAACTTTTACTTTAAGGGAGGAAAGGAGATTACAAGTATATGAGAATAAAGTACTTAGGAAAATTTTTGGACCAAAGAGAGATGAACAGACAGGTGAATGGAGAAGACTTACATAACAATGAACTACATGGTCTTTATAGGAAGCCAGATATAATAACAGCAGTTAAGTCTCGTAGACTGCGATGGACAGGACATGTTGCACGTATGAGGAATGAAAGACTTGCATGGAAGCTTCTTGTAGGAAAGCCAGAGGGAAAACGCCCAGTTGGTAGACCAAGAATGAGGTGGGAGAATAACATTAACTATGATTTGAGGGAAGTATATTATACAGGGATTGATTGGAAAGCATTAGCTCAGGATAGGGATGTAAGGAGAGCTTATGTCCGCGCGGCCATGAACCTACGGGTTCGATAGTGCAGTGAGTAAGTAAGTAGGTAAGTAAAGTCTAGTAAACAATTGGCCGCGGTGGTCTAGTGGTTATATTTATTGCCTCTAGTTCCGAGAGTCGCGGGTTCTAACCCAGCCGGGGTCGATGGTCTTGGTCCGGAGATTACCCAACTCAACGTTTCGTTTACTGCTGCGGTAGACATCCTCAGGAGGGTATCTACTGCAGCAGTACACGAAGCGTCGACTAGCATAAGCTCTGGACCATGGCTATTTAGCCCGAAAGACGTCGCGTCGTCAAGAATTTTGCATAAATGATTCGTAAAGATTGTATTTTGCTGTTAATAAAATCAGTAAATATCAGCACTTTCACAAGTTGTTTTATAAGTCTTAGTCTAAGCATTATATTTAATTATGCTCTTTAACTTAGGTCATTAGCGTTGCAATTCAAATCAATGCATAAAAACACACCATGGCGCGACAGGCCTAGAAGCCCTTGGCCCATCAGTCGGCTGCTAGTCTCAATCCACATGTGTTCTTCACAGAGGTAGACGATCATACAGCCAGTGTAGGGATGACATGTGGTCAGCATGTCGGGTCCCCCAGCCGTTATAGCTGGTTTTCTCAACTTGAAGCCGCTACTTATTGCAGCTACCCAAATGCCTCACGATGCTGAGTGGACACCGGTCCCATACTGGCCGAAATTCCAAGAGAAAATTTCTTCCCCCAAGGAGACTCGAACCAACGCCAAGTCCCGAAGCTCTGTGCCAAGGCATCCTATGTTGACCCCTCGGCTATGGCGCGGGACATCTATGCTTGAAAGGACCTGCAAATTTTCCTCAGAGGCAACTTATTCAAGCTTAAGGTTATTTTATGAGCCGTAAATCTACATACTAGTCACAGTTTTGACTCACTTCTGAAGGAAACTACTCAGTATTTACGTCCTTAATAATTCATTTATGCAAACATTTTAAATGGAAAATTGAAAAGTTTCAGCGAAAAACTCCTTAAGGAATGCCAAAATTGATTTAGGGAAGGACGATCTTGTATTGATTCAGCATTTTATGTTAAACTATTGCTTAAAAAAAGAAGAGAATTCAACTTAGAAACACATTTTTCTTTCATAGATTTTGGAAAAAAAAAAAAAAACATTCGACACAGTCAAGAGACCAAAACTCTTCAATATATTGGAAGACATAAATGTACCAAATTTACTTCTGCAGAACATACAAAATATTTACAAAGACAACACCATAAAGATTAAATTAAATAACAGTTTTTCTGAAGAAGGAATTATAAATCGTGGTGTGAGACAAGGCTGCCCCTATCCCCAACACTCTATGCGATCTATATCAACTTAAAATGTTGTTGGAACAAGACATATAAATTTTGGAATAAGAATATCAGTACATACAAAATTAACATCCTATTGTTTGCAGATGATCAAATAATAATTGCAAATTCAGAAGATAATCTGCAGAAAGGTCTATATAAACTTAACAAAATTATAGAAGAATATAGATTGAAGATATCTACAGAGAAAACAAACATTATGACATTTCAAGGTGTAAATCCTATCAGAAGTAAAATTGTACTTAACAATTAAATTGGAGCAGGTGAATAATTTTACATATCTAGGACGCTATATCTCATATGAAGAAGGAAAGGATGTAAATGCAAAAATATCAAAATTTTTAAGAATTTCAGGATTAATAAATTCTATCTTCAAGCCACAGTTAGTCCAAAAACATAAATTCTATCTTCAAGCCACGGTTAGTCCAAAATCATTCAAGACTAAAATTGTATAAAACACTGCCTCTTCCAACTATTTCGTATGGTAGTGAAGTATGGACATTGAAACAAGGATATACACAAAAAAAATGAAGACATCTTAGAAGAATTACACATGGAACCTCTAGAAAACAACATTTTTGATTATAAGTCAAAATGGATGCAACATGTTCATCGAATGGAAGATCACAGGATACCCAAACAAATGTTAAGATATCAACCTGCAGGAAGGAGGAGACCAGGACGTCCACTCAAAAGACTTCTGGATGGTGTTTCTCTTGAGACCGAAACAGGTCAACAAATGGCCTAAATTCGTGAATGTACTACGATGATGATGATGATGAACAATTCATCCCCAGTCGCGTTTAATTTCACGAACCTAAGAACCTTAACCACTAGTTTACTGGAACCAATACCTCTCATGAGAAAAATAATTATCTCAAACCTCTGTAGGCCAATTGCACTCTATTTGTCATCTACATATAAAAGTAAAGATATTCTATTACAGACCTTAGGAACGCCTTTGTGTTAAGACTCCCATTTTAACATACAAATGAATATTTAAATAACTGTTTTAGCATTTTTTATTAAAATTGATTTATCTATAACTAAGTCTAATATATTATACGTTCAAGGACTGTATATATAAATAAAATTTGCAATCAATCGGCGCGCGCTGATAGATGGACGCCTTCGTCTCACAGACCACGCCTCAGGTACTCATTTACATTAGAGTCAGAGTCGAGCTGCCAAAAATTGTAAGTCAGTTTTAAAATACCGATCACAACGGAATCAAACCTGCGACCTTTTGGTTTGTAGCGTATTATCTTAACCATTAAACGCTATGACGTGTCTCCCCTTACAATGTATACCGTACCATTGGGATATTACAAAACTGGTAATCATTGATAAAATTGTAACATTGCATGATTACAGCATTAAGTGTCTATTACGTTCATGTGAATGGGCCATAAAATACTAACAGATAAGTTTCCTGGTATCGGCTATCGATTGGAAAAGTAAACATGCACAGCTGTGACATTGGGAAAACGTGAACGTAATGCATGTTGGCTAGAATATGTATCGTGCACGTGCTTTGAAAACTGTCAATGTATGATTAATGCATGTTGACAATCACAAGGCCACGTTATCACCCATCATATTTTGTCACTATAAGTTTAGACGTTACCAATTTATTTATCTGTGGAAGTTCAAAATAAGAATTGGGTTTGATAAAAGGCAAAGATTGTGCTGGGGATTCTATCCTTACAATTCGACGACTTCGGAGGGTTCAAGAACATTGTATTCGTCTTGTAGGTTGTGGATTTGATCCCGGAAAATATGATTAGAAAAAGATGAGAACAGAATTTTGGGATGGGAAAGGAAATAAACATAATGTGAGGATAGAAAATGGAGAGTGGAAAATTATATACAAGGGATTATATTAAATATACGGAAATCCGTAGTTGATTGGAAAAATTAAATAGTATAAGAATGGAATAAATATGTCTCAAGAATGAGTGATAAGTTATCAAAATTGAAAGTCATAAGAGTTAATATTCCTACTGGCAGGAGGAGCCCAAGAAGACCAGAATAAATATGAAACAACTCGATTCCCAACGTGTTACAATCCTAAGATTAAGTTCATAAGAAGAAGAAGAAGAATTCAAGACTGGGATGTCTGTTCAGTAAGATATAAAGTTAAAGGTAAAGTGATCCCACTGCAGGCCCTGGGAGGACACTGGGTAATATAAGGTTAAGTTCTCACTTTTCTAGAATGTCAGCCCTGCGCGACGGCAGCCTTTATCCCCAGAATATGCTTCTGTTATTTATTTTCACTAGAGGCTGAGTCGACCCAAATGCCTTGGTCCCGCCAGGTGTGGGTCAGTTTTAAAGTACTGAACACATCGGGACTCGAACCCCCGCCTTTCGGCATGTAGTGTATTTATTGCCTTAACCAACTACGCTACAACATTTCCCGTATCAACATATAAGGTATACAGAAAATCATGGTGTATCAGTAGACCGAAGAAAAATGGTTGGAGAAATAAAAAAGAACTTGGAAATTGGAATCAGAACTTGGCAAAGATTTACCAAAGATAGCAAAAAGCGGTACTCGGTTTTGCGATAGGCTCTGGAACATAATGCCATAGAGATAGACGGATGGATGGATAGAGCTATATAGATAAATTATGTGTATTTTCTTAGAGAATCAAAGATCTTTTAAATCTTAACGATGTAACCAACAAATTTGTGTGACATTCGTTTTAGATGGAACATGTAATATACCAGCCTCTTGATTTTGTGGATAGGGTTCGATTCCCGTTCATACCATAGAAATGTTTTCTTAAAAATAATTATTCCTGTGGTGGCCCATTATCTGAAATTTAGTGCTTCGTTACCATTTATCACCCATCACATCATCAGGGTAAGGAAACCCCGTCTTCTTGGAGAACCAGTCAGTACATGTTATTTTTTTTTTCTTAAAGGGGATCGTTCTTGTGATCAAGGAATTGAATTGAAGTTCAGGTTTAAGGACTCTCCTGGTGCTCCGTTTTTCATTAATCATCCATCATATCATCGGGGTATCTTAAATGTTTATTCATGGAGTCCCCCAACCTCAGAAGTGGATTATATTTCATTAATGCCAGGAGAGAATGTCATAAATGCCTTAAGAGAACCTGGTGGCATTGTAAAAAAAAAAATCGGGTGGTAAATCAAGCTCAATCAAGTGGTAAATGATGCCACGTGCTTAGAAGTATTTTAATACCTACCTAGTCTTCTACTATTTATTAAGTTGTGAAATATTACATTATTAACAGTGTATTTGCAATCATTTTAACAGTTTAATGCAGGATCAATAACGTTTCTCTGTACTTCGTTTTTGTAGGAGAGCAAGTTCAAGGAAAAGTATCAGTAATATGAAGTATCTAATGCCTTCGCGAATAAAGTAAAAAGTTCCAAAGGTTCCTCAAATCATATTACTCATTACCGTGGGAGGTGTGACGCAAATTACATTGTTAAAATTTTATATACAAATGATGTCAGACAAGTGATGTAACGTGTTCACAAGTTGTTGAAGTTGGCCCTCTGTACAGAAACACGTCCTTTGAATAAAACAACGTTCAAGACGGGAGGTACGGTATATAGTATTTAATATTAATAAATAGGATTTTCTTGATGATAAAATTGTATTACACATAAAACTAACCCACTGGCACTATCGAACCCGTAGGTTCATGGCCGCGCGGATATAAACTCTCAATACATCCCTATCCTGAGCTAATGTTTTCCAATCATTACCTATATAATCTATCTCCCTCAAATCATAATTAATGCTATTTTCTCACCTCTTTCTTTGTCTACAACTGGGCGTTTTCCCTCTGGTTTTCCTAAGAAAAGCTTCCATGCACGTCTTTCAAACCCCATTCGTGCCAAATGTCCTGCCCATCGCAGTCTACGAGACTATTCTTAATATTTCTGACTTCGTATAGAGACCATGTAGTTCACTGTTGTGTAGTCTTCTCCATTCATCTGTCTGCTCATCTCTCTTTGGTCTAAAAATTGTCCTAAGAACTTTATTCTAAAATACTCGTAATCTCCTTTCCTCCCTTAAAGTAAGAGTCCACGTTCCGCATCCATATAATAAACTGGTAGAAATTTTATTATACATAGCCAATAAAAACCCAATTCGCCAAATTAAGAAGTTAGAAGAGTCAACGCGTTTCAATGGCGGTGCTATCATTATCAAGACTGATTATTGATTGCGTTGAGTAAATAATCAATACTAGTAAATAACAAGTTGAGGACGATGGTACCTACCAACAGGTACAATTTAATTTTTAACTTTCATGAAGTAAATAATGTCTTGATAATGATGGCGTCGTTATTGAAACGCACTGACTCTTTTAAATTTGGTGATTCGGGTTTTTATTGACTATGTCTAATAAAATTTATGTATTAAAGGTTTTATGTTGATTATGCCTGAAGGTGACAAACTTACTAAGCCGAGGGCCTAAGATGCGAGGGTTGTAAGTCGTCCGAGGGACTAACGTTCGTGGATATACAATATTTTATGAATTAGTTCCTATGTCTTTATTGCTGACAGAAAAAAAAATCTTGGATACTTCTAAATATTAATTGGGAATTTCATGTATAAATGTTGGATTTGCTCCAATCAACAATACTGTTCGTTAAACACTGTCTTGTACGGACGTAATATAAATTAGCGGGGATAATATAAGATCATAATGTCCTAAATAATAGGCTTCTTCTTCTTCCTTCCAAGTATTAGGCCAAGGCCTGTTACGATCCTATAGAAAATTTTCCCTCCAGCGTTTCATAGGACGGCCCAGTGATCTTCGTCCTCTTGGTATATAATTATAAACAGCTTTGGGGATCCGATTTGAACTCAATCTTTCAAGATGGTGTTTCCAATTTAGTTGGTACTGTTTAATATATTCCAAAATTGGCGTAGTCTTCAATTCTTTTAAGATATCGGTGTTCCTTTTCCGATCCCATCTGGTGTAACCCGCTGTTCTGCGCATGAATCTCATTTCACAAGCCGTTATTCTGCTTTCATGTTGTTTTCTTAGTGTCCATGCTTCACTACCATAGGTCAACACTGGTCTAGCCAAAGTGTTATATAAACGTAATCTGGTGTTTTTTGTACAAGGGATGGTTTCATAACTTGATTAATAATTCCTAAACTTTTATTATAACTAGTAATTTTTTCAGGGATATCCTTTTCATCCCAGATAGAGAGATAATATCCAAGATATTTAAATTGATTAGATCTCTCTAAAATTTTATTCTGGAGACAGATTTTACTTTGTATGGGGTCCTTCCCATGAAAAGCCATAATTTTAGTTTTGTTAATTGATATTTCCATATTAAATTTGGCACCTATTTTTTGTAAATTATAAATTGATCGTTGCAAATCATTTTCGGAAAGTGCCAGAAGAGCTAAATCGTCTGCAAAAAGAATAGCATCGAGTTTGAGGTTCCTATTGATGGGTATATATCCTCGTTGTGTTTTCCTCCATTCAAATAGGCAATTCATTTAACAATAACAAACTTATCCATAAATAACTATAAAGACGCTGTTTCACAGTTCAAGTCGTTTTTCAAGCAATTCAAATCTCGGCGAGAAATAGCCGAAATGCTTTCTGTATACTTTATTATCATTATCAGTTTTAATTTTAATTAATATTAATATTGTTGTTAATATTATGTTGTGGGTCCACCGCTGTGGTCTCGGGGTAGCGTGCTGCCTTGTCACGCAGCGGGCCCGGGTTCGATCCCCGGTCGGGACAGTTTTTCTGGGTGAGGTTTTTATCGGGGTTTTTCCTCACCTGTAAGACAAATGTCAGGAAAACTTTCAGGCCCAAACGGTCCCCGAAATCATACGGCCATCGCAATCATCATTCATATTCATCTTAGGTTAAGCTTAGGATTAGGGACTCTCCTGGCGCACCATTATCATCATCATCATCACCCATCATATCATCGGGGCAACGTAACCCCGCCTTCCAGGCGCCCCAACCTCAGAAGTGGGTTACAAGTACGTCGTGCCAGGAGAGAAACCAGGAATGTTGAAAGACAAACCTGGGGCATTTGGAAAAAATAAATAAGTAAATAAAAAAAATATGTTGTGGAAATTACTCTTGTTATTGTAAATCTGGCCAAAATCTCTCATTAATATTATAATTCTGTGGATGTTGTAATTTAATGTAACATTTGATGAAAGTTAAAAATTAAAATGTACCTGTTGGCAGGTTCCGTCGTCCTCAACTTTGTTAAAATATTGTATATATAATTAACTGGAGCGCTTTCGGAAGTATCTTCCATCTTCGGCAGGTTGAGCTTCTACTACTTGTTATTGTTGTTTATGGTGATGTATACTCCAACTGTTTGTAGCAGCAACCTGCCGAAGATGGAAGTTAACTTCCGAAAGCGCTCCAGTTAATTATATATACAATATTTTAACAAAGTTGAGGACGACGGAACCTGTCAACAGGTATTTTAATTTTTAACTTTCATCATATGACTATTCACCTCATCGGAATTTGATATGAATTTTATTAGTATTGATAATGTAACACTGTGTGTCCTATGTGAATGGAAGATAAGTCCACATGACTTTAACACTATGGATAAATAAATAAATAAAGGGTTCTTGGCCTACCAGCTTGACCTCACATCCAGTTTTTATCAGAGTTGGAAGATGCCCCAGGCAAAATGTTTATTGGGAGACCGTGGGGGGGATTAGGTAGACGTAAATGTAGGTGGGAGGATAATATTCGGATAGACCTTAGGCAATTGAAATTGATATGAACTTGTTTTAGTTTATTGAAATCAGGGGAGACGCTATATCAACTGGTTCCACAACTCGAGTGAGTGACTGGTAAGTTTTTACTGCATGTGTGAGGTTTAACGCGGAGATCTACACGTGGTGAAGAAAATGTCTCAGTTACACAGTGAGGTTGAATGGACTGGGCAAGTCTTTTATTGACTGTTAGTCTGAGGATCCCATTAGTTATTCATCATAACTCAGCAGCTGGACCAGGGGTGAACAATTTGTACCACTCACAATCTCTTCAGACCCTACATGATTTCAATTTTTTTGTTTTTTATTCTCTATCTATCTATAATAGCTGAACAGATCAGTGTTCGACCTTAGGTTCTCATTTGTTATGAATTAGGCTTCCTAGATAAAGTTAATTTAGTTGCTCTTATTTCCCTAGAGATGTCATGAGTGGTAAGCATTCACATACAGACCCAATGAGAAATCTAGCAAACAACTAAAATATTACTAGGATGAAGAAGGTCGGTAAATTTTGCACAGAAGCCTATTATTCAGGCTTGCGGTTCTTTTACGAGTCAGAAAATCTTCAGACTCGGGAGCCACGGCTTAAAGTCTCTCCCGGAGGAGTTGCTCCGGTCGGGTTTGAACCCGTGACCCTCGAGACAAGAGGCAAGGAGCATAACCACTAGTTCACCGCTACCGACTTTGTTTTTTTCTTTATATAGAACTTTCAATAATGCTGTAAGGTTTTCTCAACCAGAAGTATATAGTATAGAAAAAAAAATATATGAACATTTCCGGAATATAAAAGACTACTTTCCAATGATGACGTAATCAAATATTCGAAAGTATTGAGACGTACTGTTAATCCGTCGCTCAAATGACCGTCTTCTGAATTTCGCGGGCGGCGGTAATCAACGCTCGCCTTATAAGACAATAAGCAGATTCATGAGTCGGAAAACCTGCTGGGAGCTTTTTAGTTGCCTCTATGCATAGTTTTGAGGAAGGATTGACCTCTCGAGGTCTCCATTCGATAAAAATCAGGGAAGCTTTAGATAGTCCGATCCTCGCAAATCAAAGGGATGCATTTCGGTCGATGAGTTAATCAGTCGCGAGAGCCAGTAATGTTCTGAAAGGCGTTATGATCTGAAGCCGAAGAATGTTGAGAAGTGAGGGGTTCTGCAAGTGTGAATAAGTGAACTATAAGATAAATTGTGTTTGTGAGAGACTTAAACCAGAATAAATATACATGTTTGCACAGTGAATAATTGTGAAAGAAATAAAGAAGATTGGAAAAAAAGTGTAAAAAATGAAATGAAATAATCCATGCCCCTCTTTCTTTCCCCTTTCGTGTCACAATGTCCTGCCTATTGCAGTCTAAGACTTAACTCTTCTTTTATGTGTGTGTGTGTGTGTGTGTATATATATATATCACTCAGACGACAACTCCATGTGAGTCTTAGCTTTCTTTACAAGTCTACGCCTGTCTTCTCTGTTAGAAGTCACAGTTCTTAACTCCAATTTCTTGATATCATTCAATACACAATTCTCCCACATCAGTCTTGATCTACCAATTTTTTCTTCTCCCTATTTGCTTTGATTAATGGCTTTCTTTATCAGTTCTCATAGAAAGCATTCTTACACATTGTCCTGCGCATTCCAAGTTTTTATTCAATTTTATTTTTTCAGTAATATCTGATTCATCACATAATTTGTACAGTTCACAGTTACCGGTATACCTCCTTCTCCTAATTTCATTTCCGTTAATAGGGCAAAATAAAATTCGAATAATATTTCAATAAAATCGACAACAGTGCTTCATCTAAATAAATAAATACACACATACATAAACATAAATATACAGTGTAATGTTTTGTGATTTGTTAATTTGTGATACCCACTAAAGGACCTCAATGTAGTAAGAGGTTAAAACTCCTATCTTTTGACAACTGGCACAATATGTCAGCCAGGTTGTCAAACCTGCGTGACGGCCGTCTTTATCCCCAACGCATACGTCTGGTAGTCATTTCCATTAGAGGCTGAGTCGACTTCATAGTCATACTTCCGCCAGAAGGTTTAGGCCAATTAAATAAATTCTTACTTCATGAGAACTTGAACCAGTGACCCTTCTGGCTTGTGGTGCACTATCTAATCAACTTCACTACGGTGTGCCCAAGTTCCCATGTCTTATCCAAAAATACTTGTTATCCGAAAATGTTCAGTCCCCTTAATTCGGATAAATGGTATTGTACTGCAATAAAGTTTAATTTTTTAAAGTTGGTAACAGTAGAGTTCTTTGTAATGATTTACCGCCTCATGAAGTAATATCAATTAATTACAAGCGCGCTATTAACTCATAAGCAGCTGTAACATTACAACCACGCTCCACAGATTCACTGACAATCAACTAAATAACTTATCTGCTCCACTGGTGGTCTATTTACATCTCAGACATACATCATGCTGGTCTACTGGTTATCATGCTCACCTCTGGTTCCAAGATTCTTGGGTTCAAACACAGGGTTGGTGGATTTTCAAGGAGTAAAATTCCTAATCATGTCTTCATTCGGAAGTTGCAGTCCCGTGTCGTAGATTAACCTCACGTAAAATACCCGCAACCCTGAATTAAGAGACCGATGAACAAAATTGATCGGCATTTTCACGTATCTCGCAAAGTAGTGCATGTTTTCGATTAAAAAACTGTTTTCATGAAAAGTTGAATTTCATTTACATATCATCCCACGCCGTAGCTGAGTGGTTTAAGACATGTCTTGGTGCAGAGATATTTGCAGTGGTTTAAATTCCTACAACTAACTAACTCACTGGCACTATCGAACCCGTAGGTTTTTTACCACGCGGATATAAGCTCTCCATACATCCCTATCCTGAGCTATTTTTTTTCAATTATTCCCGGTATAATCTGCTTCTCTCAAATCATTCTTGGTATACCAACTGGGCGTTTTCCCTCTGGTTTTCCTACAAGAATCTTCCATGCACGTCTTTCAATCTCCATTCGTGCCACATGTCCTACACATCGCAGTCTACGAGACTTAACTGTTCTTATTATATCTGGCTTCCTATAAAGACCATGTAGTTCACTGTTATGTAGTCTTCTCCATTCACCTGCCTGTTCATCTCTCTTTGGCCCAAAATTTTTCCTAAGAGCTTTATTCTCAAATGCTCGTAATCCTCTATAGGGGGATTTTTTTTTCTAATGGAATTTCGGGCAGTATGGGACCGCTGCCCATCAACATCGTGAGGAAATTGGGCAGCTACAATGAGTAGTGGCTCCAGATTGAGAAACATAGCTATAACTGCTGAGGAACTCGACATGCTGATCACATGTCACCACTGTACTAGCTGGATGATCTTCCATCTCGGTGAATAAAATATGTGGATGTAAAGTCAGGACCCTTATGGTAGGCCAAAAGTAATGCATGAATTCATTCTCTCTCTCACTCTCTAGCTTCAGGGCCTTTGAGTTTAGCCCTAGCCGCTCCGTTGTTATAGCGTGGCTCAGTTAAAAGCATATGTAGGCGGGATATGTTGAAGCTGTTTCTTCGGGAAAGAACCACTTTAATTGATTTTTTGGACCCTTTATAAAACACCATTGGTGACGTATGGTATGTAAAGAGTGCAAGAAATTCATTAAAGTGGTTCTCTCCTGATGAAACAGCTTCAACTTATCCCGCCTTCATATACCTTTAGCCGTGACACTCACTAGAGGATTTTATTGACCAAGACGATTTAAGTTATTTCCCTTCAGATGTCAAGAGAGGCATGTAGTCAGCATTCAGATTCAATGAGACATGTAGTATACAACTAAGATATTAAATGGATGTAGGAAGATCGGTTAAATTTGTTCAGAGGTCTCTTTTTCAGACTTGAGGTTATTTTACGAACCTGAAAATCTTCATACTGGGAAACCACAGCATAACGTTCGTCCCGGAAGATTTGTTCCTTGAATGTTTCCATCCTAAAAAATCCATCGAGCCCAGCCGAATTTGAACTTTCGATCTTCATGACCAGAGCAAGGAATATAGCCAATCACTAGACCACCGCGGCCGACACAAGTATTGCGCTATTCATGTTTAAGTCAATACTAATAAAATTCAAGATAAAATTCAGTTGAATTATTAGTCATAAGTAATGCCACGAGTGATTTCCAAATTATCGATAAATTCACGACTCACTAAGTGAGGAGAGAATTTAGCTAGAGAATTTGGAAATCAAGAGTGGCATTTTTTAGGACTATTTAACGAATAAAATTAAGCTCTTTACTAAAAAATAATTATTTGAATATAGTTACCGGTGTTTTAAAATATTTATATAGTTAATGTAAACGGCGATGTTTGAAAACAAATTAGAAATGTGAGGTTATGTATATTCACTGCAACTCGATCATATTATTTATTGCCAAATAGGATCGCTATATTGTAAGAATATCTAGTGGAGAAATAATGAAACATATCAAACTATTATAATCAACATTATAGGTCAATCATTTATATTTTGAATAAACAACTCAGTAAAATCACTGAATCTATTCATTATTTGCTATATTCAATGTATTTGTTGGACAAAATATTAAAAAAGGAGGAGCTTTCTTTATGACAAAAGTAGGAGCTGATAAAGAGAAATCGATAAAGAGCGAAGTGAAATACGACTGACATTGGTGTAAAACAGAATTCATTGAAACGTGATTGGTCCGTGACTACCATTTGCGACATGAGTTAAATAGTCATAACTTTTTTTAAAATTATAAAATTGAATAACTGGTAAGGTGCAGTTTCCTCAACTGTGTTTTGAAAGTTTTAACAGTTGAAGGAAATGAACCTTATCATGTATGCAATATTATAATTCTGTATTGTTATTTATGTTTAAAATCTCAGATACATGTATGTCTATATGCGTATTAATTCACAATTGTTTATATCAATATTACAGTAAAAATATATTTATATATAGACTACTAGGAGAAGATAAACAACATTCTAAATAATTTATTTTTGCACATGCGAGGATAAAATTTCATGTTTTGTGTAATGAGATGACCTGCCGATTGAGGTCAGACTTATGATAAATTCTGTAAGTACTGTGTATGTCGCGTGGTTGTTTTGTATCAACAACCGTCATAACATACACAATAACAAGTTACTGGATGCTTTTACACAATTCTGTATTATGTTACAACATATATTGTGTTTTTCTTCAAATTAGATGAATCTACATTCATAATAATATTATATGGTTCAGTTATTTGTTATAGATAAATGAGTTAATTGATAGGATACGAAACATGAAAACATATACCGGTATATAAAAATCAATATTTGTTTGTTTGTTCGTACTCTATGCGCGGCCAGACCGTTG
Organism: Diploptera punctata; assembly: GCA_030220185.1. Taxonomy (NCBI): domain Eukaryota; kingdom Metazoa; phylum Arthropoda; class Insecta; order Blattodea; family Blaberidae; genus Diploptera; species Diploptera punctata. The sequence continues at coordinate 1,615,246 of JASPKZ010010264.1, read as the reverse complement.
ATCAGATTTTGATGGGGCTTTTTGCAAAATGTTCAGAAGATTCCCGGGATGAACATAGACTATAAGAGAGTTATGATATTCAACCCCTTCACCCCTAAGAACCACCCTTTCTAATGAAAAACGTGAAATGAAGTCCCTATTTTGACGCTTAAATGGCTTACGCTGCCTAACCATAACAAAAAAAAAAACTCCTGGCGCGACAGGCCTACAAGGCCCTTAGCCTACCAGCCGGCTGCTGGCCTCACATCCACATGTGTCAATCACAGAGGTAGATGATAATCAGCCAGTGTAGGGGTGACATGTGGTCAGCATGTCGAGTCCCCCAGCCGTTATAGCTGGTTTTCTCAACCTGGAGCCGCTACTTATTGTAGCTACCCAAATGCATCACGATGCTGGGTGGGCACCGGTCCCATACTGGCCGAAATACCATGAGAAAATTTCTTCCCCCATGGAGACTCGAACCAGCGCAAGTCCCGTAGCTCTGCGCCAAGGCTTCCTGCCTTAACCACTCGGCTATGACGCGGGACCTAAACCATAACAAATGCACCAAATTAATGTACACAGAATTGAACATCTCAAGAAACTCTACAAAAAAATTCCGCGACAGCATATGTTTATCTTCTACGGATAAATCACAATAACCATTTTTGTCTTTCAATGATGCTGGTGGTGAAAACATATTAGCATTTATTTATGAATAGCAGAACACGCCGAGTATTAGCTAGCGTAATGTATTATTACCTAGGGCATTATCATCATCATCAAAGATTAGAGCTGCTGGTCTGTTCCGATCTCGTGTTAGAATTGGCCTATCCATCTTTTACTGGGTCTTCCAACATTTCTTCGTTCTAGTGGTTTATAATGAAGAATCTGTTTCGGAATTCTACTGTTATCCATTCTATTGATGTGGTCCACCCATTCATCTCTGTATTGTGTAATTCTATCTAATAGTTTGAATATATTCTAATAAGCTGTTAGTTTATGCTGATGATATAGTACTATTGGGCGATAGCGAGGAGATACTAAAGGCCAACAGGCACACACTACTGAGTAACACTAAGAAATTGGGACTGGAAGTAAATACCAATAAAACTAAATATATGGCCACACATAGAAATACATTATACGATGGAAATGGACAGCTAATGACAAATGAGGGAAATTTTGAGGAAGTGGCTGAATTCAAATACCTAGGAACAATAATCACAAACAAGAATGAGATGCACAAGGAAATTCAACATGGGATCAATTCTGAAAATGCGTGCTATTATGCATTGCAGTGACTCTTGATGTCCCAACTCCTTTCAAAAAACGTTATACTGAAAATATATAAAACTATTATTCTACCAGTTATGTTATATGGATGCGAAACATGGACGCTTACTTTAAGGGAGGAAAGGAGATTACGTCTATTTGAGAATAACGTTCTTAGGAAAAATTTTGGACCAAAGAGAGATGAAACAGACAGGTGAATGGATAATAGACTGAATAACAGTGAATTACCATGGTCTTTTATAGGAAGCCAGATATAATAAGAACAGTTAAGTCTCGTAGATTGCGATGGGCAGGACATGTGGCACGAATGGGGAATGAAAGACGTGCATGGAAGCTTCTTGTAGGAAAACCAGAGGGAAAACGCCCAGTTGGAAGACCAAGAATGAGGTGAGAGAGAATAACATTCAATATAATTTGAGGGAAGTAATAGATTATACAGGGAATGATTGGAAAACATTGACTGGGGATAGGGATATATGGAGAGCTTATGTACGCGCGGCCATGAACCTACGGGTTCGATAGCGCCAGTGAGTTTAGTTTAGTTTTAGTTTAGTTTAGTTTGAATATATTCAGTTCTCTTCGTATATCCTCACTTGGCCATTATCATTACTTATATTATTCCCGCTAACGGATTACAACCGTTACGAGGACAATTTTCGACGAATAGTATTGTTGAATGGAGAAAATCCACGATTTAGATATTAAATTCCCAATGAATGCTTCACAGTTTTACTTCCTTCAGTAATAAAGAACTGAACCATAATGTATTGTATGCGCCACGGGCATTACTTGATTAAATACTAGCCTTAATAACCCTGGAGACTTAGTAATTCTGTTGTTCTCGATGCGTAATTATCTACCTAATACCATTGATACATAACTAGTATATATCAAGAACGAAATGAAGATTTTTATGCCGAGGGCTATGGGGTTGCTCACCAAGGTCACGTGGCCCAAGAGTGCAAGTGATCCGATATTCAACATGAAATTTCGAATGAGGTGCGTATAATAATTTGTGGCATACTAGTTTTAATTCTGCAATCAAGCCAGATGGCAAGAGGTCAGTCAGAAGACCAATGCTTATATGGTTGAATAGAGTTGTTGAGGATGCGAAGAAGCTTGGTATTTGCAACTGGTGGAAGGGCACCCATGATAGACAATGATGAAGATCTTTTCTCCTAGTAGGCGAGGCCCAACTTGACCTGTGTTCTAATTATGATTATGATGATGATAATTAGTCATAATTCAATAATTTAAAACTGTTTTATACGTGATTTTTGTTAAAAATTAGTTTTGCATTTGTATGCCTTGATTGGCGTCTTCTGTTTACATATCTACGGACTATGTACGAAAGAAAATATTTATTGAGGGAGGTTATATATGATGCTGATATTATTTTGTTAAGTTAAAAACACAGAGCGAGTTGGCTCGGGCGGTAGCGTTTGAGACTCGTCATAAGGAGGTCAGGTTCAAATTCCAGTGCAGACAACCCTAAGGTTTTTTCTTTTTTACGTCAATCGTCAAGGGAAATACCAGGACTCATTTTATCATATTCACCCGTTCATAATAGACTATCATTAAAAAGTAAATAAAAATAACAAAGAAATTAAATAAAGAGACACTATTTGATTTACATCTTTAAGACGTCTTTAAAATAATAAAGTTAAACATATCTGCATTTAATAAGCAATGTATTGTTACCATAATGTACATTTTCCGGGGTATTAGATCGTGGTGATAGTCGTAGTTGCGGCCAGACCTTTTATCCCGGCTGTTAGAAAAATCTTCAGTAGCTGAGTAGATTTCTTGCGGAGGATCTGCGGAACAGGCATAAAAATTGGACTACCGAGTAGGAACCAATATTCCGTGACTTTATTTTATGACCTTTTTACACTTATTCTGATCTACATATAAGGCGTGAGTGGTGTTGGACATTTAAAAGTATCTATGTAATGTATCTATAAAGGAAGAGGTTAAACTAAGATAAAGTAAAGTAATCCCACTACAGGCCTCAGGAGGCCCTTGGGGTAGAAGGAGGTTAAGGCTCCCACTTTTCTGGACAATCGGCATTTGATGTCAGCCGAGTTGTCAGCCATGCGTGACGGCCGCCTTTACCCCAGAACAAGCGTCTGGTATCCATTTTCGTTACAGGTTGAATCGACCCCAGGGCCATAGTGCCGCCAGGAGGTTTGGATCAGTTTAAAAATCCAGACCCCACCGGGGTTCGAACCCTCGACCTTCCAGCTTGTAGCACAGTGCGTTAACCACCTACACTACGGCGTGCCAACATAAAGAAATATTATTACCATTATAATTACAGATAAATAATTTTACGTATACAAGTTGCAATGTTCTGCATGTTCCAGAATCGGCAAACTGTTAGTGTCACATGTAAAGATATATATATAGTCCACCGATGTGGTCTCGAGGTAGCGTGCTGTCTTGTCTCGCAGCGGGCCTGGGTTCAATTTCTGGTCGGGACAGGCTCCTGGGTGAGGTTTTTTTCGGGGTTTTTCCTCACATATAAGACAAATGTCAGGAAGCTTAGGGTCAAACGGTCCCCGAATATCACCCGGCCATCATTATCAGCCTTCACCAGTGTGCAAAGCAACGGGAAGCTACAATACCTATAATTCCCTAGTAAATCTGCGAAGTATAGCCTGAAAATGCTATGATTACATGAAAGACCAGAGTATAATAGGACAAGATAAAGAAGATACAGAATATATGATTAGAAAGTTGGTCGATGCATTTGAGGCAGGTGGACTGAAGATAAATTATATTAAAACAGAATATATGGTAATCGGAGCAAATTCAGAAGACCTACAAATAAATAATATGATAATTAAACGTGTTGAATTTAAATATCTTGGATCCATAATAGATAAATCTGGTACTTGAGAAAAATATATTATTAACAGAGTAAATTGTGCAAGGAAGGCGATTAGATCCCTGAATGGTATTTTATGGAATAGAAATTTGACCAGAAAAACAAAACAAAAAAAAAAGAGATTATACAGACAATAATAGAAAGAATACTTACATATGGATCAGAAAGCTGGACAATAAATGAAAGGATGTAGAAAATAATCTTGGCGACAGAAATGGATGGATTACAGAGAAGTGTGAGGATATCCAAGCTACAACATATTCGAAATACATATATCAGACAAGAAATGGATGCACAAGAAACTGTTATCGATAGGATAACTAAGAGAGCTCTACAGTGGTATGGACATGTACAACGGATGTCGTAAGACCAGTGGCCTAAACAAGTGTTGGATTGGATGGTACCAGGCAGAAGGAAGACGGGGAGAATATATATGATGCCATGATGAAGAGGGGTATGGAAGATGGACAATGGGAAGATAGGAAACTCTGGAAAGCAGGAATCAAAGGCAAACTGCTGTAAAGTGGAAAGCATGTATTAAGTAAATATATATATATATATATGTGTGTGTTCATCGCTGTAGTCTCGAGATAGCGTGCTGTCTTGTCACGCAGCGGGCCCGGGTTTGATTCCCGGTTGGAACAAGCTCCTGGGTGAGGTTTTTTCCCTCACCTGTAAGACAAATGTCAGGAAGCTTAGAGTCCAACGGTTCCCGAATACCATCCGGCCATCAATATCATCCTTATCATTATCCTTCACCGGTATGGAAAGCAACGGGAAGTTACCATACCTATAATTTCCTAGTAAATCTGCAAAGTATAGCATGAAAATGCTATGATTGCAGTGAAAGATCTGCCCTCGGGCAGAATTACTATGGTTTTATATATATATATATATATATATATATATATATATATAGAGAGGAGAGAGAGAGAGAGAGAGAGAGAGAGAGAGAGAGAGAGAGAGAATTAGACAATTGAAGGCTGACTATATATCGTCTTGACTCTTCACAGAACAATCCACAATTTTAACGTGAGATTAAGTTCCGTTATAATATGGCATGTAAACCTCATCTCCAGCAACACAACGTGTTTTAAGATGAATTTACTGATTAATAGGAGACATGCGTGTGACCTCTAGGCCCGAGAATAATGACCTTTCCAAAATGTTACCCGCTTGTGGGTTTAAAGTGTCCTTTCATCCAGAACCTGCGATATTATGCAGATTCACACAATAAAAAACAATGCTGCGAAGATACAATGTGAAAATATTTCCAGGACTAAATGTCAGGGTATTTAGACAGTTTTTATAAATCTCATCCAGATTAATTTTATTTTGAGAAATTGAATATGTCTGGTAATATCGCAATTATGATATATTTGGATGCATACCAGCAGGTAACATATTTTTACTGTCGTCTATATCTAATTCATTTGTCTTCTTTAAAACGTAATAAATATTATTATAGGTGGCTCCGTGGCGCAGGCAGTTAGATAGCTCGTTCTCTATCTCTGACTCCCGAGTTAATCAATCGGTCGTTCTATGTGGGATTCCTGGTAGACGAATCGAAAAAGAGGCAAGTTCTTCTCTGGGCTCTTCCCACTTTCTCTTGCAAAAACTTAATTCCATCATTTTCCAAACTCATGTAATCCCATTTGGTTACATTTTACTTCATCTTCCCTTTCACATCCAGGAAAAGAATAATTAAAAACAAATATAAAATCAAACAAAACCAAGACCTATGTAATAAAGCCAAAGACAAAAAATGGAATATTTTAGTAAAGAAGCCAGATATTATTCCAGAAATTCCACGTAAAACTACAGTAGCAAAATTTAGACTGCTTACAGAACATGACTATTTGGCCAAACATTTATATAAAATAGGAATCTACACGAATCCATTTTGTCCTCTACGCAACAAAGACGAAGAAATGAACGAGAACATCTACAAAGCTGTGAAGTATTACCTGTTGGATCCACCATAGAGAAATATTGGAGAGCAAGAACGCTAATGGCTTCGTTGCCAAGGCCCAGCATTTGAAAACAACAACAACACTTCATCTTCCCTGTGACGGCGCAACAGACAGTCAGCCGTCACCCTTGAATATACAGATCTTCAATAATATGAGTCACGCGCCGTAGTAGAGCGGTTTAAAGCATGATACCTTAGCGCAGAGCTACGGGACTTGCACTGGTTGTTCCGAGTTTCCATGGGAGAAGATATTTTTTTCTCATGAAATTTTGACCAGTATGGGATCTGTGCCTATCCAGGATCGTGAGAAGTTTGGGTAGCTACAATTAGTACTAGTTGTTCCAGGTTGCGAAAACCAGTTATAGCGGCTGGGGATCCGACATGTTGACCACATGTCATCCCTATACTGGCTAGATGATCTCTGTGATTAACACGTATTGACGTGTGCCCAGCAACCGACTGGTGAGTCAAGGGCCTTCAAGGACTGTCGCGCCAAGGAGTTTTCAATAATATGAGCTTCATCGCATCTATCTTTCGACTAGCTTATGCCGGACGCAAGTAAGGGTTTACATCACAATATATTTGTTAAGAGAAAATGAAAAAAAAAAAAAAAAAAAAAAAACCGAGGTAACGCAGAATAACAATCGCCATTGCGTTCTTCGCTTTTTAAAATTCCATTTTTATTTATGGTCGCTTTAACATACAAGATCATATCACGTCATTTATTACTTTTTAAATGATACTATGGAATGGTGAATATGAAGAAATGGGTCCTCGTAAAGAAACTCAAACCCAGCATTTGATTTACGAATAAGGAAAACCAGGTATTAACCACAGGCAAGTTAATCAAATATTGGGATTTTAACTTGAGACTTTGGGATAAGAAAATGAAGCGCTACCACTTTTCTCATTTCGCTCGGTTTCGGAATAGTATATGGCAATACAAGCGTGGGAAGCATATCCTAACAGAATCAAGAAGTTAGGGAAAAAAGAAAAAAAAAACGAAAGAGACCAACACTCTGACAAAAAGTTGGGGGCACATGCGGGTCCATAGCTGTGGTGAAAGTAACTCATCTAAAGAAAAGCTACCTTAATAAAAAAAACCATCGAAGGCCGGCCCAGCAAGCCACCGGAGGGTATAAATTTAGCTCAGAGCTCGGAATGGAGTTAATTCCACTAAGACAACGAATTCTAGAACACGGACACGAATAAAATAAGAAGTTATTAATCAAATAAATGCATCCAATAGAGTTTCAGGCTGTTTAAAAGAAACCATTTGGAAAAATAAATATCTAAGAAAGGATGCTAAAACTAAAATATATATAAATTGGTAATCAGACCACTTTGTACATATAATACAGCAGAAACAAGTGATACTTGACGTCTATTGGAAGCACGTGAAATGAAAGTTCTGCGAAATATAGAAAACATAACATTAAGAGATTACTTTAGAAGTGATAAGACAAAATTTACAAAAAGAAGAAACTTCAAATTGGATAAACAACAGAAGGAAATAATGGAATGAACATATAAACAGAATGTCAAACGACAGAATAGTTAAAATAGGTAGGGAAAAATTCCCAACTGGAAAAAGAAATATTGGACGCCCGAAGAAAAAAATGAAAAGATACAACTGAGGCAATACATTCAAGAGGAACAGACACTTACTTACATTGGATGAAAGAAGAAGAAGAAGAAGAAGGAAAAAACGAGACGAAGTCGAGCTTTTCTATCTCCGAGATTCTGTTAAGACATTTCACACACATATATTGCATATTATTTTTTGGACGATGTAACATTTTTTTTTCTTTTTTAGAAGATGGGTATTAATAATTTAATTAAAATATTTAATATAAATGATTACTATGAGAGAAGAACAGATGAAAGTCGTTAACAATTTGACTTACGTTAAGAAATATTCATTTTTTGGCGATAATGCGTTTTGTCTTAGTTACACCAATGACGACCATGATTGAAAGTTCAACTTCCTACATTTCGGGGTTGCCAACCTAAATAAGTATACTGTAATAAAATAACTATACTATAATATTACATATTACAAACAGCGTGTGGGAAGTAAAACCACTGCCCTCTATGTATACTACATACAATGTAGGCCTATATACAAAAATATTCATACATTATATGAAACAAATCACTGCATTTTAATTGAACTGAACTTTATTTGAAACAATATAAAACAATAAATACGTACTTGCCACCATTTTATCACTAATTGGTCACTCGGCCTGCTATTGTTTCAACTAATAAACATTGCCCACTCTGTTAACGCTAGTTAATTGTTTATAATGAACGCAAATATTCCCAACAAAGATATTATTTTACTATTATTTATTATTTTGAAAACACCATCGCGCAAAAAAGTAATGTAAAACGCATGTTTGTGAAGTGTTTTACAGAATCTCGGAAAATAAAAACCTCGTTATCGCTCGGTTTTTAAACATTTTCCTTGAGTCTGTAAAAATCACTTCGAACCTCGCATCGTAATATACTATTAAATACTGCAACCAGGTACGCGAGAGCAACATCAACTTCAGATTATAATAACAAGCTTACTAAGTATAACATACTAGTCATATCGTCTAAAAACTTTTTTTTACTAATGCCACCAGGCTGTCTTTATTACATTCTCTCCTGGCTTGGCGGAATTGTAACCCACTTCTTAATCTCAGGCGCCTGGACGGTGCATTTACGTTAGTTCGATGATATGATAGGTGATGAATTATAAGGAAGCACCAGGATAGTCATTAAAACTAAATTTAGTCTAAATCCAGACCATAGGCGACCATTGGAATGATTCCCTACAACAAAAACTTACTGTGGTCTGACCGGAAATCGAACCCGGAATCTCACTAACTGTACTCAGAAGCTCTGAACACTAGTCCATGAGACTGGTCAACGTCCAAAAAGTAATTATTATTATTAGAAATATAGTGATATCAAAATAGGTAGGTAGGTAATTACGTATTTTTATTTAATGATGCCCTTAACAGCTAAGGTAATTAATGCCGCAATTAAAATCTGGGCGTGAAAGAGCTGATAAATTTAGTATACAGATATATTATTTCGTGCACGAGGTTCCTTTCGTGTCGTAACTATGCGACACGGGTCCCACGGCTTTACTTTCCTTTAGAAACAAACCACGGACAGAATTTTTACGCCCTGGAAAAATCTTTCTACTCCGAACAGGTCTTAGCCCGCGAACCTCGTAACCAGACGCCAGCATAGTAACCACTTGACCACCAGCACCCACATCGAAACAGTATGTATACGAAGAAGACAAATGTGATTGTTACATTTGTTTATGTCTCTTTCTCTAAATATATTATAAACTAATCAACCCGCTCACTGGCTCGATTGAACCCGGAAGTTCATGGCCGCGCAGATATAAGTTCTCCATACATCCCAATCCTGAGCAAATATTTTCCAACAGTTCCTTGTGTAATTAACCTCTCAAATGATGGCAAATATATTATCCCAACTAATTATTTGCCTATCAATTGGCCTATTGGTCGCTTTCCCCTAGTATTCTCCTATAATAAATTTCCATTTTTCTCTTCCTTCTTTCATTTCTCATTTGTGTCACATGTCCTGCTCATCGCGATTTATGAGACTTACTGTTCTTATTACAAAATCAAAGAATATTGTATTCGAGAATACATTATACAAATCAGCTGATTCATATACATACACTCAAGGGAGAGGGAGAGAGAAAGAGAGAGAGAGAGAGAGAGGGAGAAAGAGAGAGAGAGAGATAGAGAGAAAGAGAGGGGGGGAATCTAACAAAAGGGAACAAATAAAATCTCCCCTTAGACATTTCTCATTGTCGTTTACTTTCGCTTACATGTGAAGGGATAATTGTTAAGGTTGAAGAAATGCAGAAGCAAAACGAATCATAAAACAGAAGAATTGAACTATTGTGCTTGTGTGCCTACGTAACAGCAATGTTGCCAACTTCTAATAGTCATATTTCGCTGAATTTTGGAAAACGCTTCCTCAGTTTATTTTAATAGCATATACTGAGTTTCGTTGTAAAACAAAAATTGCGACGGCTAGAAACGATTTTTAAATTTATTTTTCAAGTGAACTCATACACATAATGATTCGATTATGCTGGTTAACAAACCTGACCTTACTATTTAAATGAATTGCTATATGTCACGTTCGGTTCATTGATACAAAAAATCGCGGCCGCTAGAGCATTAACGTGCAGACACACACACACACATACTATATATATATATATATATATATATATATATATATATATACACACACACATATTGACCATGGTCATTTTCGATGTCTATTAGATAGGATTCGTGAAGATCTGTATTTTTTTTTCAATTTTTTCCATGAGAACAGCCTCAGTAGCTTCATTCCTTTGGAATTCACTAAAAAGGAGCTAGATTTTTCGCTGTGCTCTGACAGTCAAATTTTATCCACCAAAGAAGAATAAAAATAGATGTACTGGGGAAATCATTAATTTGGCAACTAAGCTCGGAATTTAGCAAGAGGGTCATACGAGATCGTTTAACATAAAAGGGAGATTATCGACCAGTCATCGTGTTTCTTTCCCCACATACCCACATTCAATGCGTTATCTGAAGTGAGTGGCATATGTACACTTATAACAGGAACCAAAGTAATACATAAAGTTTTATCGATAATATATAAAACCATACCAGAAGCACTCTCAACATGAAATTGTACACGAAAATTTACTTGCCTGCACACATAAAATTTCCCGCATGCACAACCAGGCATGAAGTGACAACAGCCCCATAATTCTTCCCGTAGGTCACTGCATCCGGGAAGTACTGACACCAGCACAAACATTCCTTTCAATGTAAATTTAAAACTAAATAATAATAATAATAATAATAATAATAATAATAATAATAATAATAATAATAATAATAATAATAATAATAATAACAATAACAATGATAAGTAAATATCAATAAAACTAAATATATGGTCATACATAGAAATACATTATATAATGGAAATGGACAGCTAATGACAAATCAGGGTAATTTTGAGGAAGTGGGTGAATTTAAATACCAAGGAACAATAATCACAAATAGGAATGAGATGCACAAAGAAATTAAACATAGGCTCAATTCTGGAAATGCGTGCTATTATGCATTGCAGAGACTCTTGATGTCCCAACTCCTTTCAAAAAACGTTAAACTGAAAATATATAAAACTATTATTCTACCAGTTATATGGGTGCGAAACATGGACTCTTACTTTAAGGGAGGAAAGGAGATTACAGGTATTTGAGAACAAAGTACTTAGGAAAATTTTTGGACCAAAGAGAGATGAACAGACAGGTGAATGGAGAAGACTACATAACAATGAATTACATGGTCTTTATGGGAAGCCAGATATAATAAGAACAGTTAAGTCTCGTAGACTGCGATGGGCAGGACATGTTGCACGTATGGGGAATGAAAGACTTGCATGGAAGCTTCTTGTAGGAAAGCCAGAGGGAAAACGCCCAGTTGGTAGACCAATAATGAGGTGGGAGAATAACTAACTGCGATTTGAGGGAAGTAGATTACACAGGAAATGATTGGAAAGCATTAGCTCAGGATAGGGACGTATGGAGAGCTTATGTCCGCGCTGCCATGAACCTACGGGTTCGATAGTGCCAGTAAGTATGATAGGATTAATAGCAACAATAATGATAATAAACCAACACTATACGAATAATGGTGGTAATAATAATAATAATATAATCTAGGGGATATGTGGATGGCGACCACAAGGTGCACAAGCCGAGCAAAACATTTCTTCCACTTACTTGTGTTTTGCGCTCTTTTAACTTTACTATCTAACCTCTCTTGGTTAACTCTTGTTTATTCGACCCCGTCGCTATTAGGGCATCCGAGGGCTAGGGAGTCTTTCCTTTCTTCCATTTCTTCTTTCCTTTATTTTCTTTTCTTCTCCAGAAAAGCCTGACCAGAGGCTATAAGATGGCAGGCCCATCACTGGTCTTGCCTTCCTTTGGCCAGCAACCAATCGAAGGGACTATTATTATGCTTTTAAGTCTTATACGAGAATTTTCCGGAAGAAGCTGGAGGGAAAATTTTCTATAGGATCGTAACAGGCCTTAGCCTAATACTTGGAAGGAATAATAATAATAATAATAATAATAATAATAATAAACTATTTGGCACGACATGCCTACAAGAACCATGGCCTACCATCCGGCTATTGGCCTCACATCCAGATGCTTTAATCACAGAGTTGTACGATCATCAAAACAATTATATGGGTGACATGTGGTCAGCATGCCTGGTTTTCCAGTCTTATAGTTGCATTTTCAACTCGAGCCACTACTTATAGTAGTTACCCAAATTCCTCATGATGCAGGCTAGGCACCGGTCCCAAATTGGCCGAAATTCCATGAGAATATAACTTCCCCCATGGGGAAGTCCCGTAGCTGTGCACCAAGCGTGTTGCCTTAAACCGGTCGACTGTGGCGCGGGATTAATAATATATTAATTGCAATAATAATATCAATATTTATATTGTCCTATTAGTGTAAGTGTTATTACGTCTAGCAGATTGAGATGAAAAACAATGCAGTTCAAATCTGTGGTAGTATAAATGCTTTTTAAAAATTCTTGATGAAGATATCATTAAGGGTCTAATCGTGGATGGGAGGATACTATTCAAACGGATTTTAGAAAACTGGATATCGGAAATATGAACTGGAATCAGTTGGCTGAGAATAGGAATCAGCAGTGTGTGTTGTGTGTGTGTGTATATATATATATGTCCATCGCTGTGGTCTCGGGGTAGCGTGCTGCCTTGTCACGCAGCGGGCCCGGGTTCGATCCCCGGTTGGGACAGTTTTTCTGGGTGAGGTTTTTATCGGGGGTTTTCCTCACCTGTAAGACAAATGTCAGGAAAACTTTAAGGCCCAAACAGTCCCCGAAATCATAAGGCCATCGCAATCGCCATCACTTATATTCATGTTGGGTCAAGCTTAGGATTAGGGACTCTCCTGGCGCACCATTATCATCATCACCCATCATATCATCGGGGCAACGAAACCCCGCCTTCCAGGCGTCCCAACCTCAGAAGTGGGTTATAAGTATGCCATGCCAGGAGAGAAACCAGGAATGTCGAAAGACAAACCTGGGGCATTTGAAAAAAAAAAATATATATATAGGAACTTCGGGTAATTTGGACCCCTGTTTTAAATTTGTTGTTTTTCTTCTTTTAATTAAGGGATTTGAATTTTGTTTAATTACAGTGATTGTCATTAGTGTTGTAACTATAAATAGTAATATTTTATTCACAAATGGAAACATCTTCATAATTTATAAACTTTTTTACATTACAAGAAAGGTCCACTTTAACTTCCGTATTCTGATAAAATGGACACCAGAGTCCACCTTAGCTTTTAGTCTATTTTTAGGTTTGTTTACTCTATTATTTTTTTCAGACAGGCACAGATTAATCTGGAAATATTTATGACTGATGATAAATAAAAAGCGTTGATATTAGTTTAAGGTTCTGAAAAAATATTGTTCATTATAACATTCACACGTCATTAAACTGCAGAAAGCGACGGTCTTTGGGTTTAGTAAAATTACAAGGATATTAAATATAATTAATTAGGTGAATGGTTTTTACAGATACTATCCTGATTGATAAAATATACGTATTCGTGTAAAGTGGACCCACATGGTCCATATTAATCGAATTCCATTGTTATGTTTAATTATTTTATACAGCCACCATGTCATACAATATCAAACCAAACCCGTCAGTATATTAAAACAGCATCTATATAATATAATGTATCTGGGAGTTTTTTTTTTTCAACATTTGTAATATTCAATAGCAAAAATTAAGAATTGATTCTTGGCTTGAAAAACTTTTAAAGTGGTCATTTTCATAAATATTACAAATAAACCTTTCTTCGTACAAAGAATAAGAGAAACTGGCCTTGAACCCGTCAAAGTTGATGAGAAATAGTTAAAATATGTTCTGTTCGAGGGCAGTACGAATTAAAGAATATATTAACAGGGTCCACTCAAACAGAAGCGTTCACATTACCCGAACTTCCCTATATATGATTACGACAGTTTTTTTTTGGGTTTTCCGCGTCATGGATTCAAGTTCGCCCCCTGCTACTGATTCCGACGTTTCGGCATGATCCCACATGCCATTATCAAGGTTAATGTGGGATCATGCCGAAATGTCGGAATCAGTGGCCAGAGCCAAACTTGAATCCATGAAGTGGAAAAACCCAAGAAAACTGTCTTAATCATACTTATATCCGCGAAAATATATTATATATATATATATATATATATATATATATATATATATATATATATATATATATATATATACACACACTTCATTTGGTCCCTATCCTCAAGCAAACTAATTATAGTTTATATAGGGTGAATTTTAATTACACCGACAAACTGCAGGGACTTATTCCTGAATGGAAATGGAGGGAAAATGTCCATAAATGCATCGTTGCCACGGTAGTGGCACTGACGAATGACATTATTCTTTCGGGCAACTTGCAGAATACTCTTTCTGTTTTACTTTATAATGTGCTTTTGGCAATAAGACAGGTGATGTGGTTTCTGCATGATGGAGTGCCACTCCTATTCCGTATTAAAGTTCGCTGACACCTCAACAAAATCTTCCCCAGACGTTGGATAGGAAGCGGAGGCCCTGCTAGATCACCAAACTTAAACCCACTGGATTTTTACCTCTGGGGGCATCTGAAAAGCGTTGTGTATGCTGAACCAATTCCTGATGTGCATACCCTTCAACGTTGCGTCGTGTCCACGTCGCCTGTGGCGTTATTCGGAGAGATGCCAGAATATGCGAAAGAGTGAGGCAATCCATGATACGATGTGCGAGCGAATGCATTGCATCCCATGGAGGCCACTTTAAACATCTGTTGTGTCGTGGATGTGATTATGCTACGTACTGTGTGCCGGGACGATTTGTTGTCGTTGCACTCACATCGTTCATTTCCGAACACATGTTTATAGGACCTTTTTCCCTTCATTTCCAATCAGGAATCAATCCCTGAAGTTTGTCTGTGTGATTATACTAGCCAACAGAATTTTACTTTTTTTCTGTAACTGGCATGGAAACAGCTAATCTTTATGTTTTCGGGTGTGCTGATAACGAAAATGTTAATGAAAATGCAAGATTAGCTCTCGTTTTGAAGTTATGCTAACTATACGAACTGCCTATAAGAGCTTATGCAAGTATTTGCCTTGTTGTTATCCCTTGGAGGAAGGTCACTGAAGGCGCAATCGCTTTGCCTGGAATTTATCATTTTCTGCTGGAGATTTCCTAATTAGTGTCCAGCAGTAATCGGCTAACACTGATGCACTCCACTTTCCCTGGTATCTCATTTTCATGTTCGAAATTTGATGGTGGAAGCGTTTCCCATATGCTCGTTGCTTACAGCACCACAGTTGTCAGGAAAAAAAGTCCAAGTGGGAATCAAAGAAATGTAACTTTAAAGACTTGTTACACCCCAGTCTATCGTAGCAGTGCAGAATATTTACCACAAGATCCTTATAGTTTTCTGCCCTCTTATTTCTAGAAAGTTTGTTGACACTTGAACAAAGGCATCCCAAGCTAACTTTTCATTATCTGTTAGGATGGTGTTGATATGCTCATCTTTGTACATTTTCCGTATCTGGGGATCCACGAAAATCCCCTCGCAGTAACAATTGTTTCATATTAACATACGTTTATTTCATATAAGATGCATACCCTATCGGAATCCATGATAACACGTTGCCATTATGCAGTAGGACACACTTGAGACTTATTTTGGAGGAGTCGATGAACAACCTCCACTAAACACTTTTATAGTTAATGCCCATAGCTGTTATGAGTCCCAAAAGAGAGTAATATAAGAAATGGCTTTAACATTTTCTAGTAAAACGTTTTACTTTATTTTTTTAAGCGTGGATGCATTTTAATAGTAATATGCTCTTCTGCGTCGAGACATAGGGGGTAATGACGTCTACACTTTGGCCTTACTTTTAAACATAGAAGATTGAAATTTCGCACAAACATTGCGTGCACCTCTTAGTATGTTTCAGTTGATTTCGAGATCTGTGCGTTAACACAGGGTGGTGCGGGGTAGCCGAACTCAGAAACAAGGGATTTTCAGAAAAAAATCCCCAATTTCCCTCAATTGTTCCCGCCTCGGGTACATGATAGGGGCATTTTAATGGTTCCGTTGAAAGATTGTTCTTTTCTGAAGAGAATGAGGTTCGAAGCATGATACTAGGATAAATAGTCATGTTTCTGTAGCTGTTTGCCTGAAATTAACATAAACAAAATCATAATTTAAAAGGTTCAATGCACCCCCTTTAACTTGGAAATGAGAGCTAATTCGAGCTTTTCATTGTCTTTTTCTTTATCAGTGTGATCAATATACTTACGAACATTTACTTCATTCCAGTTACATTTTCACTGTTGGCTAGTGTTACCGTTCACCCTGTATAACCGATATCCAGTTCTCAAAAATATAACTACATTTGTAATATTTGACTCCTGTGAGATAAATACTGCGGGGTCTCTGATACTGATACAGAACTCAAAAGAAAAGTTCAAATTTGACATCCTGCTCTTCTGCGTCGAGACATAGGGGGTAATGACGTCTACACTTTGGCCTTACTTTTAAACATAGAAGATTGAAATTTCGCACAAACATTGCGTGCACCTCTTAGTATGTTTCAGTTGATTTCGAGATCTGTGCGTTAACACAGGGTGGTGCGGGGTAGCCGAACTCAGAAACAAGGGATTTTCAGAAAAAAATCCCCAATTTCCCTCAATTGTTCCCGCCTCGGGTACATGATAGGGGCATTTTAATGGTTCCGTTGAAAGATTGTTCTTTTCTGAAGAGAATGAGGTTCGAAGCATGATACTAGGATAAATAGTCATGTTTCTGTAGCTGCTTGCCTGAAATTAACATAAACAAAATCATAATTTAAAAGGTTCAATGCACCCCCTTTAACTTGGAAATGAGAGCTAATTCGAGCTTTTCATTGTCTTTTTCTTTATCAGTGTGATCAATATACTTACGAACATTTACTTCATTCCAGTTACATTTTCACTGTTGGCTAGTGTTACCGTTCACCCATGTATAACCGATATCCAGTTCTCAAAAATATAACTACATTTGTAATATTTGACTCCTGTGAGATAAATACTGCGGGGTCTCTGATACTGATACAGAACTCAAAAGAAAAGTTCAAATTTGACATCCTACGAAAAGACGGGTTGAGACCTAATCCCTCCTCTCCAAAATGTTAATTCTAACCTCCATCAAATAACTTCAATGAATCACCATAACAGATGATATTGAGAAGATTAAAATAAAGTAAAACAGAAATGTGCTTTGTGATGAGTTAACCTACTTGAAGTGAGACATCCAGTAGTCAAAGCAACCAGTTACTTAAGTGAGATGAAAGCATGTCTATCTATATTAAGACAATATTACGTGACCTACATAATGCTCACACAACTGACAAGACAAACATAAGTTACTTTGCTCTAATTCTCAAATCACAATCAATTAAGGCTAAAAGATTTTGACTGAGAGAGCGAAACATCTATGAAATCGATTAAAACGGCCTTAAAGTTTTAGGATTACTAGCCTATTATGCTTCCATTTGGTTATATAATCTCATCTTGGGAAGGATAAGAGCACTTTTAACTTTTGTTATATATATATATATATATATATATATATATATATAACTGTTACTCTCCCAGTTATATTACACGGATACGAAACGTGGACTCTTACTTTAGGGAGAAAAGGAGATTACGAATATTTGAAAATAAAGTTCTTAGGTACATTTTTTGGACCAAAGAGAGATGGACAGGCGAAAAGAGAAGATATATAACAATGAGTTACATGGTCTTTATAGGAAACTAGATGTAACAAGAACAGTGAAATCTCTTTGGCTGCGATGGGCAGGGCATGTGACACAGGGATGGGGAATGAAAGAGAGGGCATGGAAGCTTCCGGTAGGAACATGCCCAGTTGGTAGACCAATAATGAGGTGAGAGAATGACATTAACCATGATTTGAGGGAAGTATATTATACAGAGATGATTGGAAAACATTAACTGAAGATAGGGATGTATGGAGAGCTTATGTTAATTCGGCCATGAACCTACGGGTTCGATAGTACCAGTGAGTTATCCATCTTTTGTATATGATATTACAGTGGAAGCTCAGTAGTTGGCTAGTGTCACGAACATGACATTTTAAAATTGATAGTATAGTGCGTTCGGAGCTCGGCCGGACAGCTCCGCGGTGGCCCTGAACTGGGTGAGTACCGGTGCGCCCACCGCCAGAGCCACATGCACACGGCCGGCAAGTCACCGACACGGAGCACACTGTGGTCTCGAGATAGCAAAGAATACGTCTCCATTTAAATACGCGCTGGTGAATAAATACAAAACAAGCAAGCATGCGTCATCACAATCAACAGATTAAGTACATCTACACCATTTTAATGCAATTCATGTTTATTACTTCCTCTTCGAAATTATTTTTAGTGGAATTGAAATTACCAGCTATAACGGTTGGGGGACTCGACATGCTAACCACATGTCACCCCTACACTGGCTGTTGATCATCTACCTCTGTGATTGACACATGTGGATGTGAAGGGCCAGCAGCCGGCTGGTAAAAGGGCAACCGCTGAAAAGTGGAAAGACCCTCAATCGGAATCGGAATTGAAATTAATAAACGAAGTCTATTGAGCAAGGGCTCTCAAAAATGTCTCTTCTTTTAGCCAACTCACTGGCACTTTATAAGTCGGGGTTTAATAATAATAATAATAATAATAATAATAATAATAATAATAATAATAATAATAATAATAATAATAATAATAGTAATAATAGTAATAATAATAATAATAATTTTATATAAAGAATTTCAATGTTTACACAACTTTCAGTACCTAAAGTTTAATTTTCCTTCTCCTTGTCGGTCGGCATGAGCTTTTGCGAGTGAGCCGAAGTGGTTTTCGGAGATGTGGGGAGTGTGTTCGCCCTCAGGGTCATCAATTTCAACATCTGTTGTGATGCGGGTGGGCCTGGTGTGGGTTGGTGCAGTAGTAATTTGCGGTTTTGTTACGTGGGTGATGCCCCCGTGCCAGTGACTTTCCAGCGCGGGCCGTTGCTCGCCCAGACCAGGGCGGGGGGGTCGCGAACGGGTCCGGCCGAGTTCCGAACGCCAATTTAGTTTCATTACTATTTTGATATGTGCACAGCCCAATGGTTTTAAGACACATGCCTCTGTGCGGAGCTACGGGATATGAAACCGTTTGGCCGAGCTCCGAACGCACTGTAGTTTAATAATTTTTTGATCTGTGCGCAGCCCAATGGTTTCAAGGCACATTCCTTGGTGCAGAGCTACGAGATATGAGCCGGTTCGAGTCCCCATGACAATTTCAGCCCGAATGGGACCGGAGTTCAATCACCATCAGGAAAGGTTTTGATGGCTCCAATGAGTAACGGTTTCAATTGAGAATACCAGGTATAACGACTGAAGGACTTGCCATGTTGACTAGATGTAATCCATATACTGGCAGGTTTATCTTACACCTTCGTATGAGGTTGTGAGGCAAGTTACCGGCTGGTAGGAGAGGTCTTCTAGGTCTGTCAAACTATGGAGTTTTTTTTGTAGGGCCTATAAAACTAATTAGTATATCGCATATACTCTACGGTTATTAGACACTTTTGGGCATCTTATATATATTTTTTTTTCTATTTACATGTATCTGACGGTTACATCCTCCATCCTTTGATTTCTATTCTTCTCAAATCCTCTTCCACGTAATCCAGTCAGCTTGTCCGACATATTTCTCTTTTCATCTATCTTCCAGGTTTTTCTTTTAGCAATTTCTTTGGACCCGTACTATCTGGCATTTGTAGAAACATGTCCTATCCATCTTAACTGCCTAGATTTGTAAGTTTTGATATAAATAATAAGAATGGAATAAGAATATCAGAAAATAGAAAATTAAACACCCTATTGTTTGCAGATGACCAAATAATGATAGCAAATTCAGAAGATAATCTACAGAAAGATCTGTATGAACTTAACAAAATTACAGAAGAATATGGATTGAAGATATCTACAGAAAAAAAAAATTATGGCATTTCAAGGTGTAGATTCTGTTGGAAGTAAAATTGTAATGGACAATAAAATTTTGGAGCAGGTGAATGAATTTCCATATCATAGGATGCGAATCACTTATCATAATATGAAGAAGAAAAGGATGTACTGATCGCAAAATCTCTACATTTTCTAGCAAATTATTATGTATAATAAATTCTATCTTCAAGCCACAGTTAGTCCACAAGCATCCTAGACTAAACGTGTATAAAACACTGGCTCTTCCAACTCGTTTGTATGTTAGCTAAGTCATGGTACGTTGAAACATAAGGATATACAGAGACTTAGATCTGCTGAAATGAGATAACCCTTCTGAGGACTGCAGGAAACACAACTACTAGATCACAAAAAAAAAATGACATCTTAGAAGAATTACACATGGAACCTTTAGAAAACAATAGTTTCTGATTATAAGTCAAGATGGATGCAACATGTTCATCGAATGGAAGATCACAGAATAACCCAAACAACTGTTTAAGATATCAATCTGCATGAAGAAGAAGACCAGGACGTCCACTCAAAAGACTTTTGGATGGTGTTTCTCTTGAGGCCGAAAACAGGTCAACAAATGGCCTAAATTCGTGAATGTACTATGATAATGATGATATAAATCATTCAACTCTTTATTTGATCTAAATCTCCATGTTTCACAATATTTAACTCGCGCACTAGAACCATCGAACCCGTAGGTTCATGACTACACGGACATAAGCTGTCCATACATCCCTATACTAGAGCAACGTTTTTCAATCAATCAACCACTGTAAATTATGACTAATGTTATTCTCCCACTTCATTCCTGGCCTACCTATTGGGCGCTTTCTCTCTGGCTTTAGGTCAAAGTTTTCATAGCCCTCTTTCATTCCCCATTCGTGCCATATGTATTGTCCATCGCAGTCTACGAGACCTAAATGTTTTATTACATCTATCTTCAAATATAAATAATGTAGCTCACAGTTTAGTATTCTCCATTCACCTGTCTGTTCATCTCTGTTTTTTCACTGGTCCAAATCCCCTTCTCAGGAGGTTTCTTTTCCATCTAGTTACAAAACTAATAATTACAAGTTTAAGTCAAATACAGTTCTTAACTCCGCGACATATCTATCTTCTATCTATAATGGTGTAGCCCATTGTTGAGCCATAGCCTCTCCTTTGTAATGAGTTACTAGACCAAGTTAATTTTTAGTCATCTTATTTGCTCGTAGATGTCATGGATAGCATGCGGTCAACACACCGACTCAATGAGACATCTAACAGGCAACTAAAGTATTTCTAGGACGTTGATGTCGGTAAATTTTGCTTAGAGGCCTCTTTATTCAGGCTTAAGAATCTTTTACGAGCCTGAAAATCTTCAGATTCGGGACCCACGGCTTAAAGTCGCTCTCAGAGGATTGCTTCTTGGATTTTTCCGTCCTAAAAATCCATTGACCCCGGCCGGGTTTGAACCCGCGACCTTCGGAACCAGAGGCAAGGAGCTTAAAACCACTAGATCACCGCGGCATATTGATTATATTTATTTTTAAAAAACAGTATTTAAAATATGCTTCCACTCTTTATAAAATAAAGGTAGGCCCTATATGGTTTCTAATGCATTTATACTTAAAAAATCAAGTCATGTCAACATATTCAACTATTTTCTTTGATAGAATTCACTGGTGAAAACAACAATTATTTTATTATGTAAAATGAGCTGTCCTCGTTCTTATAAACTTTAAGGTCAAATTGATTAAGTGGTATCTATAATGTGGGGTTATCTATTCAAAGGTTGGGTGCCTCTGAACCTTAATAAAATGCATCCTTGCTATTTACGAAAGGAGTCAAAGGAGAAGAATAATTGCAACACGATTTATGTCTTCTGCAAATTGGAAAGACTACCATGCAAGCTATGAATTAACTATTCTCTATATAAATCACTATTAAGAAATTTAAGGAGACAAATACATATCTTAAAGTAAGAACCATTATAAAAGAGATAAACAACTGAAGAGAAATAAAAATCATCATTGTTTTATCCTCCCTTGTACCTCCAGTTGACTTACAACCCAATGATAGGCTATATGGGTCATCTGCAAATAACAATGCATTTTGAACCACGCACTAAGCATATTGTGGCCATTCTCGAAGTAAAAATAAACAGTACTCGACATTTTTCGTTCGCGGGGCGATATGCCACATCGCTAATGTAGAAGCAACCCTTAATGCTCTAAAATAATTTCGAATGATATATCTAATTGCGAAATAACGTGTAGAAGTAAACAGAATAACGGCTTGTGAAATGATATTCATGCGCAGAACAGCGGGTTACACCAGATGGGATCGGAAAAGGAACACCGATATCTTAAAAGAATTGAAGGCTACGCCAATTTTGGAATATATCAAACAGTACCAACTAAATTGGAAACACCCATCTTGAAATAATGAGTTCAAGTCGGATCCCCAAAGCTGTTTATAATTGTATACCAAGAGGACGAAGATCTCTGGCCGTCCTAGGAAACGCTGGAGGGAAAATTTTCTATAGGATCGTAACAGGTCTTGGCCTAATACTAGGAAGGAAGGAAGGAAGGAAGGAAGGAAGGAAGGAAGGAAGGAAGGAAGAAGAATAAGTAAACAATTCACATTTCCCTCACAAATGGAACGAGAGTGACATGTTATTGACAGAATATCCTTAACCTTTTATGGAATTTGATTTATCTAAAGAAGCCGTCTGTATTGTAGGCTATGGTTAACCTAACTTACTTATTGGATTTACATCCTTGAGCCTAGCCATAGCTTCTCCTTGCTAGACCAAGCTAATTTAGTTACGCTTATTTCCCTACAGGCGTCATGAGTGGCATATAATCGGCAATGAGGCATCTAGTAGGCAACTAAGGTATTACTTGGATGATGAAGGCCGGTAAATGTTACTCTGTTAAATGGTATGCCTCGTTTTAGGCTTAAGGTTCTTTTACGAGACTGAAAATCCTCAGAATCGGGATCCACGGCTTAAAGTCCCTCTCGGAGGACTTGTTCCTTGGATTTTTCATCCTAAATATCCATCGACCCCGGTAGGGTTTGAATCCGAGATGCTCGGGACTAGACGAAAGAAAAATAACCACTAGACCACCGCATTGAATTCTAACAAAAGAGAGGATATGGGGCTTAAATCCATCGCACTAGTCTGCCACGTTAGAATCAATAACTTTTAAAATGTGATAGTAGGTAATTCTGAATAGCTATGTTCTGCAGGGGGATTATTTTGGAATCATCAGATGAATGGTTAATCTAAGTAATATAGATAAATTCCTGAGCTGGGATTTGGACCCAAGATCTCAAGATTTACGAACTGGTGCTGTAATATTGAACAACGTAGGAATACGTAGGAATACCTTTGAAGCACCATCACGTAAAGATGAGATCTTTGGTTCAAATTCCGGCGCAGGTCCAAATATTACTCTCTATATATAATTGTAGGCTTTCACTAGTTAAGTTATTCTTTATATTTTGTAAATAATATTACAGAAGTGTTCGTATTTAATACACTATACAAAGCCTGTCTTTATTCGTTTGTACTTCGCTATGGTCTCATGGTAACGTCGTTGAATTGGACGCAGTGGGTTCTAATCCAGGTCGGTACAAGTTTCTTAGGTGATATTTTTCGGGTATTTTCTTCGCCTGTAAGACATGCCAGGAAACTTCAATGTCCAAATAACCCCCAAAATAATTTTGTCAGCATAAATATCCATATAACAAATACCAGCTTATTAAATAAGTAATAAAGTACGTCAGTCTTGCGTGTATGTGTTCACGTATTTCGTGTGTGTGTTTGTTGGCTGCGTGTGCGGCTATGGGTGTGCGCTCGTGCGTGCATGTATTTATACATACATGTATGTATGCATTTATATATGAGGAAAGCCATGTCTTGTTTAAGCTTTTTTTTATTTCGCTTATATTTAGTGAACATATTTAAGTAGTTTTTTAAAAAAAGGGAAAATTCTTAAAGTTCTGAGTTGTCTCGGAGGGCCTGGCATTGTGTTGATCACTAATCCGGATAAATATCTTATGTATGGTAAAAAAAGTACTATATGATCTAAACTTTGCGACAGTTAACCATTTAAGGACAAATAAAAGCAGTGGTTTAGTAAAGGGAAAAAATCGGGGGGATTCACCTTTATAGGAGATTCTATAAAGAAGAGTACATACAAACTGTATACTGAATATAGAATGAGAGTTTATAAAAAATACTTTAAGAAAAAAATAACTATGTACCGATAGTTCCGGCTATATTGTTAAAATTAATTAGGCCTATAAGGAAGTGGACTTAAAAAATCAAGCCTAAACATTTGAGTTCCCAAATATTTAGAGAGACATTTTGCCTCCCCTGAACTAAAATAAATCTATAAAGGGAAGGTTAAGGAAAGAGAGAGAAAGATATAGATAGATAGATAGATAGAGAGAGAGAGAGAGAGAGAGAGAGAGAGAGAGAGAGAGAGAGAGAGAGAGAAGAGAGAGAGAGAATGGTCTACTCTCAGTTTTTTTTCTTCCAGAATATCCCTAAGAGTTCTACGGCGTTTCAGCATGGAGGTGAACTAGACTGATTAAGTTTTTTAACCTCCTCAATATCCTAAATAACAAAGAACTAAAGACATCATTTAAATTTTTTCTTTATAATATTGTTTTCACGGTAAAAATATTTTTTGCAAAACAATACAGGTATGAAAGGAAACAACTCACTCTACGGCCCAACATGTGCATTTTCAAGGGCGGAGGAAGGGATGATCAAATGACGTCATGTTTCCCAATGCCTTGGAGGAAATTCATAGTTTTAAATGATCACCCGGTATCAATCTTTGTAGAGGAGGAGGGAATAATTCTGTCTCGCTTGCGTAACTACTATGTTGGAAAACACGAATGAATAACCGCAGTTAATAATAAACAAGTATTAATGTTATGTAATGATAACAAGTGTACTCGAGGCGAGGGAAGTGTTTAAAGTAGATGGTTCAATACCAACTGTTATTTATAATTAGAACAAGTTGTAATTAAAAATATCAACATGTTATCCAACTTGAAACAAAAATGGCACGTTCTTTCTTTTCCTTAGCATAACCTCTCCTTTTGTAAGTATGTACACGTGGCCTATGTACATCGGGCCTTTCAGGGACACAACCTGTAAGTTGAGAATTTTTAACTTTGGTCACATATTTCCTTTTTTCTTGCCACATAAGGATATGAAGGAGACCCCCCCCCCGATGAATAAGAGCTTAGATTTAGCCTACATCCCATACAAATTAGAATTACTTTAGGAAAGTAGGCTATACCCTCCGAGTCCACCGCTGTGGTCTCGAGGTAGCAGGCCCGAGTTCAAGTTATCGTTAGGGAAAAATTTCCAGGGTGATGTATTTTTCGGGGTTTTTCCTCAACTGTAAGACAAATGTCAGGAAATTTTAACGTCCAAATAGTCCCGGAACATCATATGGTCATCTTAATCATCACTATTTTTATTGGCCTTAGATTAAGTTTGGGATTAAGGATTTTCTGACGCACCCCTATCATCATCGTCACCCATCATATCATCGGAGCAGCGTACACCAGCCTTCTAGGCGCCTCAACCTCAGAAGTGGTTAAAATTACGCCAATGGTAGGAGAAAACGGCATGAATGTCGAAATGACAATCTGGGGCATTGAATAAAGAAACATATTCCCTCCGATGGTATCTCTACATTGGTCGAAAGAATGACGATCTTTCACTTAAAATATAACTGTTAAGAAAAGTGAATATGGGGTCCAAGAGTTAACATTATCTTTATCGGAAACCACATAATTATATATATATATATATATATATATATATATATATATATACATACATACATACACTCCATAGATCCCGCGTAGGGAAACGGATGTTTCTTAGCGGGAGTTTATTAACCAAGCTAATTTAGTTTCGCTTATATACTAACAGATGACATCGAGTGACATGTGGTTAGCGCATCGCCTCAATGAGACATCTAGTAGACAACTTTGTATTCTACTTTTAAGTTTTTTGGTCATTACCCAAATTTAGTTCCCATAAAGTAATGCAGGAACTGCCAATGTTTTATAAAACTTCAATCTAGTATCTCTTCTTGTTTTATTCTTTAATGTTTTATGTATAGTTCCGCATACCATTTGAAATTTCGACAGTTTCATATGTATGTCTCTTTCAGTGCATTTTTTATTTAAATTTTAATTATTCCTAGGTTTTTTAATTCAGCCACTTCTCAAAATTTCCCTAATTTGTCATTAATTGTCCATCTCCATTTTATAATATATTTCTACATGTAGTCATTATTCAGTTTTATTGGTATTTATCAACAGTCGTAATTTGTTATTGTTATTTAATAGAAATTGCATTTTTAAAACTGCTTTATTGCAAACAATATTTTATGAAATGAAAACATTGTTAGATTGTTTCTAGGTAACACAGACATTTCACAGACCATCTTCCATAACGTTCTAAATTTTGTGTGTCTAATTATTCATCATGTCTTTAAAGCAACATGTCATCGAAGCAATCAAAATGTTAAAGGAAACAAATGGAGCCACTATAAATCAAATCACAGATTGTTTAGAGAAAAAAATAATAACACATTTGGACCATCAGGGGAAAGACGAAAGTTAGTGTGTAAAAAGCTTTGAACTAGAATGTGAAAGATGGCAATGCAGTAGAATTCAGAAGAAGGTAGACTATATCTCAGAACTTCAGAACGTGCAATAATTGATTGTGGACATAAGAGAATATCACGAGGTGGAAAATCGGGAAAATGCAGCTGAAGAAGAAATCCAGAAGAATGGCAGAAAATGCAGCTGAAGGAAAAACCTCAGAAGAAGGGCAGATGAAAGAAAACCGGTGCATGCAGGACAGGCAGTCCTAAGGGAAAGTCTAAGAGAACGAAAAGCAATTTGAATAAGAATAAATGCGAGAAAATTATCATGAACACCTTTCCAAACATGAGGAATCAACAGAGTAAAATCTTAATAATGACCGGTAATAATCTTCAAATTCTAAAATTAATTAACGTTTATTTAGCCTATATACTCCATATTTTTGTACATCTTAAATTTTATTTTATATATTTTTTCTCTTATTATTTTTATTGCATAATAAATTAAACATACAATTTCAATCTATATGACTTTCTTTGTACACTACTAAATATGCTCAATTATAAAAATTCATGCTATTATGCATTATAGGGACTCTTGTCGTCACAACTACTCTAAAACAAAATAAACTGAAAATATGCAAAGTTGTTATTCTCACAGTTATATGGAGGAGAAACATCGACTCTTATTTTAAGGGAGGAGGAAATATTACGAGTATTTGAAAATAAAGTTCTTAGAAAAATTTTTGGACCAAAGAGAGATGAACAGACCGGTGTAAGGAGAAGATTACATGTCCATGTCCTTGTGGGTGAAAACATTTGACGTATGATCCAATGTTTAAAATCCTCCCCCGACACGTCGTGTCTATGTAAGGCCCGTGTGGAGAGGGACACGTAAAAACACGTATATGGTGAGATGCTAAACTAAGAGAACAACAACAACACTAATAATAATAATAATAATAATAATAATAATAATAATAATAATAATAATAATAATAATTTTTGTTAAGTAGTCACGTTCTGTGATAAGTCTAAATTTTGCTACTGCAGTTTTACGTGGAATTTGAGAAATAATTTCTGGTTTGTTGTAAATCCTCTATTTGTATGCAACGAAATACCATATCGAGGGATGCGATAGCTGAAGTCCATATTAATGATGGTCTGTGATATACGAGAATGCCGGCTGACAAGGCCTTTTGCATAATCACAGATGAAATAAAATGGATGACGTAAGTATGAACAAGTGGTGAAATTAAGTTTTTTGAAGGGGAAAACGGGAGTAACTCCGAGAAAATCCTGCTCTGGCTCTGATTTGTCACTATGAACCCTAGCCTGAAATTTCCAGACTTCTTGAAATGCACAAAAGTTTGAAAATTGGCGTTTAAATTTGGTAAAATTTGCCTAAAAATCAGAGGCGGAGGGCGAGCTTGTAATAATTACTTGCGCCACCGTTTTGTTTATTAATGCCTCCAGGTTATCATAATGACATTTCTGGTATTCTCACCTGGTATGGCGTAATTGAAACCCACTTCTGAGGTTGGGGGGCCTGGAAGGCGGGTTACGCTCTCCCGATAATATGAAAGCTGGTGATATTGGTAGTGATGCCCCAAGAGAGGTTTTTTTTAACTTAATCTAATGAGGCGAATATGATAACGATGGCCAGATGGTGTTCAGGGACTCTTTGGGCCTTAAAGTTTCTTGACATTTATCTTACTCGTACAGGTGAGGTAAAACTCCGAAATAAACCTCACCCAGGAAACTTGTCCCGACCGGGGATCGAATCCGGGCCCGCTGCGTGATAAGGCAGCACACTACCTCGAGATAACAGCGGCGGACCATTTCTGTTTTTTTTTAGTGATGAATATAATCATCACGTCCACATGCATTAATTACATAGGTGAACGATTATCCAGACAGTATATGGATAACATGTGGTCATAATGTATTATCCCCCAACCTTATGGCTGGTTTTCTCAACCTGCAAACGCTACTTATTGTAGCTACCCAAATTCTTCACGATGTTAGGTGGGCAGCGGTCTCCTACTGGCGGAAATTCCAAGGGAATTTTCCCCCATATTTAAATAATGATTTGTGAGTAAACAGCTTAATTTTATTCGTTAAATAGTCCTAACAAATGTCTCTCCTGATTTCCAAATTATCCAGATAATTTGGAAATTACTCGTGGCATTACTTACGATAAATTACACAGGAGATGATGGGAAAACATTGGCTCAGGATAGGGATGTACGGAAAACTTATGTTCGCGCTGCCATGAACCTCTGGTTTCATAGTGATAGTGAGTTAGAATACAATGATTATTGTTACAGTGGTTTACATTGCTTTTATCTAGACAGACTTCAGCTATACAAATCCTTATAACAATAATCCTTGAACTATACAATATAATCCCATCTAAATAATTAGAAAGCTAAGACAATAACATTGTTATTCTGGCTTACATCACTTTCTATTTATACTTTTCTAATTCACTGTGATTATGACAAGTGTTTGTTTAGGCATATCCATACCGAGGTTATAAAGGGTTATTGTTCTTTACTATTTTACTGATATTACGGAACCCGGTAGTTCACGGCCACGCGGACATAAGCTCTCCGTACATTCATACCCTAAGCTAATATAATTCACCTTTCCCAAATCATGATTATTATTGTTCTCCCACCTCATTCTTGGCCCATCTACTGGACGCTTTCCCTCTGGTTTTTCTTCCTGATTTAAAATCTTTAGTGTCCCACAATTATATAATGTTCGAAAATATTTCATAAGAACATGACCCTATGCTTATCTTTGCCATACACATGGATCTCCTGAAGCAGTATCCATCTGAAGACCAGAATGGAGGAATATTTACCTCCCAAGAATTTTACTCTAGTGAAAGTTTGAATTTCTATAGTAAAATATAGTCACCTTCGCTTTTTAGTAATAAAAGATTCATCTGGCCTGCGCAGATATAGTTGGGTGGTGGGATTGCCACCTTACAGCCTCCCAACTTGCTTCAGCTTTGTTTTTAGGGTGCTTTCCCTTAGGTAGATTGCCTTCTCTTCGGCTCTGAGCTCTACCTGCCCATTATAGCCGTCCAATCTGGAACAGACGCTATGCTGATTTTGGTTCACCCCGGGTATTTCATTTCTCCGGTACCACCTATATTTAGGAGGCATTCCCCTATCCACCACCTGGGGAGGCGCCCGATGGGGGATCAGCAACCCCTCACGGCATTTGATCGAGTAAACAGGGAAATATTGTGGAATATCCTAAAAGAAAAAGGCCTCCCTATTCAGATTATAGAAACTGTTAAGAGCTTGTACTATGGAACAAATATTTGTATTGACCCTCAGTTGACTAAAAATAAGACATTTTTTCAAATAAACCAAGGAGTACGACAAGGGTGTTCACTCTCACCTATATTATTTAATATTTATATGGACGATATCCTAAAAGAATGGAAGAAGGTTTTAACTAATGAAGGAATATTAATTGATAATAAAGATAAAATAAATGCTTTATTATTCGCTGACGATGTTGTACTTTTAGCAGAATCTGAAAATGAGCTCCAAATGTTAGCATATAAATTTAAATTAATAGCCAATAGATAGGCCTATAATTATAAAATATCAATAAATAAGTGAAAAGTAATGGCATTTATTGGTAAATATGGAATTAGATCAAAAATTGTACTGGATAACAAAATAATAGAACAAGTATCACATTTCCAATATTTAGGATGTGATATAACTTATAGAGAAAATAAAGATATAGAAAATAAAGTAAATAAATTTCAGGCTATTTGTGGAACCATAAAAAGAACCTTAGGTCGGAAAACAAGGAAAGATACGAAACTTAAATTATATAAAACAATGGCTGTTCCTTTGTTGTTGTATGGAAGTGAAAACTGGATAATGAAATCAAGGGATAAAAGCAGGATACAGACTGCGGAAATGCTGTTTTTACGTAATGTGAAAGGATGCACAAGAGCGGATAGAATAAGGAATGAAACTATACGAGAAGAATTAAATATATATAAAATTGAAGATAAAATCAGCGAAAGTAATAATAAATGGACAGAACACTTAATGAGAATGAACAACGAAAGAATACCAAAAAGAACCTTCCTGTATAATCCCAGAGGAACAAGAGATGTTGGCCGACCACGCAGAAGATGGACTCCACTTTTAACTTCGCCGGAACAGGCTGCATAGCCTAAACCTTGTAGTAGAAGAAGAAGAAGAAAATATAGTCACTATTTCGATCAATGTATCTTATTTATTTTCCCTTATCGCCATTCACGTATTCGTTATGGGTGGGAGAGTTTAGGCCTATAGCATTGATGTTCCCTTCATAGCTCGAGGGGCTCTTAAATGAATTCAAGCCCCATCACCACGAACAAGGTAGAGATACCATCGGAAGGGGCCAGGAAACATCATTGTGAATAATATGAAGAAAATGTGTCATCACTTTATGTGGAAAATTATGCTATTACAAGGCAGCAGTTCGCCATGCAACGATCTGCGTAAGCTAAGCGAATTCCTCTACAAGTCCAATTTATGGTCGGATTTTGCTAGTTTAGAGAATAGTTAATTATTTCGTTAATTAAATCGTATAAGTAATATCCAGTAATGTTGATGGAAAACAAGCATAGCCGTTAGAGCGATTTTTTTAGTTATCGCTTTTTGATAAACCCACTCCTTGTGATGGAATATTTTTAGAATACTTGTCTCGTTTTATATCCCTTGCACATTTCAGGTTTCGTTGGAAAAAAATTGCTGCCGAAAGAGCGATTTTTAAAATTTCACATCAGGTGAACCCCCAGTCGTAATGGTTCGAATTTGCTGACTATTTAACTCATGCCCCAAATGGGAGTCAATGACCAATCGCTTTTCAATGAATTTTAATTTACAGCAAATCACAGTCGTGTTCACCTGGAATTTATCAAATAAGTTTATCATATTAAAGAAAGCTCCTCCTTTTTAACATTCTGAATAGGCCAGAGCATTATTTTGCAGTGACTTTCTAAGAAATACGTTGAATATAGCAATTTATATATTAAGATGTAACCTAAAAATCCTAGAACACAAATGGTTCCCAGATTGTATATATAGTGCACGAATGTAAGCAGATACTGCTTGCGGGATATAATAGAAAACATTTATAGCAATTGATTATACCACAATAAAAATAAAATACTGTTTGCACTTTCTTAAACGTATTATTTCCCAGGAATTAACGTTTCAGAAAAATATAATTGACATATTTACACCGACATCAGAAATTAATTAATAACCTACAATGTTGGTTCAGTTTGATGTGTTTCATTTTTTCTCCACTAGGGTGCATTCTTACAATATTGCAATCCTTCGGCAATAAAATAATATGATCTAGTTGCAGTGATGAACAAATGAAACAACAAACGTTTCTCACTTGTTTTCAAACATCGCCGTTTACATTAAATATATAATTATTTTTAAAATAATTGAATTTAAATAATGATTTGTGAGTAAACAACTTAGTTTTATTCGTTAAATAGTCCTAACAAATGCCACTCTGATTTCCAAATTCTCTAGATAAATTGGAAATCACTAGTGGCATTATTTATGATAATTAACTCGATCCTTCTCTTCTTAATTGATTGCCATATACGGTTGAAAACGAAAAAAAAAAAAAAATGCGACACCTGAGCGACACACACACACACATATTTGTGTGTGTGTGTGTGACGGTTGGAGTGATTAATCAGCAATTATGTATACTAGCTAGTCATCATGAATAATAAAAAGCACATAAAATACGGTAGATAATATACATAATGATTAGATTAATTAAAAGTTCAAAATATAGTTGAAGAAATTCAGAATTATCAAAAAAATTGGTTACATGTCTAAAGAATGGACCCATCTCGCTTCCCTAAATTAGCATTGCAGTAAAGGATTTCGAGGTACAGTAAGACCAAAATTAAGGTGGGGCTGACCAACCGCATCTTGAGATCTCATAGGAACAGGTTCAAACGACCTAAACCTAAATAAGTTCATATTGATGACTAGATTAATTCTATATTCTGTAATACAAGACATAACACACATTTTTGTCAATGTCTTAGTCATCTTCCGGTGTCTATTAAATAGGATCGATGAAGATTTATAATTTTAAAAAAATTAATGAGAACAGCCTACATTCATTGGGAAGTGGCCAAAATTAAATTTATTATATTACAATAATGTAAACATGCGAGTAATTGCATTTTTATGCATTTAAGGTAATTTTTAGCTATTTTGAGGTAATATTTGATTGTACATTTCCCATTTGTTTGGTCATATGTTATTGACCTACCTACCGTATGTTTTCCTTTCTGGTTTTCCTACAAGTTATCATGCTCATATTTCATTCCCCATTCGTGCCACAAGTTTTCTCTTCTGATTTTCCTACACAAGTTACCAAGCCTATCTTTCCTTCCCTAGTCATACTACATGTTCTCTAAAGTAATGTGATCCCACTACATGTCTTTGAAATCCATCAGATCTTTTTCCTTTCTGGTTTTCCTAGTTATCATGCCCCTCTTTCATTCCCCATTCGTGCACTCTATAAATGTTGTATCTAATTACAATGAAAAGTACTAGAATGTATTATATCAATATCCAACAATATACCGATTGAGGGTCTTTCCACTTTTCAGCGGTTGCCCTTTTACCAGCCGGCTGCTGGCCCTTCACATCCACATGTGTCAATCACAGAGGTAGATGATCAACAGCCAGTGTAGGGGTGACATGTGGTTAGCATGTCGAGTCCCCCAGCCGTTATAGCTGGTTCCTCAACCTGGAGCCGCTACTTATTGTAGCTACCCAATTGCCTCACGGTGCTGGGTGGGCACCGGTCCCATACTGGCCGAAATACCATGAGAAAATTTCTTCCCCCATGGAGACTCGAACCAGCGCAAGTCCCGTAGCTCTGCGCCAAGGCTTCCTACCTTAACCGCTCGGCTACGGCGCAGGACTCAACAATATACCAAGAAAGAAAATATTAATCAATTTTAACTGAAAACAAGTCATTATTGTATGGTCGAATACCTAGCAGATAGAATAAGAATACTTACAACAAGCGAGTGCCCTATTTGTCTTATAAACTTTAAACATCCTGTGTGTTCCGGTTTAAACGAGGATGTTCAGAGGAAAGGCAACAATTGTAAACTGTATCAAGTAAAGTGAACTTACTACAGATATTATAAGGCCTTGGGTTAGAAGGATATCAAAGCTCCAAATTTTCTAGGCAATCGGCACGAGATGTCGCCGGGTTGTCAGTCCTGCTTGACGGCCTCCTTTTTATTTCCAGAATATACATCAATATTCATTTTAGTTAGAAGTTAAATCGATCCCAGGACCATGGTGCCGCCCGAAGATTCAGGCAAGTTTAAAAATCCCGACCCCTTCGGGAACTGAACTCTCGATTTTCCGGCTTGTAACGTATTTCCTTTAACTAACTACGCTACAGGAAGTTCCCAAAGTGATCTCACAACCGGCTTGAGGAGGCGTTTGGGGTAGTAGGAGGTTAAGGCTTCTACCTATATAGACAATCAGCACGAGTTGTCCGGCTTGCAGTATTGCGTGATGGTTGCCTTTTACCCTCATGACACAAGTCTGGCACTCTTTTTGTTTGAGGAAGATTCGATCCCAGGGTCATTGTGCCGCAAGAAGGTTTAGGCAAGTAGGCAAGTTTAAAAACCTGACTTCATCGGGACTTCAACCCTCGACCTTTCGGTTTGTAGCGTACTACCTTAACAAACTAAGCTACGGCGTTCTCCATAACTTGTATTAGTATGCTAGAAACCAATTGACCTGAGTTGATAGTGCTCATTTGTGATTTTTAAATGTTAAATCATACTTTCACTCTGTATTTTTTACGTATTGATTGATTGATTATTTTTTCATATGAGTTACCAAATGTAATGCGATTTAATTGTTTAAAAAAGTGGAACAATACATTAAAGCAATGTGACCTATTTTATGAGCGCCTTTGATGAAAATGATGAAGTTTGTGATATTCCATTTCAATAAGTTTATTTTATTAAAATATAAATATAACATAACAGCTGTAAATGGAGGTCATTGAACGCTCTAGATCACGCTTGTGCGGTTACAGAATAACGGAAGATCCGAGGTTCGATTATCAGTAACTTCAAATGTAATATTCATATGTCAAAGTCTTAAATATACATTAATGGTAATGGCAGTTCAAGACGAGCAATAGACGTAGGTGACTGAACTATATTTAACGACGCTCTTTTAACATCTCAGGTCAATAACACCGTAATTTAAATTTGAGCAAGTTTTGCTTAGAATCTTACTTCAGTTTTGGGGTTCTTTTACGTGCAATAAATCTACAACATGGGATTCACGACTTTATTTACCTTCCAAGGGAAGGATTTTTAAGCACCGAAAAAAAGTCGAAGAACACCGAGTAAGACGGGATAGAATAAAAGAAGAGGTCGGACAGGAGAAGATACTAATAAACGTCATTTATAAAAGGCAACTGAGGTGATTTGGGCTTATGCCGTATGTCAGAGGCAACAGGAAAAGGAACCCAAACAAGTAATGCAAGTGCGAACCCAGGGAATAATAAAAAAAGGAAGGTCTAGAGTTACATGGAAAATGGAAAGAATGGGTCGAAAGTGAGGTGGAAACGATAATAAGGATATAGGTATATGGAGGAACTGGGTAAGTCGAGGTGAATTCGACGCTTAACGGCATTAATGAGCATCCACAGAGCCCAGCCGGGTGTGAACCCGCGAACTTCAGAATATAATAATTAGTCCATCGAAACCGACCCAATTATTATAGTTGATGATGAATAAACAATAGCTAACTACCTCAGTGACACTATCGAAATCGTAGATTCGTGGCCACGGGGACATAAGCCCTCCTTACATCCCTAGCTTGAGCTCATGTTTTCCAATCATCCCGTGCATAATCTAATTCACTCAAATCATGATTAATGTTATTCTTCCACCTCATTCTTGGTCTAAGATACTGTTCGCTTCCCTCCTGGTTTTCATATGAGTTTCCTTACCCCTCTTCCAATTCCCATTTGTGCGAAATATCCTGCCCATCGCAGTCTAAGATACTTAACTGGTCTTATAATATCCGGTTTCCCATAAAGATCATGTAGCTCACTTTTATGTAGCTTTCTTCATTCGCCTGTCTATTCACCTCTCTTTGGTCCAAAATTTTTCCTAAGAAATGTATTCTCAAATACTCACAATCTTTTCTCCTCCCCTAAAGAAAGAGTTTATGTTTGGCATCCATTCAATATAACTGGGATAATAACAGTTTTATATATTTCCAATGTATACATATTAATTTTTTTAGAGATGAAGGGACAACAAGGGTCTTTGTAATGCACAAAAACATTCATTCCAAGAATTGAGACCCTGTTTAATTTCTTTATAGACTTCACTGTAATAATAATAATAATAATAATAATAATAATAATAATAATAATAATAATAATAACTCCGCCATGGCCGGTCCCAAGCCCGGATGAGAAAGGAGGAGGGGGAGGAGTAACAACCTCGTTAAAAAACCAGGGTTCAGTTGGCTCCGACTGATAGTACTCTGTAAGGGCCCCTAGCCAGGGTTACGGTGAAGACCTCAACGGCAGAGTCGGCGCAGAAGGAGTCCTTCATCACGGCGGATCTGGCGGAAGAGGCAACCCTATCTCTAAGGGAAATAGAGAAACGCTGCCTTGCGGTGAAGAGGGATCTTCAAAGGCTATGGGAGGAAAACCCAGACAGAAATTTTCCTGGTCCTCCAGGTTGGGGGTTTATGCTGTGGGCCAGCTCCCCACACATTAGAAAAAAAAAACAAAATGCTAAAAGACCAAATCAATCAAAGCCGGACAGAAAAAAGTACGAAAGACAAAAGCAACGAAAACGGACATTGAATATAGGTACGTGGAATGTACGAGGAATTAGAAAGGATCGGGAAATTCATATTTAGGAAACTACATACATTTTTGGTCAGGTGTAAATAATGTGTAAAATAATAATAATAATAATAATAATAATAATAATAATAATAATAATAATAATAATAATAATAATAATTATTATTATTATTATTATTCACTTCAAGGTTTAGGCGATTCGCCTGTTCCAAATTCACAATGATTCCTTCCATCTCTTCCTAGGTCTTCCTACATACCTTAATCCTTTTGGTTTATAATGATATGTATGCTATCTTGGACAATCTTGTTTCTTCCATTCTCTGAACAAGCTGTTCCCAGTCGACGTGGTGTTGTTGAATTCTATCCTTTATTGAATATATCTCTAATTCACTTCTTATTTCTTCATTTATTATGTGGTCCAATTTTGTGCAATCTTTGGTCCTTCTTAGAAAGGTAATTTCTGCACTTTGTATTCTACTCGAACTCCTTTTATTTGTTACCCAGGATTCACTACCGTATAAAAGTACCGGTACCGCCATTGTTTTGTAGAACTTCAATCTTGTATCCTTCCTTGTTTTATGTTTTAGTGTTCTATGAATGGTGCCACATATCATTTGAAATTTTAATAATTTCTTATCTATATCATTTCTTGTTCTATATACAGAAGACAATTCACAACCTAGATAATTAAAATTTAACACTTGTGATAGGGGTTTATTTTATATTATTATTTTCGACCTTATGGGCGATTTTCCTAAAAAGGCCATTATTTTCGTCTTTTCTATAGATATTTCAAAATCGTACTCTTTACTTATTTCATTTAAACAGTGTTGTGTTGTAATTATTGTTCCTACATATTTGAATTCGGTCACTTCTTCAAAATTTCCCTTACTTGTCATTAACTTCATTTCCATTGTATAATGTATTTCTGTGTGTGACTACATATTTAGTTTTTTATGTTTACTTCCAGCTTCAATTTCTTAGAGTTACTCAATAGAGTGTGCGTGTTGACCCTTAATATCTCCTCGCTATCGCCTAACAATAGTACATCATCAGCATAAATTAACATATTAATACCATTGAGTTGCAGGCCTTCTTCATCCTTTAACGGCATGCTATAGTACAAAACTGAATAAACAATAGCAAACTAAAGTAGTAATGTTAAGAGTAAACACACTGTAGAACGTGTAGATAAGTAAAGCGATGATTAGTACCGGAAGATATTATCGAGTGATGCAAGTGTCGGCAACACCGCCTTCTGCTCCCCATGCTCAGTATGATGTCACTTATTATTTGCTCTGTAGACGCGCCTTTCTTTCATCTCCTTCCTGAACCCCCTCACTGCGCAGGTGCTCCCTTATTTACACAACGTCTGTGGCTGCACCGAGTGTCCATGTACTCTATTTTAAAACTTCGCTGTATTTCTTTCAGTAATTTTACTCTATGGCTTATGGAACCCTTACGATAAATGCTCCATTCACTAATTCCCTTCACATGCCCTTATCCACAACCAATTCAAACCAGTTCATATCTCCAATGCCCAGTTTCCTGAAATCCATCCGAATATTATGCTCCCACCTTCTCTACGGCTTTCTAATAAAAGTCAGTCACGCAGGCACTGCGTAAATTATTTGAATTCCTCAGCAAGTCGAATTTTTGGTAAGAATTTTGGTGGTTTACGGAAAATACAGTATCTTACTTTCGTGAATTAAATTGAACGTATTTTGGAGAAAATTCATTTCGTATTTCAAGTAAAACATGAAGACCACATCTAAATGTCGGGTTTCGCTGATTTTCTTTTAGAATAACTTATTCGTTTTATTTCAATGGCGTATATTGAGTTTCGTTGCGAAAAATCGAAAATTGCGGCTTTAATTTACCTAATAGTCCGATTTTACTGGTTAATGAACTCTACCCAGCTTTTCTTAAATGATTAATATACGCTGAGTTTGGTACCAAACAAAATTGCGGCCACTAGAACGTTGACCTAAATATACATACATTATTGTAAAGGTCAATTTCGGTGTGTAATAGGTAGGAATAATTTCACGAGAACAACTTCAATGGCATCATTCCTTAGGAATTAATTAAAAATGAAATAATTTCAACTGTCGCCCATTCGAACGTGAACTGCTCTCTTAATTTCCTAGGCTTAGTAATTGGGACAATATGAATTATGAAGCTCCTCATCGTGAAGTTTCTTTCATTCCCGACCCTTGTGGAACCGAATATTTGCCTCAGAATCCTATTTTCGAATACTTTTATTCCGTCACTTTTCCTTAATGTAAGACACCATATTTTTAACCATAGAGTACCACAGGCAAGATTTCATTTTTAGGTTTTTTGACAATAACTGAGAAGATAGGAGACTCCTTAATTACGTTAGTATTTTACATAATGATGATCTTTAATAACTCCGGACAAATTTTGCTCAAATGTCTCTTATTTCAGGCTACAGATTCCTTACGTGCCTTATATCTATGACACGGGACCCACAGCTTTACTTCCCTTTCAAAGAAAGTCACGCTTAATATTTTTACGCCTTTAAAAACCCCTTCAATAGTGTGCCGGTTGAATCAGCGAACCTCGGAACTATACTCCAGCCGCTGAATCTTCGGCTCTGAATTTTAGGTTATACGAGGGGTAAAGGGAAAACTTGCCCTCAACTGCCAATAAGGAAATGTTTGATGTGGGAGTGAACGTCTGCCACAACCAATCACTGCTCTTGACGCGCTAGTAAGGTTTGAAATTGCTGAGATGTTGTCAGCTGTATGTCTGCTAACCACATACATAAAGCAGCCCCTCCAACTGAATATTCATATCGGCAACACTGTCGTGGAAACGTCAGGGCCGGAGAATCAGTGGCTGGACTATAGTGGCGATCATGGTAACCACTAATCCATCAGCACCAACTCGGTAACTACGAATTTAGTCAATCCACACGCCGAAAATTTACATATGAAGGGGTATATGCCATAGTGGTGTAAGTCAGTTTTTTTTTACAAATCAGTAAATTACACGGTTGTAAAGAAGAAACTGCATACTGTATTTCAGATAGGCCTACATCAACAATTAACACCACCAATTAGAATAACAAATATAACATGATTATCAATATTAACATAATTTGATTATTTGTACAATGAAAAATAAAACACCGTTTATCTCAAAATGAAGAAAAATTACATAACTATGCCATATACCCCTTCATATTTAATTTCGGTTTTTGTGGTCTTATAAAATGGCCGGAAAGTAAAACATTACAGCAATAATCACATAAGAATAGCAATTTTACCAACATATATAATTTTGCTAGTAGGCCTAAATAAACAAGCTTTCTCAAGATAAATTATATGGATGTAAAATTTCGTATATCAGAACTTATTTCATTAGATCATTACAAGGCTAACTAAATAAACTATTTCACGTTTCAGAAATGTATTTGTAACAGTTACGATACAATTTGGATTTATTATGTCAATTGGGATCTGAGACATTAGTAATAAAATGTAAAGATGTTGCGTTACATTTGTGATTACTTATATTATATTTTGTATTTACCATAAAATAAATGAGGAAATTAAGGAAGAGTTGGAAGTAGAACATAATCTCTATCGTATACAAAACGACGAATGCCATCTCACAGAATCCCAAAAGCTATGCTTCATTACTGTCCCCAAGGCAAAAGATCGCTGGGACGTCCAGAAAAGCGCTGGATGAAAATTCCATTTTGAGACATTAAAAGGCCACATGGCCTAATACTTGCATGGGCGATAATGATAGATGAAGAATTGCGAATGAAAGAGGGTCATGAAAACGTTTTGCAGGAAAACCAGAGGAAACCGCCCAGTAGGTAAGCAAAAATTGATATAGGGGAATAATAATGACCCAATTCTATACAAACATCTATTTTGATTTTCCGTCACCGAGAAGTTTATACAGGGCTATTCAGAAAGAAGGGACAAATTTCAAACTACAAAAAATAGAAACAGAATTCCAATGATCCTGGAAAGAAGAAAGTTTGAAGTTCCTGTCACAAGTGCATTGGCACTGTTGCTTGCCATGTTTTTTGTTTATATTAAAATGGTGACACAACAGGACGTTGGATTGGAAGAGGAGGAGCAGAAGATCAACTTCATTACCGGTGGCCTCCCAGGTCACCAGACCTAATCCTGTTTGATTTTTATCTCTGTGGTTACATAAAAGATCGTGTTTTATCCCCCCTATGCCTGACACTGTTAAAAATCTGCGACATCGAATTGTTTAAGCTGTGAATTCGATAACTAGAGTCCAGCTGATTCGTGCGTGGCAAGAAATGAGCCATTGTTTTGATATTTGTTGTGTAACACATGGTGCTCATATTGAATGCATAAAATAGTGAAATTTGAACTTTTCTCTTTCTAGAAACGTTGGAATTGTGTTTTTATTTTTGTAGTTTGGAATAAATAAATGTTTGAAGTCTGTTCCTTCTTTCTGAACAGCGCTGTATTTTAATTCTTCCTGGATTTGGAGTAATGATATGAGGGAGGTCAATTGTACAGGAAATAATTCAAAACATTAACTCAATAGGGGTTTATGGAGAGCTTATATACGTGCGGCTATGGACGTCCAGTCGAGATTGCTCGTGAATTACGAGTATAACAACTCTAATATAACAAATGCAGACTGTATGGGAAAGTTAATTTTATGAAATGGGATATAGGATACACGATCGGAATTAATTTGGCTAAGGATAGGGACCAGTGGAAAGCCTTAGGGAATGCGGGATTCAACTAGAAAAGTGGAGACTCAAATTAATGTTGAGTATAAAGTGATGATGAGGAAATACTTAACAATGGTTTGCAAGGAGAAGACATTTAAATTTAGAATTCAGTTGGCGTAAGAGATAAACGCATTCCTAGTGAAGGTTTAACGTTCGATTGAAGCGGGTATTGCAAACATAGAAGGAGATGCAAGTCCAAAAATGAACTTCATCACGCACTTGAAGAAATGGTGAAAAGTAAGTTAACTTCAATTATCGAGAAAGTACGAGTACTTCCAGCAGCAATGATACAGATTTCTTTGTCGTCTGGAGCCCGACCAGTCGGCGCTTATGATGCAGCTGTACGTTTTCAACTTCCTAAACAGCAAATCGATATACTTCTGCAATCTGATTCGTTTCCTCTTACTTGAGGCGAGACAGGATTTAATAAAGGCATCCGAAAGATGTTGGTTTTTAGTTTAGTAACTGCCTACTTGAAAGTAACTGTATGATCAGTCTTGGAAACGCTCAATTGGCTCCAAATTTCTAGGTTTACACCCGATCTAAGTCGGTATGTTTTCTTTTTCCTTTTGCCATTATAGTCTCAATCCACTTCCTGAGGTTACTCTGTTCCAATTTTCTTACTCTTTATCGCATTTACTTGCTATATCCTTGATACCATATTTATCCTTTCCACGGCTTTCATTCGCTTAGCTGTGCCGTGGCTAACAAGTGTATGAAGTGGTGTCATATGATACAGTTAATTTATTCATGTGCTATGTGTGTATCGTGTTCTGCGTTTCAATGACATTTAATTACGTGAAAGTTTGTATACATCGCCGTAAACAACAACTAGGAGCAGAAGCTCAACCTGCTGATGATGGAAGTTAACTTCCGAAAACTGCCTCCAGTTCATATTTTATATAGGCTACATCATTTTAACAAAGTTGAGGACGACGGCACCTGCCAACAGGTACATTTTAATTTTTAACTTTTATCTAAGGGAAAAACATAGGCTTACAATACAATATTATATATATATATATATATATATATATAATCTTAATATATAAAATTTTCGTGTCACGTTGTTTGTCCGCGATGGAATCCTAAACTACTGAACCAATTTTAATAACATTTTGCACGCTGTGTGCAGTTTGATCCAACTTGAGACTTAGGGTAGTTTATAACTACATTTATAGTCCCATTATTTTTTTTAACGCAAATTATTTGTTTATTATTTAACAAAGAGTTATAATTATGTGTGAGTTCCATACGATTCTAACAGATGGCGGTGTAATAATCTGTGAGTTCCATACGATTCTAACAGATGGCGATGTAAGGTAATTTGGTAAGGTAATTGGTTTATTATTTAACAAAGAGAGATCCAGATGGCTGTGCTTTTTGTTACAACCGCGAATTTCAATTGAATTACAAATATTGATTATTTTATAATTTAAGTGTGTTCAGTGTTTATTTTATTTTCAATATTATTAATTTCGTGTGTAAGTATTAGTTTTAAGTAATCTGACTGAAAGACAGCAACTTAATTTAATTATTTAACGTATATCTTAGCCACAGCAACGCTTAACCGGGACTTCTAGTGTGTGTGTGTGTGTGTGTGTGTGTGTGTGTGTGTGTGTGTGTGTGTGTGTATATATATATATATATATATATATATATATATATATACACACACACTATGTATAGTATAAAACACACAAAATCTTGTGCGAAAACACGACAAAATTGTTTTAACAGTGAACACACATTTAGTTTTATCGATGTTTACTTCCAGTCATAATTTCTTAGGTCACTCAATATAGTCTGCGTGTTGGTCCTTACTATTCGTTGTAGGCCTTATTCATCCTCTAAAGATTTGATAACATGCTCTAATACAAAACTGAAGAGGAGATAGTGCATCTTCTTCCATTAACCCATTGTGAATTTCATGTTTAATACATTTTTAATACAACTTATTTATAAATGCTTTAACATCTAAGATAATATCGCGCCTACTTTTAAAATTATACCATGGAATAGCAGATATGATGGAACGGATCACGTTAGTATAATTACGGGTACAACCCGTAATTTGTCTTGACTGAAGAAAACCAAGAATAAATCTCAGTCATGTTCTTCCGGGCTGAATGGCAGTGGTCCAGTGTTAATAAAACTCGACGTTTCGTGAACTGCTGCGA
This sequence comes from Diploptera punctata, assembly GCA_030220185.1. Classification (NCBI taxonomy): domain Eukaryota; kingdom Metazoa; phylum Arthropoda; class Insecta; order Blattodea; family Blaberidae; genus Diploptera; species Diploptera punctata. The sequence continues at coordinate 1,571,351 of JASPKZ010010264.1, read as the reverse complement.
TAGACATCCTCAGGAGACTGTGCTTGCCTCTGTAAACTCCTCAGCTGACGGTTAAGAATGTTTGAACACTGAAACATTCCCATGGTGGAAACATTCAGATTGATCGACACCGGACTTTAAACTCGGAACCTCTAGAAAGTAAGTCTCAAACGCTACCGCTTGAGCCAAATGAGTTCCGTTTTACGATTTTAAAACTGTACTACTGTAGCTACAGAATAGGGATGACATAAGGTCAGCGAGTCAAGTCCTCCAGCTATCATAGCTGATTTTCTCAAACTGGAACCGCTACTTATTGTAGCTACAAATTCCTAATGATGCTGGGGAAGTCGGAACAGATCCCATGTTGGCAGAAATTAACTCACTGGTGTTATCGAACCATAGGTTCATGGCCGTGCGGGCATAAGTTCTCCAAATATTCCTATCCTGAAGTAATGTTTTCCAATCATCCCCTGTACGATTGACCTCTCTCAAATCATGGGTTAATATTATTCTCCGACCTCATTATTTGTTTACCTACTGGGCTCTTTCTCTCAGGTTTTCCTATAAGGGGGCACGCAGTAGCAAAGATGGTTAAGACAATAATCTACAAGCCAGAAGATCGGGGGTTCTAGTTCCGATAGAGGGTCACTATTTTTAAACTGACCTAAACCACCTGGCAGCACGATGACCCTGGGGTCGACTCTGCCTCTAACTGATATTAGTACCAGACACGTGTTCCGGTGATAGAGGGACCGTCACGCAGAGCTGACAAGCCGGGTAGTGTCGATTGACTAGAAATGTGGGAGCCTTAACCTCCTACTACCACAAGGGCCTCTTAAAGCCTGTAGTGGGATCACTTTCCTACGAGGAATTTCCATGACTATCTTCCCTCATTCGTGTAACTGGGCGAAATTACACGATACATTTATTTCTCTTGGTCACCTGTGAAATAAAGTGGATTTTGATTTGCATCCTCCCAATTATAATTGGATGATGTTATGCATCAACCGGCTAAGCGCCATTAAAAAAAGAAGAAGAGATTTTGATGTCATCTGTTGCATTGGTTCATGAGGTAATGAACGCACATTTTTAGCGCCAAATCTTTAAATGTAGCCATATTATTAAAGAAAAAATGTAAGCGCCATTAGTCATATCAAAGATTCTATGAAACCAAATCTTCATAAATGCTAATCTAAATTTTTCATCATGCAGCTAAGCGCCAAATGTCTCCGCTCTTATTGATGCATAACTGTCAAATAAGGAAAATAACTTGCAATATCCAGTATTGTTAGTTTGGCGCCACAATAAATAGTGAAGATTGACTTAAACTTTAAACGTATTTTTCTCGAAACTTGCATAATGGTGCATAGCCGGTTGATGCATAACGACGCCCAATCGGTAATTTTCAAATGTTCAAAGGAATCGAATTTTTTTATACGACCTTAACCAACAATGAATTTACATAACTGTTTGTAAGCGGAAGAACATGTTTTCAGGTTAACATGTACCAACTGAGAGAAAATGAATGCACCTCGAGGGGTAATGTATGATAGTGAGGTGATACAATAAAACAAGACTTCTATTAGCAAAGTGTGTGTTGAGAATGCGCAGGGCCGGGGTATACATAACATAAACAGCACGTGATAACGCAACTGGAAGGGATCGCTGCGCTGCGCTGGCGTGTGCAGCACCAGTTGTGGTCTTGCATCCAAAGTGTAAAGTTGTCCATGTGTGTTCTGGAATAACTGTGATGTAGTGTGAGTTGTGGAAACAACCAAAATGTAATTGTTTCTATGTGTGAAATCATGCGAGTTTTAGTGTTCATTTGTATTACATTGTTGTACTTTGGGGTGGACATCGAGGGAAACAAACTTTGCGACGCAGGAATTTGCCCTTGCGAACATATCAGGGGGAAACATGTATGTTCTTGTAACATCACACAATCAAAGGTAATAATTTAAATTAGCATATTATTTAACGTCGCTTTTTAATATCTCATATTATTTAATTTCATTCCATTAACGCAGTTTAACCGCTTGCCTTATATGTACTTTTACTGCCACACGCCACCCGGGCCTTACAGTGACATAACCTGTCGGGAGAGGGATTTTAAATATCGATCACATACTTTTTTTTGACCACACGAGGACATGGAGGGCCTCCCCGAATGAGGGATTAGCTCAAATATCAGGGCCTCCTCTGAGACAACACAACATTATAAAACACACAATTCACACACATTCATACTAAACATGGCGAATATTATAATGATTATTGTGGTGGCCAGACGAAGTTCGTGGAACGTTTGGGCCTTAAAGTTTCCTGTCATATTATTGACGTCGAAATTAAAATCTGGGAGTAAAAGTGTCAACAAAGTTTACTACGGGGTTTATTTTAATAATAATATTTTTTTTTATTATTCCGGCTTTTACAATGAATATACATTTTTCCGGCATCCATGTTCACAGTAAACTACACATTTGTTTCAACACATTTAATAATAATAATAATAATAATAATAATAATAATAATATTTTATTCAACGAAGCTTAGCATCTTAGGTTATTAGCGTCGAAATTCAAATCTGTTTGTGAAAGAATTCACACATTTTGCTTAGTAGCCTCTTATTTGAGGGTTGAGGTTATTTTATGTGCCATAAATCTATCATACGGGATCCACGGCTTTAATTATCCTCCGAAGAAATTCAAACTTAGGGTTTTTATGAACTGAAAAAGAAAAAAGTCCACCCTCCCCTGTCCGGGTTGAACTCGCGAACTTTGGAACACGAGAAGTGCGTAAGTACTACATAATGCAGTAGGATTTATCTCTCATTTCAGGTTTAATATTCCTTTATATACCGTAAATCTCGGACATAAGGTTCATTGTTTTACTTAATTTTTCAAAGAAGGCCTAATCATGTTTTTACGGCCTTAAAAGTAGTTCTACCAGGGGCGGGTTTGAACTTACGAACCTCGGAACCAAAGGTAAGCATCATGACTGACAATCATTAAATTATATACATAGGGCAGGATATTTAGGGTGAAATATACAGTTTCGATCCTGGGCTGCGGTGAAGATTTCTTTTCGCTTGTTTCGACCTAGACTAACCCCTATACAATCTTATACAAAATGAGAAATGCAAACTTTCCTGGAGGTAAAATCTGCCAGGGCATAGGACTTGGCATTTTACCTCTTCTAATCATAGAACTGTAGGTTTTAATTATGATTTCATAGGAAATCACCCGAGTAGAATCAGTATTATTTTTCAATATTTCGGCATATTTTCTTTGTTACCTTCCTCAGGCGATTTAAATTGAATTATTTTACGTCCATATACCATGTGGGCCTTTGTCGCGTGTTAATACAAGAGGCAGTTCTATATCTACTTTACTTTTAGTAACAGGTTTACCTTCTAATAAATTAGGTAAAATGAATATGAAGATATTAAAATAATACAATACCGGTATACATTTTTTATGTCCAATGAAATGTTTCCTTTTACATTTTCAACCGCCTATTGAATAGGCAACTTCTAACATATATCCCAATAAGGATAATATGCATACTGATTAGGGAACAGAACACATTGAAATGGCACATCATTCAATGAGATGTAAGAATTAAATAATGGAGTGAAGCAAGTATACGTAGTTTAAATTTTAAATGTATGTTTATCGATTTAACATTACTTAGGATTCGTTGAAAAAGTAAAAACTCTTTGGATTTAATATTTTTTCTTAAGTACTTATTTTTAAACAACCTAGGTTGTATAGACCATGTTTCTGTCAGGTAAAATTAACATTAAAGTAAAGTGATCCCACAACAGGCCCGGAAGCCCTTGGGGTAGTAGGAGGTTAAGGCTCCCACTTTTTCTAGACAATCGGCACTTTATGTCAGCCGGGTTGTCAGCCCTGCGTGACGGCCGCCTTTACCCCCAAAACAAGTGTCTGGTACTCATTTCCGTTAGAGGCTGAGTCGACCCCAGGGCAATTGTGTCGCCAGATGGTTTGGGTCAGTTTAAAAATCCTGACCCCAACGGGACTTGAACCCTCGACCCTCCGGCTTGTAGCTCAGTGCCCCTAAAATTATTATTATTATTATTATTATTATTATTATTATTATTATTATGTAAGGAATCACTGAACTATCTATCTATTTATCCTTAAGTATTATCATCAGGGCTACGATATATAGCAATAATAAATAATAGTTAAAAAAACCAAAACAACACGCTTTATTAGAAAACCAAACTAAAAAATGAAAAATAATTTTAATTTCCAACACGCTTGGGATACAATTAAAGTGGTCAACAAAAAAAAATCATCTCCAACACATATAGAATAAAACTAGAGTTATCAACAAAAAGAAAATAATTTTACCATCAAAAGCGTGGGGTGCTCTATATCAATTAATATATTTGATAATAAACAGATATTGGTAAAAGTAAAGTCTCTAAGAAGAAAACGTAAAAACCATAAAAAGCACCCCATGCTTTTGATGGTAAAATTATTATTTTTTTTCTGTAGATAACTCTTAAGTTTTATTCTAGATGTGTTGGAGATGATTTTTTGTTGACCACTTTAATCGTACCCCAAGTGTGTTGGAAATTAAAATTAATTATTTTTTTTATTTTTTACTTCAGTTTTCTAATAAAGCATGTTGTTTTAGTTTTTTAAACTATTATTTTTTAAATTTTTTAGTTTGGTTTTCTAATAAAGCGTGTTGTTTAGTTTTTTAAACTATTATTTATTTTTTTCAATTTTTAGTTTGATTGTCATAAATCAGAATCCCATGAAAATTTAATTGCTCTTCTAAAAAAATCCTCCGGGCCGGATTTGAATCAGCGACCTATGGATTACTAAAATTATATACCACTACAGTCCACCGCTCTACCAACTGAGCTCTTACAACGATTGACTAAAAGTCGATAAGTCTGCAACCTATTATACAGGTTTTTATTTATTTTTTATTTTCTGATGATTGTGGCCAGGATTTTAGAAAAAAAGAAGATATTATTGTATTGCCATTGGTCCTTTACAAGTATACGAAGTTTCAAGGTGATCCAATGTTTTTAAGTGGGTGAAAATCGTGTTCAAAGATTCCGTTACATAGATACAGGTCAAGCTAATATAAAGCGTGTAAAAATGGCTAAATATGTTATATATGGATTAAAGAATATCAAAATATGGAGTAATATACGTACTAATTTTTTTAAAGAAATGGTGGAATCATTTTCAAGCATTACAAACAATTACTTTAATATCTGTTGATATTGCTTCAATTCGGAAAAATCACTTCCATTCCGGTACCATACAATCGTAATTTTACAAATCGCAATTTATGATCTGGTGACTCTTAACTATTTACTATACCGAATATATTGTATTAAGCCACACTGAAAATTCATCCGAAACTCATACAAAACCGTTGGTAGTTCATGAACTACTGAACAGAATATGTTAAGCTAAATATTTAACCCTGTGACCTAGAACAGTGGGTGTGCTAATTGCTTGGTTCAGACTTGCTGAGGTCAGTTACAAGAAATTCAATTGTCGCAGAAGATTGACGAGGCGGAGGCATAACAATAAAGAATAAATGTGCATACTACTTTTTTTTTTAATTCTAGCTTTGAAATACAGATGCTAGCAAAATAAATGTTAATAAACGATTATTATCTGACAATAAAATCTTTGAAACCATAAAATATGGAACATTTAAAATTGCTCGTAATCGTTTAGTTATGTAAATACTATTTTTTTTTCTGGAAGATGTAAAGTATGTAGTATACCCTGGAATATGGATAAACATGAAAAAAAAAGTGTCCTAAACCACTCCCAATATACTAAGTTGTAAACATATAACAAAATTTAAACAAATATGCATTTATATAGAAATCCTAGCCCTGGATATCACATTCATTATCATAACCTAGACCCAATACAAAGGCGTAGGTCTCGTTCTTTTTGTTTATCTTTCAGGGTACATTTATACATTGGGATTATTCAGAATCCCTATTGCTGACTGTCAAATGTCTAAGATGTTCACAAATTTTAATTATACAATGAAATGTTGGTTTTGATGAAATGGGTTTGTTAATTGAATTCAAATCCACAATTTACTTTGACGACTGAGGAAAATCGGGATAAAACCTCACCCAGTTTGGTAGACATCATGATTTGAACCCAAGTTTTCCCGAATACTAGTCTCAAACCGCTATCGCCTGAGCCAACTCGCTTTGAACCGGCGCCGTTTATTTGGGTTTCAAGTGTATTCATATTTAGTATAAAGTAGTGATCTCATTTTCTCATGCATTTCCTGCTTCATTGAGAACAAATTGAGTTGCACATGCTCAGAGTTTTGCAATCTGTCCACACGTGTGGGCTGGCGTTAGCAGTTTTGCAACTACATAGTACAATATTTTTCTCTACAGTTCATTCGCTTTTAACAGAGAGAACTGATCAACTTCAATGTTTTTACGTATATTCAATGCAAACGTTAAAATACCTATCTTACAATAACACAATAGAAGCCGCTTCATTATTTCTATATGGGGAAATAATATGACTGTGAAACAGTCAAGATAAGAAATCAAACTGATCATAATAAAGTATTCATAAACTTTTTTATTTTATGAGGTAAAATTTGATTATCAAAGACAGATGAACGGACATGCGAAGGCTACAGCGATTAGCTACTTCATCTTTATAGGAAACCAGATTTATTAATTATTAAGAACAGTTAAGTCTCGTAGACTGTGATGTGCAGAACATGCAGCACGAATGGGGAATGAAAGAGGGACATAGAAGATTCTGGTAGGAAAACTAGAGGGTAAGCGTCAGTCGATAGACCAAGAACGAGGTGTGTGAATAATATTAAACATGATTTGAGAGAAGTATATTATACAGGGGATTATTGGAAAACATTAGATAGGGATGTATGGAGAGCTTATGTCTCGCGACCATGGACCTACAGGTTCGATATTGCCCCCTGAGTTGTTATAATTTTATTTCGAATATTTCAAAATTGTAATTATTAAGAAATTATAATAGCAGGTAGAAATGTTTAGGAAGGAACGAAATAAATACATTCATACCTATTATTTATGACAAAATTATAAAGTTTTTATACAATCAATTATCTATAAAATTCCTTAAATTTTATTTCGAAAATGCGATCTTACGACAAATATTATACCCCAGAAGGGATCTGCATAATACCTTCAAACTTTAAAATAGATTTTCTTCCTTTCTTTGTTAATAATAATATTAAACTGTATTCGCAGTGTACATGGATTAGGCTGGGTATGCCGTAGCGTAGTTGGTTAAGGCAATACGCTACAAGGGGGAAGGTCAAGGATTTGAGACCCGGTGAGGTCAGGGTTTTTAAACTTGCCTAAACCCCCCTCTAGCGGTTCTGGAGTCGACTCAGTCTCTAATGGACGTATATTCTGAAGGTAAAGGCAGCCGTCACATCCGGCAGACACCAAGTGACGACTGTCTAAACAGGTGAGAGCCAGTGAGGTTAGGATTTTACTAAACCTTCTGGTGGCATCATAGTCCTCAAGTCGACACAAACTCTAACGGAAATGAGTACCAGAGGCTTGTTCTGGGGGTCACGCAGGACTGAAAATCTGGCTGACAAGTGCCAATTATCTAAGAAAGGTGGGAGCCTTAATCTCCTTCGACCCAAAGGACCTTTTAAGGCCTGTACTGGAATCTCTTTACCATTACCTAAAATTTTAGGTATTTATACGAAAAGAAGGCCTATATACATTATTAAGCATATTACGTGATTCATAAATATCTTCGTAATTTAATTTCGAATTCTGAAAGCGTCCAATAATAGGCCTATCTAATAAAACATGGGAGAGGGAATTCCAAGATTTCGCAACCGAAACCGTGAAAGATGAGTATAAAACAATTATATATATACTGTCTCGTAAGTAATGTCCTTGTTTTAAACAAAATGTTATGTATTCTGACAAGAAATTAAACCACTCTTCAAAGTAGTGACAATCGGATTCTATGGCCTTGGGTGATTTTTCAGCGAGCTTTATTAACCGCGACGGTACCACTCTTTGGTTTTTGATGCAAATAATTCATTGAGATCACTTCCATAGTTTCAATGTTTCCGAAATTTCATGCAAGAAGTGGGAAAAAGGGCAATGGATCGAAACAGATGGTAATCTGAAGGGGGGCAAGATCAAGCTATATAGGCCTATGCTGTGTATGGTTGTAGTTGATTCCTCCCAATTCTCGAATTTTTGTCATAGTTGTTCGTGCAGTAGTTCGAGTTTAAATTCGCTACCCACCAGACACACATTACAATAAAACCGACAATACTTATGAGACAAAGTAATAAATCTAAACTGTATGAAAACACTGGAAGACCTAAACAATGCGAACCAATCAAATCTACCTTGAAATTAAGGAACGAGTTCATAAGAAACTACGTAATCCTTTCATCATCATGATCAAATATTTTTGATACAGCATCCAAGACTTTAGTTTCATCCGATGGAAGCTGTGGTCCGTATTTGTATGTCCTGAAAAATCCATCGGCCTGGTTTAAACCCGTGAACAACAGATCTGGAGACGAGCATGAGGGACAAATGAACACTGAGTTGTGAAATATAGTTGTCCCTCCTTCCAACTTGACAATACACAGGTGCACAGGTAAAAGGAACTTAATGTATTGTGTTCAACCGGTCCGGTTTCCTTTCGCGATCGAGGGGAGCAAATTATAAGTTCTTCCCCCATTGTAAAGTCTTTTCTCACATCTAGTGAAGCTGCCTTATTTTTTTCCGCAAGTCCAGATGTTTCAATACGTTCCAGTAACGACGTATCCAAGAAAAAATGTAACATGCAGTAATATTATGATCGACTTTAACCCTTAAATTCGTAATGTATCCTTTTGGATACATTGGATGGTTCAATTAATTTAATATTTTAAGTAAATCAGAAGAAAACGAACAAAAAGAAACCACTTAAATATGGGTCTAATTATGCAATATACCTAATAATAACAGTTACACAAGATTCCATTTTCACTGCGGTCCGCCACATTCAAATAACTAACTGAAAAAAAATGTATTTTGCCAATTTAACGATTAAGTACACTTCATCACTATAACGAGTGCATTTAGTAAATAAATATCTACATTTTTCAATTAAATGCCAACATAAACTAGGAAATTCTCACGAATGTAATATTGAAATTAAAGTACTCAGACTTGCCATCCGCATCCAATAGTTCATAGGCCTACAACTAAAGAGAAAAAAAATATGCCTGAACCGGTATTTGAACCCAGGATCTCCAGCTTTTGCGCACTGGCACTATATCTTTCTGCTACCCAGGCATCCATGAACAGACATGTATTTTTTCTCATTTTAAAAGTAGCCCATTGTGTGAACACTATTTACATTACAGCAAGAGCTGCTACACCAAGAAGGCATGACGTGCCATATTAGCTAATTATGAATGAAAATTTTCTCTTTAGTTATATTAACTATTGCATGTGGATGGCAAGCCTGATTACTTTAATTTCAATATTATATTTGTAATTAGTTAATATAACACGGAAATAAATCTTCACTACAACGAGTACATGGGGTTTTAAAGTGAGAAAAATTAATGACTGTTCAGGAATGCCTTGGTAGCTCAAAGGTAGAGTGCGAGCGCGCAAAGCTGGAAATCCTGGGTTCAAATCCTGGTTCACATATGTTTTCACTTTAGTTGTATTAGGAAATTCTTGTCATTATTCAGTTCAGTGTCTCCCATTTTCTCGGCAATTGCCAAAATTTTAAATAAAGATCACAATTCAGAAAAAAATTATGTTGCTTATGATTATATATATATATATATATATATTATAAATTTTTGCGGATATAAATATGATTAAGAAAGTGTTTGATAAACCATAGAAACCTTTTTAATCATATATATATATATATATATATATAATTGCATTACCTTTATTATTATATAATTTGTATAGGGTGGATTACTGAATGTTTAATTTTATTTATGCAACCCAGAGAGTAATATATTGACTTAGGCTTTCACGGTCGGAGTTAGTGTGATCTTGAAAAATATCTTCAAGATCACTAGAGCGTAATATTCGTTTTATTGTACATAGTATTTCAAATAAATATTAGTATATTTATTTCAAATAGATATTAGTATATTTATTTAAATCCCTTGTTACAAAAATAGTGTACTCATATGGTAGTTAAGAACTTACAGAACCCAATATTAATCTGAGTAATCGTATGTTTGTTTAATTCTATGGACCCAGTTATATTAGCGAATTCAGTTTATGTGCATTAATTTTTATCATATTGACAATAATGGGATAAATAAAGATTAATCTATCTGACAACATTTATGACACGACAGCTCCAAAGAATAAGGCCGAATGAAGTGGTTGTCGCTGGCTACCATAAGACGGTAACTACAGAGAATCACGTAAAAGTCACTCAACCCTAGTTTATTTTTTTAATCAGAGTTTATAATTTACAAGATAATTTATGTCATTTTAATAACGTACTTATTCTCGTTTTATTTAGTTTTCATAAATACTATCGGCTTTCGCTACTTCTCATATCAAGCAGCTCCTCACCTTGATATAATATAAAAATCCAGACTGTGGTGACACTTACATACAACTGTTTCAAGCTACGAAACTGTGAATTTTTTTTCAGGAAAGAGAATAAATATACACCAAGAGTACGAGTAAATATCAAACAAGGTTAACTGGACAAAGATATGTGATGATTCAACATTTCCACCTCGTGTGGGAAGAGAAAAACATACAATTGGTCAGAGTCCACACGGTCAAAAAAAATTATATAAACACGGATCGTTGCCTGTCTTCTTCAACTTCCAATATCATGGACCTCTTTTTTTTCTCTCTGATTAATTCTCTCTATGACTTATAGAACCAGTAGGAACAATTCCGAATTCAATAAGGTCCTTCATTGATCCTAGGCCTAAGCCAACAGAATCCAGTTCATATCTACGATATCCAGTTATTTAAGAACCAACCGAATATTATCTTTCCATATAAACCTGATGGTCTTTTCCCAATAGTTTCCCAATAAAAAAATTGAAAGAATTTATACTGGAGCTACATCATCTGCCGATTTTAGTTCCCTAGGCTTAATAACACTGACAATATTAGGATAACGATAATAATAATAATAATAGACCATAGGCTGATTAATGTCTTTGACATCGTCCGATTCCTAATTTTGTCGATCCATCCAATCTCCTGGTTGTAGACGCTTCTCCTTCACGTATAAATATACTGCCTGACTCCAGGAGGTTTTAGGTCTTCCTATGCCTCGTCTTCTCTCAGGTTTCCATTCCAAAACACATTTTGGTAGCCGATCCTCTTCCATTCACTAAACACGTCCGTGCCATCTTAATTGCTGAGTTTTAATATAATCTGAAATAGTGTCTTCAATCTTCATTTTCTCCCTTATAACTGAGTTTCTAATTTTTTCTTCTTGAAATTCTTGCTGCCCTTCGTACAAAATCCATTTCCGTTGCCAAAAGATACTTATTTGTTTTTTGTTGTTAATGGCCAAATTTCTGCTCCGTAAGTAATGATGCTTTTAATAGGCCTAATTGTATGATATATATTAATTTTATTTTATTACTTATATTTTTATCCCACAATATTCCACTTAGGCAAGCAATTGCAAAAATTCCTTTATTATTTCTATTTCCTCTTCATAACTTCCATTTTTATTAATTTTAATTCCTAAATATGTGATATCACATAATAATAATAATAATAATAATAATAATAATAATAATAATATAATTTACAGAGACCTCATTTTAAAGGTTTCTCCATTCCCCATTCACATCCCTTACAGAACCAAACATATCCATCCATCCATAGTAATTCTGCCCGAGGGCAGGTCTTTTAATGCTACGCTTTGCAGCTTATTGCATTATAATGCTATTTTCGAATATTTTACCTTATTCTCTCCCATTAATTTACTTACATATGTATTGACTTTATGGTCCTTTGTGTCTAGCCATAGCATCTGCTTTGTTAGGAGTTTAAGGACCAGGCTGATTTAGTTACGCTTATTTCCTCACATAGGCCTACGTGACGGGTGACATATGGTTGGCACACCGACCAAATTAGACATCTAGTAGGCATCTAAGGTATTACTTGGAATAAAAGGTCGGCGAATTTTGCTTAGAGGCCTCTTTTTTCATGCTTAAGGTTATTTTACGAGTCTGGACATCTACAACGAATAATAGTTTAAGACGTTACCGATTACTAATTTATCTTCAAATGTAACGCAAATGTTTATTGTCAGAGGAACTTCTTTCGGTGCGCTGGCCATCGGATATAAAAATTACTTTCAGTTGGTTAATAACATGGATCGCTAGAGGACCTTAATGAATATTCCACCAAACAACGGGTTCTATAAACCTTGAGTTACTTAGATTATAACATTATAACTTAAACATTTTACAACCTCAGAAATATTTAACAAATTTTATACACTTCCTTCCTCAAAACCCTCCCACAACCGCACGTCATAGATAAGCATATAAAATGAAGACAAGGAAACTCATATTCTCAGAAGAACACACACACACACACACACACACACACACACACACACATATATATATATATATATATATATATATATATACACACAATTTTATCATTGTCATTTTCGATGATACTAAGTAGGATGGATGAAGATATGCAAATATTTCATATATTAAATGTAAAATTGGTACCTGGTAAGTCAGTCGTCCTCAATTAAATTAGTATACTTCATCACGTGATTCCAATACGTAAATATTTTTCAAAAACATTTTCATGAGAACAACCTCATAGCTTATTTCTTCGGAATTCTCTAAAATAGGACTAAATAGATTTGGTATAGATGAGGCCTACATGGACGATCAAATTCTACCAGGATCTCTTATTGGAGATGACCAAATTTATAATGTTATTGTAACAGCTCATATAAAACAAATATGAAATAAAAATTGACTTCTTCACCATTTCCTTGTATATTTCGGCAACAGGGAAATCAATATTCAATGTGGTAAAATTTTACTTCCATTGGAAACATGTTCAAAAAGCTAAAGAAAATTATCATAAAGCAAATATATATTTAATAATGCGAAATTCTTAGAAGGCCCTTGGTCTAGCATCTGGTTGCGCGGGAGGAATCGAGAATCAATATAGTAAAATTGAACATGTTCAAAAAATAAAGAAAACGCGTAACGAGGAAGATCTTGGATCAAATTCCATCTCTGGTGCAATTTTTTTCTGAAGTTCCTTTTATAATAATTTTGAACTCTTATAAGGACAAAGGATATGCAGTTGAACCATTTTGTTCACCCCCTTTTCTGGCTATTAAGAATATAGAGATAAGAAACACTTGCAATTCTTATCTTTACTGAAATAAACTTCGCCAGTATTGGATTTCTTGCAATACATAAAAAAAAAAACTTATACTAATGGATTACATGAAATTGCGTTCTATAGTTCAGCGAACTTTGGTTTTCCAAAATGAAATGGAAATAACTCGAATGTAATATTTGCAGAGGACACTTTCATTGTCTACCTGGTTGGCCTAGTGGTTACCATAATCGCCTTGTGAACTATGTTGTTAAAGCGTCTATAAAGTAAACGCTCTACTCAATTATGGATGAGATGAGACGAAGTCCTATTTTATGAATATCTGTTATACAACCTACAAGGATTCCGGTTGGCCAGGCCTGTCGCACTATGAAATAAAATTGAACAAAATGGATGATTCTAGATGAGAGAAATTATTCAATTAAGTGTCTGATAAAAGAAAATAGACGGAGGGATCCTGAGAAAAACCTTCCTTGACTTTGATTCGTCCACTAGAAAAAACACAGAGTAACTGATACAAGTGTACGCGAGATCGGTCAAGAGTGCCGCGATACACGGTGAAACAGGCCTGTTAATAAGTGCACACTAGGTGTGAAAAGACGCCCTTTGAAAGTAAGAAATTGCTACTCACTTGTCAGTTGGGTTGTTTCATTGGGAGTGCACCAGTGTACGGGTAGGAGGGGCCTTTTCACACCTATAGTCCAGTTCTGGTAGCTGTAGCCGTTCTTGGTAAATCCTAAGTCAAGTGGCAGGAGGGAACACTGCCGAGTGGGGGGAGGGAAGTATTAGCCATGCAAAAAAACATTTTATTATTATTATTATTATTATTAATATTAATAAAATAAATTGTTCTAAAAACAACACTATTCTATAATGAACACTCCAAACATAAATGAGAAAACAAATATTCATTAAAAAAACAACGAACTAGTAGATAAAAAAATTCAACGTGTGGTAATATGTTTTCAAAAGTGAGTGTAGTTGCTGGCAGTACCTGCAACTCGTCCTCCCCTCTTTGCGCACCATACAACACAGACCCTCAAAAAGCGCCTACAGAAGCCAGAACTGAACTAAGTGAGCACTTATTAGCAGTCCTGCTGTGGAGGAATGTTAAAATATCAGCAAACTAAACATTTCCGCCCTGGGCGGATAGATGGCGTTATTGTAGTCTTTATAATTTATGCACCACATCAACAGACCACTGTACGTAGATGATGTATTCTTGTACTGTGTACAGTGACGAGTATGTGTAGTGTAACGTGTGCTGTATGAGGAATGATGACGAAGAGAAGGGAGAAGTTGATACCCGGTGCCGGCACATAGCCTACTCCTATCGAAAAGCACCAAGATGTGCCGTCAGGTTTAACGTCCCTATCCGATGGACGAATCCCTATCAACAGTACCATATGGCTTCCCAATATTAAGTACTGTGGAGGGATTTGCAATGTAATGCAGGAATCTGGTACACAATCTAGCGATTAAAAATTGTACACCATCACCTCTCTGATTCCGGGATTGAAAAAAATATTAATTTAATGTAGTTAATTTTACAGCTAAAATTTAAACCTCACTAGGTATAGAACCCGGCCCTGCTAGTCATGAAGCAGGCATCCTTCCACCTAAGTCTGCACGGCGAATATTTTAATTACAAGTAAACATTAAGAAAACATTTAAAAACATTAAATTAATACCTCGTGATTTTGTGTGACGAAAAATCTTCGGAACCATTGATCTTGCTGAAAAGAGCGAAAAGGAGAAGTCCACCTAAAAGATGGATCGACAGCGTCTGAATATCGTCCGAGGAAGAGGCATGAAAAGGAAAATAAAAAGGATCTGTATCCTACATCAAAAGAGGAAAAATAAGAAAAAGGATCTTGGTAATAAAATTCCAACCCAGTATTTGCCTTGACTGAGGAAGCCCAGTAAAAAAAAGCCTAATTAGTTTGTTGACGCCGAAATTTGAACCTGGGACTCCAGAATAAAAGAGTCAAAACTCTACTATCTAAGCAACTCTATGGATACAATATTATTGCTAAGTTTTGGTTCAATCTAGTGGTATAAACGAGTAAATAATTTCAATTAAACGGGGTCAAAGAACTTGTTATGTCCGTGCAGTATTAGATATAAGATTTCAACTCATACGACATAAAACAACAACAAAAAATGTATATAGCAGCAAAGTCTCTGGTTAATGACCGCTTTCTTTATTTTCATATGGAAAAGTACACCACCATGGTACTTAAAACCGAGACATTCTTCTGTAACAGTGGCACGTTCATTTTTTTACTTACATTTTATTTTGATACGTCTAAACATCACATCACGTCTAGGACCATTGAGGCTCTGTCTACTGTGGGTATTCATATGTATGTTTTGTCTATTGTTGCCTGTATTTATGTGACTTGTACAAAATCATTAGTCGGCCGCGTTGGTCTAGTGGATATGTTCCTTGCCTCTGGTCCCGAAGGTCGTGGGTTCATACCCAGACGTGGCCGATGGATTTTTTAAGATAGAAAAATCCAAGGTACAAGTCCTCCGGGAGGGACTTTAAGCCTTGGGTCCCGAGACTGAAGATTTTCAGGCTCGTAAAAGAACCACAAGTCTGAATAAAAAGGCATCTGTGCAAAATTTACCGAACGTTCCCATCCTAGCAAAACCTTGGTATTCTAGATGTCACTATGAGGGAGGAATGCTCACCCCGGACCACTCAATGACATCTATACGAAAAAAAATAGTATGGTTGAATTTCTCCCCTGTAGGGGAAAAACGCCTAAGTCTCATTGAGGGACACAAGGACATACTGCTGCTACTACTACTACAAATTTTATTTTGAAACGGTTCAACATCTTTGGTCACATCACGTCTAGGATCATTGGGTTGTATCAGTAGACTGTGTAGATAGGTTATGTCTACTGTGTGTATTCATATGTGGGTTTTGTCTATTGTAGCCTGTATTTATGTGACTTGTTCAAAATCATTGAATATTCATTTTAGCGAACTGGCTTAAGCGATGGCCTTTAAGACTTGCAATCGGTTTCAAACACCAGTGCCGACCACCTGAAGATTTTTTCATGGTTTCCCTCAATAGTCAAAGCAAATGCTGGGTTGGAATTTCATTACTACAGTCAGATTCAAACCAGGAAGTTGCTGTGTGTTTAGAATAGTGAACTGGGTTGCCATTTTAACAGTATTTTCTTGAGAGAAATCCTTGTATAAAACTGCAGATTGCAACACAGCAGGTACATAGTTGTAAGTTGTAGTCGTCCAAGCCACCCCCTCTTAAAGAAAAAAACAGTTACCACTTGTCACTGGGCTCGTGCAGTTTTGTATTATCCTGTGTGAAAGTGTCGACTCTCATATTTACTATAAAACTAATTTGCATGCCGTAAAAAAACTATTTTTTTTAAATGTATAGTATATACATAGAGTTGGAGAAAGTACTGCTAACATTGCCCCTCCACCCCTCCCTAAACAAACAAATACCGTTATTATGAGTTTGGCAACATCTACTCTCTGTACGTAGGGGGACACTGGCATAGCCCATAAGGTCAGTAGTAACTTCCTGGGTTGAATTGGAGAGTAGGACCAATTTAATCATATTCTCCATTTCATAAAACTCCTCAACTCGTGTCCGACTCAGGGTCGGGTCGAGGGTTGAGATGCGATGAAACCCCTTAACTGAAAGCCTGTGAATAAAAGTAGGCCTATGACGGGCGAACATGTCCAACGCACCATAATAGGGGCAGATGAAACGAAATGATTGAGATGAGAAATGGTGGAATGAAATTTGTGGAGGGGAAAACGGGAGAAACCACGAGAAGAACCTGCCCAGATTACGTTTCTTCTACCACGAAATCCATCTGGAGTAACTGAGACCCCAGCGGTGAGAGGCGAGCGTCTAATAGCCTACGCCTCGGGATCGCCAGTATCACAATAAATAAATGCATAAATAAAAATAATAGATAAATAAACAGACGCTAAATGACCTTGGATGTTAAAAGACGATATGGATCCAACTCAGCATTTATCTTAACAGAAGGAAACACGAAAAATTACTGCTTATATGTCGATCTGTGCTTCAGTTTATACAGTATACCGGTATATATATATATATATATATATATATATATATACATTATTGTATGATCATATGGTCAAAATTAGGATATTTTCGAATTTAGAAAACATTAATGAAGGGATTTTCGCACCACACAATCCCATAAACTACTAAACAAACCACAAAAATGTTTGTAAATATTGTATTTAGTAAAAATGAAATATGTTAAACAAAGATGACTCCATTTTGAAAATGACTCAAACCTATAAAAACTATGGTTACCATGCAGTTGGCTCAAATCCAAGGACCGACCAACATGACTGATGTTTTCTCCTTGTTTTTCCTCAGTTGAGAAGTCAAATGCTGGGTTGGAATTTCATTACGGAACCAATTTCGTCATATTCATCTTTTCAGAGTATCATTACAAAAATACTGTAAATAAATACGTAAATAGACGTGATATGATCTTAGATTGTTAAAAAGTTTATAAATAAGTAATACAAATATACCAGTAGTTATTGATTGAACAGCAATGAGAATCGTTGACTTGAACCACTGAAAACAACGGAGTATTCCACTCAATTAACAAGCTTCAGGTTGGTCGGCTCCGGGATTTGAACTTGCAACTTCCCTATAACAGTGAGCTATACTATCTTTATGAGAAACCATATATAATAAGAACTGTTAAGTCACGTAGACTGCGATGGACTGGACACGTGACACGGGTGGGGAATGAAAGAGGGAGAATGGAAGCTTCTTGTAGAAAAACCAGAGGGAAAACGTCCAGTTGGTAGCCCAAGAATGAGGTGGGAAAATAATATAACCATGATTTGAGGGAGGTAAATTATAAGGGGATGATTGGAAAACATTAGTTCAGGATGTGGATGTATGGAGAGCGTATGTCCGCTCGACAATTAACCTACGGGTTCGATAGAGCCAGTGACTTTAACTTCCCCCAATACAAGTTGCAGACGCTCGTTGGATACATTCAAGATTTATTTCATCGTAAGATGATCATAATATACTGAAAGAAATGGTTAAGACTGTAGCCCTCAAGTACAGAATTTTGGTGTGTGCAAAAATGTATTAGAATATTACTTTGCAGTGAGAACAAGTATTGATCTGATTTTTACAAGTGAAGTGAAACAACTTTTTTCTTTAGTATTTTCAATAGAATATGGTGAATTAATCTTAACTTCATCAGGTAAAATGATCCACTATTATTATACGATCCCTATAATATTGTCAATTCCCTCGACTACGTTTAGTTCATTCTCTTTTTAAGTTAATTTGTGTTAAAACAGATCATGATATCACAAAATACCAACAACAAAAAGTTGTTTATTTCATGTCTCCTATGTAACGTAAGTAGTAAACCCTATATTCGTGTCTAGCGTAATGCCAGGTCCAGGGTTAAGATGAGATTGCGCCTCGGAGACTCTATTCACGTCTTCTTAATACTGCGTGAAAATCAAACCAATAATCGCCACAATTTTAAAGTTATGCACCAATGCATTTATGTACAATTTGTTTTTTCTGAGAAAAACATAGATGTGGCCCAAAATATGAAGAAATTTGATTGTATTTACCACAAGGAATTCATACTTAGTTTTTACCGCTGTAATCTAGGGATAACGTCATGTCACGTACGCAGCGGGCCCAGATTCAATCCATGTCGGGACAAATTTCGTGGGTGAGGTTTTTTCCTCATCTGTAAGACAAATGTCCAGAAACTTCAAAGCCAAATGGTTCCCTAACTTCATCTAGTCATCACAATCATCCATATCATATTCGCCTTGTTTAGTACGAATGTATGAGTGAATGCTATGTCTTGTTTTAAAAATTTGTGTTGTCTAGGAGATGACCCTGATACTGTGTTGTTCACTTATCCGGGGAGGTCCACTATGTACTTGTGTGGTCATCTGTATATTAATATCTATATATTAATACGTGAAGGGAAAACTTTGTACCCCTTTTTAAGCAGATTTTGCGCACAGAGGAGTGTGATATTTGGCATGATTAAAGTTCATATAGAGGAGTGCAGAAAAATAAAATTTATGTATAATATGTGTTACAAATAAATTAAATTAAACAAAAAAATAAATTATCTCTAAGGAATTTATGTGTATTGCTCATTCGAGTACTTATTAATTTCTTTACGTTCATACTGAAATTGTATTGTAAAAAGAAAAATGTGCAGCAGCAATGTGAATTGACTTACTCTCGCGTATTTATTATTAGTGATTTATGAAGGAGAAACATCTACAACCAGGAGATTGGATGGACCGACAAAATTGGCTATTAGGAATCGGACGATGTCAAAGACATTAATCAACCGATGATTATCTATTATTAGTGATTTAAAAAAAGTGAGTACACTTTATTATTTAAATTTAAATTAAACCCTGTCTAATCTTTGTTTCAGAAATTTCATTACATTTTTTTATATTTACATATTCACACCTACTTCCATTATGCCTCGACACAGAACATTGGCGAGTCGGAGTGAAAGATAAAGATGAAAGGATATATATTCCCATATACACATAATAATAGGCCAAAAGCAAATTTAAATAGTATAAATAGTATACAAATGTCAAATGACGCATTATTTTTAAATATGGCTTAGCCAAGCTATACCACATATTTCCTATCGTTCGTATTTTAAAAATAAATTTAAAAAATACTGCATAATGACGTATTTGTGACATACTTAAAAATTTAATGAATTGTGGTCGACCACTAATAAAAATAAATACTCGTATGTGATTCAGAATTTCAAATCTTCTCCTGACAGGACGTGCCCCTGTAAGACCCTAGTGGCGTGGGACACACAAAAGTACATGCAAGGGAGAGGTTAAACTAAGATAAAGAATGAAAGAGAGAGAGGTTGTTCATTCTTAAAATATGCGCACTTCTACCATTAAAAGCACATATGACGAAGATATGTTGATGGGTAATAGCGCCTGTCTGCCACAATACAAGTGCATGTAGGAGAGCTTTATGATGAATGACGATTTCACATAGAAATGATATTAAGGAGCGCTTAGCGTCAAGACAAGTATGGAGTCGCTATATCATTTCGTCACATCATTTTAGAGTTGTAATAAAAGTCACAGTTACGCCATCGCTGAGAAATGCGCTTTCACATTAATGTTAATCGAAAATTATATTTTTTACAGAATCTCGAGATGACCTGGGATATTAAAACAAGTTTCCATTAGAATGCTTTACGGTAATGTGAACATTTATACTCGACGTATTAAAAATAATGGTATTGTAGTATGATGTCAGAAGGCTATAATGCACGAGATTCAACTTCTTTTAATGCGACAATGAACTACGATATTAACTAGCTACTAACTAGCTCATTAACCCAATGACACTGCCGAACCCGTAGGTTCATGGCCGCGCGGACACAAATTCTCCATACATCCCTATCCTGAGGTAATGTTTACCAATAATCCCCTGTATAATTTACCTCCCTCCAATCATGATTAAAGTTATTCTTCCACTTCATTCTTGGCCTACCTACTGGTTTTTTTTTCACGGAGTTTCCATGCCTCTTTTTCTTTCCCCATTCATGCCACATTACCTACCCATCGCAATATACGAGACTTACATCTGGCTTCCCTTAAATATCATGTAACTCATTGTTAGGTAGTACTATACAGCCATCTGTTTGTTCGTCTCACTTTGGTCCAAAAAAATCCTAAGAACTAGGTACTTTCTCCTCCCTTAAAATAAGAGTCTATGTTTCGCATCTATATAAGTGGGAGAATAATAATAGTTTTATATTATATTTTTTCAGTTTAACTTTTTCTGAGAGAAGTGCAATGAAGTATTAGCCATTACATTTTATGACCATTTATTTAAAAATTTATGTTCGATTTATTTACCTACTTCTGTTTTATAGTTTTCTTATCCAGCCATCATCTTTATGATACTTAAATGTTCTGCAAACGACTTTCGTCTCTTATGCTTCATTTATCATCTAGCTTTCATGGATTTGTCTTATTGATCTGTGCCGGTCTCAATGGAGACTCTTTATGGGACATCCTCGCTGTCTCTTTCCTATTGGTTTATATATATTTTACAGAATATTTCGAAACTGTCTTTTTTCATCTTGTAGTTATTTAGACAGTCGGCCGCGGTGGACTAGTGGTTATGCTCCTTGCCTCTGGTCCCGAGGGTCGCGGGTTCAAACCCGGCCAGGGTCGATGGATTTTTTAGGACGGAAAAATCCAAGGAGCAAGTCCTTCGGGAGGAACTTTAAGCTGTGGGTCCCGAGTCTGAAGATTTTCAGCGTCGTAAAAAATCCTTAAGCCTGAATGAAAAGGCCTCTAAGCAAAATTTACCGAATTTTCCCGTCCTAGTACTACCTTGGTTTCCTAGATGTCAGTATGAGGCGGAACGCTGACCACGGACCACTCAAAAAATGACATCTATACGAAAACAAGTGTAACTAAACTAGTATGGTTCAAATTCTTCCCTGTAGGGGGAGAGCGCCTAAATCTCTGTAAAGGGAAAACATAGGCTTACAATACAAAGTTATTTAGACTTATACGTTTCTATTTTTTTCATGAATTAAGATATTTTCAACTCTTCTGCTATTTCTATGTTAGTTTTGTGAAACTGTTTTTTATGTTTCTCATTTCTGCTACTCATATTTTTTTTTAAAAAGTCTGTTGATTTAATGGTTCAAGATTTCCAACCGTGGAGAATAGTAGGAGGAGCTATGGTACTGTATATTTGAGCCTGGTTTTCTAAGTTGACTTCGATATTTATCATATTTTTATTTATAAAGCCGTTTAAATTATCGCTAACATATTTTTCTCATCCGTATGAAATTGTTTTCTACTTCTTTTTTTTTTTTTAGATATATGAATGTGTTTACTTGAACAATTATTATATTATTAACAATATATATATATATATATATATATATATATATATATATATATATATATATATAATGCTTCATAAATATAAATATGGCTCTAGTGAAAATAAATGAAATATTTAAAATAGTGAAGCTAAAATTGTCTATAAATATGGACTTTGAAGAAATTTTTTAATTAAAATAGAATATCAATTTTTTTCACATTAATTATACCATAATTATTCTAAAATACAGGTTATATTTTCTTATTTCTGTGAATTATAACAATTTCAGCAATTTTTATAACATACAACACAAAAGACATGTATTTTGGATTTCAGGGCATAGATGCTCATTCATCTGGGAAAAATAAACTGAACTAATTCACTCAACAGTTCATGGAACTCAACTTCCTAATCACATATTCTTCGCAAGGGGTTTCACAATAAAAATTTTGAAAGCATGTCTAGTGCCACCCAGAAACCCCACTTGATCTGACCGTCTCAATATCCCTGGCTTTACAATCCTGATAATATTTGGAGTTCCTCATTGTGCAACTTCCACCATACTCCATTTTAATACGTTGTGGGACCAAAAATTAGTCTTAGGATCCTATTTTCGAATACTTTTAGCTTGTTATTTTTCTCCTTAATGTAAATCTAAAGATACCTGATTCACACCACAGAGCATCGTACAACATGCAAGATTATAGTTTTATATACATGTTGTACTGTATATAATTTAAAGTGATTTAAAATCCTGCATATAAAAAGTAAAATACATGAAAAGTATAGGTAAAAGATTATGTTCGTTACGATGGAATAACCCATATGTTATAGAGAGGAGCTTGTAAACCGTTGTGAGTTATCTGATTAGCAAGCAGATGGGTGTGCCAGTTATTACGTAGCTTCTGTAAACATCCACAATGTCAGGCTTCGTGTATTTTATGGCATAATTTAAGGCAGACTATCGTACTTTATTAAAAACAACACGCAACTAAAATAAATTAGCAAGATATTCTTTAGGAGACAATGGCAATGTAATCACTAGGATAATTAAGTCAATCTCCCAAGCAACGTACTAAATCTGGGGCTCACTAATCAAGGTCTAGGGCACGTATGCCTGATGGGCGGATTTCTGGTCTACTGACTTGAATCAAACATACTTTATTGAATATAATTCCTAAGCTACGGTCTTGCTAGTGTGTTCGGTGAGATCAGAATGGTTCCTAGCCAAATCCACTCTCCTCGTCATCACATGGAGGTCTTCCCTGAGATGTCAAGAGAGAGTTATTTGCGGAAAGCCGTTTGCTGTAAGGACCGTAGAGTTTCGGTTCATTTCTGCGTTCTAGCCTCCTCCTTAAGCTTAATGACAGACAGCTGCCAGGTTCTAAAAATGATCGGGTCTGTTTCTCTAAGTAGTCAACCACCCCCCGGCCTGGTGTCCATGGAACAGTTCTCAAGTGAAAGGGTAACTGTCCCTCTTCAAGGGCCCTCCTGCCCTGGCTTAAACGTAGTCTTAA